>OX183132.1:57090610-57690610 GCA_945261195.1 Cryptosula pallasiana
CTATATTGCTCTTTGTCCACTTTTACCTCCTCACTCTAGCTATTCGTCTTTGCTTTAATCCCCTCGCTTTCTATTCAAGATGTCCTTGACCTTACTTTGATTTCTCGCCCACTTCGTCATCAGGCCACACTGCAATAACGATTACAACTGAAATAATAATAGTAAATATTTGGTTTATTAAACTTTCTAAGTTAAAATGAATAGTAATAAGGGATTTATGTTTTATGTACAAAATTCCAACCCTCATTAATTCAATGTAGTAATAATGGTATGATCAGAATCTTTCATTTATATTTTTCCCTGTTGCTTTTATGAAAATTCTTTCTTTCAAGAGTTGTCGCAGAAAACACAAATAATAATTTTTATGTATTTGATAATACAAATTTATTTAACAGAAGTTGCCCCTCTCTGCCGATAAAGTAGTATTTAGTAAATTTCCTCCTGTTTTTCTAATGATATATCTACCGGATACTCAAACACATAAGTTTAGTCTAGAGCTAGCAACTGGCCGGTCTACTAAATACATTAATAAAAACACAGATTAACAACTGATTCTAAAACTATGCAGCAAATGAAACCGATCAACATGTAATCAAAAAGAAACTCACTACCTAACCTTTCTATCCCCAACATTCATGGGATGGTAAAAGGATAGTGAATGAAGCGAGAGCGGGCAAAGATATACCATACGACTTATACAAATGGAGCTAACAGTAAGCTGGTGTTGTAGATACACTGTCAAAAGTGCCAAGTCCTGCTTACTCACCCTGTGCTTACCCACACCGATACAGGACCGTGTACATTATTACTTGCATGGATGGAGCTAGGATTTGATGAGTCGGTCATAAAACTTAGTACGTTAAATGTAAACCTCAGATTGTATACACATAAATAAATAATGATATCATCATCATCTATTACTTTCTCCACAATGACTCCGACTGTAAAATTGTGATTATTATAGTAACTAGTGTGCTTTGCTCCTATAGTTAATAAATCTATTTTTTTAGTGACATAATCCGAAACCATAACTGAATATGATAATTGTACTGATAAATGGAACAATAAGCTACATAAAATGTATATAATTAACGATTGAAACAATAAGTAATTATTTTCACAAACTAACTGAAGCAGTTAGTTTTGAAACTTGCATTTCATCATATCCTATGAATTTTGCTTGCTGGTGAATTTGGACAAACAAAAGATGCGGATGAACAGATAATGGGCTGATGAGCTGGAATATGTGGTTTGCGCCAACCAACACACAAAGCATTTGATATTGGCTTTTTAGCTATTTAGCTTATTAACTTTTTGTGATTTTTGTCCACCTACATTATTAAAAAATATATTAAATCTGCAATTCTTTTCGGTTTGAGAACAAATGTCTAACTTAAACCCCTGCCATACACCAAATTTATTCAATAGAATGTTTTTTCAGCAGTATTTATTTCTCTATGTTGCGGTTTAGACGTCTATTCTAGTGGAAAATCTACATATATATACACAAACAGGCATTTTTTAACATTTAAATATATAGGTTATTTATCAATTTCCATTAATCTCTAACAACTTCAAGTCAGACGCATAAAACACGAAAGGTGTTGCCAATGCCAGTCATAGATTTTACAAAGACTGTGCAATAATTTGTATTTTGATGTTATGTTGTAGATGATGGCAGAATGGATGTAGAACAAACAGGCTGACCTCTAGAAATCTTCTATAGTGTTCAGAAAGCAACAAGTTTTCCCATTCAGCGCACAAGACATTGACCTAGTCCATATTTGTTAAAGGAGAAAGAAGACCCTAGAATGTGTCGATGATAGTCACAGTCAAGTTAAGCGGGATGTGGTTTAAGAAAGCCAGCTAGTGTTAGGTGAGTATGTAACAACAAAAAAGGAAAACAAGAGGTCAGATAATATTCAGGACAGCGTTGCGAATAAACAATGAAGGTTGCTATACCATGAACATAACTGTGCACTTTGTGTGGCTGTTGTTGGATTTAAAATTGTCAGATGCTAAGAGCTATTTTATATCTGTTCGAAAATTTGTTGAGTCGTTACAAAAGAATTGCTTTTAAATGCTGCTGTTATGTATCTGTAGATCACTGAATTCAAGTAGTAGAAGATTATTCAATTGATAAACAAATGGCAAGCTGAGCTGATTTGATGTAAGGCACCGGGAATTATCTTAAATGTGATGAAAACAGCAGGCTAAGAATAGAAGAATGGTGCATCAAACACGGCAAAAAACTATAAAGACTGTAATAACCTGTGATTTTTATCTGCTTTAGTAAACAGAATAGACAAAGCCAAATCATAATACATGTGTTAATATCCCTGGTGGTGTAAGTCATGGGAACCAGTTTTTTTAAAATTTAAAACAATTAATGATTAATACCTGTGTGACTTACATTAAAATAGACTTTTTTTGGTTCAAATTTTGTACCTGGTTTGACTTGAATATTTTTTTTTACGAATAATTGACTGCTATATGTTATATATAATATCTGTTTTTTGTATATTACATGCATATTATATCGCTACGTTGCATGTTATAGCATACAACCACATAACTATCTGTATTATAATATATAACATACAACACACAGATAACATGTTATATGTGATTACTCAAAGCGTCACTTTTGTCTGAGTAGCGTCAATGTATTATTTGATACGACGTCGATCCATTTTTGTATCATAATTTAGAGTGACATCTCCCCTTGTCTTTATCATCAGCAAATTTAAATACAAAAAATATCCCATCCTTTGCTCTCTTTCCACTGAAATTTTCTTACACTATGAAAGTCTGAGCACACGCTAACAGAAACAGTTCACTGCGCTCACCTATCACTGCTCTGTCCTGCTCGGGTAGCGGGTGTCTGCCGGAGACCGAGCTCAATCAAACTTCTCCATCTAATACTGTCCAGTTCACTGATATATATTAAATGCAGCAGAACATACCCTTGATGAGCATCATTTACAACATGCAAAGTAACAGTACTGTCAGTGGGAGTTTTTATGTAACATCAGTTAAAGCAGACAACTCATTTCATGAGCAGGGGTGCTCATCAGCTACAGCGGCGAGTCTCAGAACTATGTTTTCCTTTTGCTATTTCTTGGATGACAGCTAATGCAAGCAATCCCAATGAGCAGTTCATGTGCTGTTAGAAATGCCAGCTTGTGTTTCGTCATATCACAAACAGAAAGTTGTTAGATGTGTTTCAACACAAAGTAGCATAATTTAATTTCTATGGTCTTAGCTAATTTTTTTCGTTTTGGGTTATTCCATAAATCTATTGATGAGATCAAACTTTTGAATCGTTTCTACAGCAATCACCACATGCATATACATACTTATGTGTCTAGCAGCTAAATGTAACAGATCAATTTCAAGTTTCGAAGATTAAGTATAATAACACTTGGTGATTTATGCAGCCTGTTGCTACAAGTAATATATTTTGCTGTACAGACGATATTGTTCATTTTAATATTGTTGCCCACCAATAGTTGTAACACTAGTACTTGAACTGCTCTGCTTTATAACCATTCTCATTAAGGATTTGTAATCAATTGCTAAATTGAAATTGACGTTCAGACTATTCAGTTTGAACAAATATACATATAGTTGTGGCATTGTGTAATTGCCAGACGAAATGTGGTGAGGTTGAATGATGTGCTATCAGTACTAGTGAAGCACTGAGGGGGCGCAGGCTACTACACAAGTAAACAGAAACCTCAGGTTGCTATGTCTCAAACTTGGGAACTAAAGCTCCAGTTCACTATAAAAGCCATTATATTCAACATCTGAGTCTCATCCTGAATTAATATGGAACCACTCTGATGTTTCACGCAGCCACTTTGCTTCTGACAGAGTCTCTATCAATAAATGCGTTCTCCCACAGAGTCTCTGCTGACTCTGTTTGTTCCAACACTACACTATCAAACTAACCACTGTCAACAATGGTTACCAGCTAGACAAACAACTGGATATTTTGCAGTCTTATAATTTGAATGATAAGGCCATTACAAGTCACACTTTAGGTTTGTGTCGCACCCAAACCTGCAATATAATGAGGCAGGGAGGAATTTTGTTTTTATTACACCATAAAAAATTGAAGAGGGAGGGTACATTTTGGAGTTTACCATAACATTGGCGAGAGGCAAAAAAATTTTTGATTCTATCATAATTCAAAATATAGTGATGAAAATTGAAGGTAAAAAAATTAGCTATAGTCTTTTACGTTCGGACAAAGCTCTCACAAGGATGAAACTAGTTCACAATAGTTCACCAAGTTGTATGTAAGTCTAACCTAGGAAGGTTGGAGTGGAAAGTCACTCAGGAGTTTTTAACTTATTGGTAAAATACTATGGAGTATGCTGAGTTATTTAAAATACTTAGTTTAAAGTTGGAGTAAGAAATTCGGAAGCACTTCAAGTTATTTGTCACAAATATAAATAGCATGAGGGAGATGAAGTTTTACGGTTTATTTTCATGATTGCTTACAAACTGTTGCGGGAGAGAGAAATTGTGTTTATACGGAGTTTTTAGTTCCCATGAGGGACACACACCTAAAGTGTGACTTGTGTTGGCCTAAAATTGCACAAAAATACATAAAAGTTCACTATGCCATTTCTCAGTTGAAACTTGAACAAAGCTGTTTCTTTTACATTTTGGTACCATTCTTTCTCCTTTCTCCATGGTTCTTGGAGAGTTATCCTCTTTTTTTGGTATTATCTCCAGATCCATAGGGTAAATACGTTTTCTGGTTTCAGTTTGGAGCCATCTGTGAAGTTTCAGATTTTATTCAAATTTGTGAGACAAGATTTGGGTTTAAGATTTACTTTAAAAACCCTGAAAGTGAGAAGACAACTCACACTTTGTAGAATCAACCGATTATGGGTCACCTTTACAGGAGAGGGACCTGAAGTGTGTTTGGTTTAAGGGAGAAATCACAAACTTGCTAGACAGGTAAAGAGAGTTTTTGGGAAAAAGTTGGAAGTGTGGAGGGTGCCAAAGTGTAGAATTTCTCATAGCAATCACCTCGTAGGGGTTGATATATCCACTACTGGGGGTGGGGAGCATTTGTAGGTGGTCGTATCTCTTGGGTAATAGTGGGTCGGAGTGTCTAGTTATAGGATGAGGGCGAGACCTTGTAACATTGTGCAAATTTACCACAGTATTAGTCTGTAGCCATAAAAAGGTGGTATGGTGATGAATACACAATACTTTTAATTCCATACATTGTTTGAAAGTTGTAAAGAAATAATTAATGACCTGGTTGAAAGCCACAAATAACAATTACTGATAGCTGAACAAAAATATTTAGCAGAACACTCATCAAGCATGAATGTAGTTGAATTGTATGTTTGTTGAAAATTAATTAACGTGATTAAATAGATATTATCCAATTTTGATGGCATGGAGTGTTGTTCATAATCATAATTGAAATTAAAACTACACATATCCATATACAGTATCCATACATTTACTGTATAGTATACTTTATACAGCAAACATATATGTACACATTGTGGTAGATTTTGGTGAATACCACTGGTAAAAACCACCCTTGCTACTGAAACACCAGTCAGAAGTGCGCTGAAATGCTACCTCCAGCCCTACACAAGGTGCTGTGCTGGTAGAACAACCTGCAGGGCCAGTATTAACCCTTGCTATGGCGGTATGCTGGTACTCGGCCAGCACAAGATGGCTGCCTGTATCCCATGTGATTTTGTACAAAAAAGATTAATTTGACATGAGAATTGCAAACCATAAAATAACTTGGCAAGATTCTAAAAGAGCAGGGCTGCTTGTATCAACTCATCTATATAAGTTATTTATGGATTTGTTTCTGCATTCAATTATACACTCATATATGCGGATATACATGAAACACACATGTATGACAAATGGTTCACACAAAGCAAATTATTTGTAATTGGTCTGGTTACAACGGGGTTACAACTTTCGCAAGCCACTAAAAGCCTTGTTCAAGTACAAAATACACTGTGCAATTTGGAGTTGCCTGCACAATAAGTCATCTTTACTTACCAAACAGAAAAGGCAACTGCTAACTTTTCACATTCAACTGGCTACAGACTGAAGATGTTTATTTAAAAATTATTTTTTTGCTAATTTTATACAAGAACTCAATTGCTATACGTCATTTGATGGATATCATAACTTTAAACCAAACCATGATTTTGTATGAAAAATAATTTTCAGTTGAGGCCTGCATTTGTAACCTGTAAAACAATCAATTTTACCACACAATGTAAATGTGTGTGTATGTGGATTTTTTGGTATTCCTCTTGCTAGTGTTGTCACTGATGTCTTCAAACATACATACATAGTTACTTGGTTGGAGTTGTGGGTGTATTGTAATATTGCAAATCATTTGACTATGCAACTAGCAGGGAGGCTCACCAATAATGAGTAAATGTTTTTTACCTTCACCGGTGCATTGCATTTTAATAATATCAGTAAAACTATATAGCAACAAGTCAGGATGTTGATAAGTACATTAAGCTGCATATGATATGGGCAGAGTAACAAATATAAATAGTTAGTAAAATCACAAGCAAAATCCTTACGAAAACACTATCTATGAACATCAAGTTTTAATTAATATTTAAGAAAAGTCCAAGCAGTATTCATAAATTTAGCTGTCAATCCTTATGCGCAACATTGCCCAGCATGAAATTGGTGTTCATCATCCAAAAAAGACCATAACCTTTAGAGCAAAATGATGAAAGGGAAATAGTATGACATATAGAAGCGCCAAGTTGCAAGCATCCAGCCCGATAATAATGGTGTGAGATTGCGTAAGTGCAATTTTGGCACACATTAGTAGTAACGAGCGCAAAAAGTCTTTGCCAAGTGTACGAGGTTACTTTGTATATTTCTGCAAATAATCAGCATTAAGTATTACTATTACACTTATTCTGTAATGTATGTAGGCTTACACAACAGAAATACACCATTAAAGCCACTAAAACAGAAATGAGATTGCGTGAAATTTATGGCATCTATCTACCCCATAAACGGACAAGTAATACCTTACTCAAATCATTTATGATTTATTTGTTAAAGGTGCACTGTCACCAACGACACACAGTTCATCAACCAGATTTGTATTTTCTCTTGTGTATCAGAGCGCTAATTTGTATCAACTAAATTACTAAAAATAGTCATAAACTAGCTCATATTTATTTTTTTTTTGTGTTTTTTCAATTCACTATTTATCTTACATTTCTTAAATTTTTTTCAGTTTACTGGGGTGTAACTTGGATTTTTAAAATTTTACTGCTGTTGATTTCAACAATGACGGTCGAAAAATGCAAAGTTGACTCAATTATGTTAATTTTAATCATTTTATATTTTTTCATGTGAAAATAATGTGCAGGATTTTGTCAGGGTAGCCTGAAATTATTTTGGTAGTGGTCAATCACCTTCTTTGCCCTCAGTTAGTCTGACTTTAAACTGTAGGATTCCTCCCTACCAGCTGTCACCCAACATCTGGCTGGCTACAGACAATACAAAGGAGTTGACATTGCTGCCAAGTCTGATAGCTGGTCAGCTGAGCCGGATTTAGGATCTGGCTGTAGGTCGGCTGAAGGCCAACTGCCTCTCACTTGTACGGCTTTGTTTCTACTTGTAAGCAAAAATAAATGCTCGTAAAGTCCCCTGTCGCTTATTGTCCGAGAAAGAAGTCTGCGAGAGAGAAGTTTCTTCTAGAGTTTATTACTTTAAACTTGTGGCTGCATCTCTCCTACTACTCCGAATAGGGAGGAGATGCAACCCTGCTTATATACACAAGAAGTTACGTAACACACCATTATGTGACAAATATAATTGCTGTGAGCACATGAAAAGCTGCGTAAGTCAAGCGCTTGTTTACAAAAATAATTACAGGGATGGTTCCATAATTATAATAAAATAGGTTTTGGCATACAAGAGTTATGCATTCAAATACTCACACAACATGGGTCCGTGTAACGCATGATAAATAGTTTTTCGTGCACGATAATAATTTTAATTGCAATATTTCTTTGGTTTTAGAGATATTAGCAATGCAATATATCACGTTGACGCTAATGTGTACATAATAGCAGATTGAACAAAAGTAAATTTAATATTTTGCCGCAGCTAAAGCGCGTCCAAAAAATCTAGTTTTTACGCTCTTAAAAGTATGTGCACAATGACTGGGATGACCTCCTTCTATGCAAAAGGGCCAAATTTTCGCAACTCTGCTTTATGGCCTTATACAAAAGTTGCATACAAGTCGACACCTATTGCGTTTATACTAATGATAGGACTAAAAAGAGCACAAATCTGCAAAAAAGATTTTGGCATAAAACTGCTTGAAATAGATAAATGAAGCTACATTCGGTCAAATATTTGTGACGCAGAACCTCTAAGGATCATCATCACAACAATTTTTATGCACAGTTTCAAAATAATATGCTGTAGGTCCCTACCAAAGATAACGGTAGGCATTGTAGTGTTGAACACATGCATTCATGAACCAATTGATCATTGCCACTTCCCTTCTCCTATTTATCACACCAAATAATGACTATATGATGTTCAGAGGAGAAACATTGAATGTTAAGACAGGAGAAAAGATCATGAAGAGATTTCTCCCATGGAATCAGTACACGCAGGCTGCTACAATAGTGGAGGGTGGCGGATTGCTCTTGTCCAGCCATTGCTGTGGCTCTCTACAACCATGTTACTGTACAGCCTGCTGAGGCTACTCAGCCTGTTTGATGTTTATACAGTGAAATATGTAAGCATCGATAATATATAAAGATACGTAAGAGCTCATCTTCATACATGCCCTGGCATCATGAAAGTGTGTACAATGTTCATGGTTGATCCTAAGTATAGCGAAAAATGTAAATAATAGGAAGATGCAACGGAAAATTTCTTCTCAATTCTTCCTTTATGCATAATCAAACATACAAGAAAATGTTTCTAATACGACTTAAGAAATTGCTAGCTGTCTATATTTTTTACTTATTGCAACCAAGGTGTATCTTTTATGGAACAGAATAAACGTATATTCTGATTATTCATCTTTTTTGAGCAAATCGACTAGTCATTTCACATATCATGAATGATGCATGGTCTAAGCTATTTATGTCTGTATTAAAACCGCATGTACATCAGAGATCACTAAGTGATTGCTAAATTTTGCAACTTCTGTTTACGGAGAAATCGCCAAGTAATTGCTAGCATTTTATTTGAGGTTATTGCCAGATTTTGGTCGAGATCAAAAAGTTGCTAGCCGATTCATTTTTCAGCCAATCACAACGCACAAATGTTTTATCCTTGTTTGCTATAGTGTCTAGTCCTCTGCGGTGCTCCGATCTATCAATGCTCATATAATAAGTTGCAGGCTATGCTTTGTAACAGCGAGTTTGACCGGAATCACTGAAGAATGGATATTAGTAAAACGTTGAGCAAATCTGGAAGGGATTCCCGTATCGCTAAGGAAAATCGCTACCATCATCGCTATATGTACACGAGGCATTACAATGTTTGATGTTACAATTATATCTATGTGCAGACAACTCCATGTTTTATGTATTTTCTCAGAGACATTTCGCTAGACCTGTTTTACTCGTAGGTACGGGGTAGGTACGAACCTTTACTCATGCTATTGTCAACATTACTTCGCCGCATTTCCTATTTTTTTGTGGGGACAACTTCATTTTTGTCTACCTGGCATCATTGTGCTAAGTTTTTGGTTCAATGGTTTTTATATCAGTGGAAATAAATAAACTGCTATATATAGTGAGTGAGATTTAATTGCATGACACGATATACACATGTATACAAATTGTGCTAGCGGTACTGCTAGCTCTTGATATAATTAAACCACTATATACCTCATTCAATGAAAAGAAACAACTTTAAAAACCAAGACTTTTTATTTCATATCTTGTATAATTTGCTTCCTCATGATGAAATAAAAAACTGCCAATAATACCTGTGAAGGTGTTACTCATACTTGTCACCCAGAAAAACAATACACTATGTTGGATGGTGCTGTCAATGCAATAAGCTGTTGTGTACTCAATGATTCAATGCAGATAACAAATATACAAAATGGGGAGCCAGAGACTTCGCCTATAAGATATTACGGCTTCAGGATATTTCGTCTACTAGATACTAAGACTAAAAGACGTTTTGCCTACAAGATAATAGGTCTACAAGAGGTTACGTCTAAAATCCAGGATGTTACGTCTAAAATCTGGGATGTTATGTCTAACCCTATGTGCTACATTATTGAGACTGTGGAAGGACAACTCTTGTATTCATGCATAATTTAATATCAGCAGTAAATAATAGTTTTAACTTCTACTAAAAAGCCTGAATTAGATTTAATCAAACTCTTTGCTTCTATAAATGGACACATAATTGCTTATATCCCCATAAACATGCATAAGTAGGTAATTTCACAAATGTAGAACAAATGCGGTGAAGTTTTTTGCAAGACTTGGTAAACTTTATTACATCACTGTTTAATAATATCAAGATTCTCGATTCCAACTTTGAATTTAAATTGCAGTACAATTTTTGTCATACATTTTTAGGTTCCAGTTTTTTTCTATATAACACAATACTGCCAATTTTCTCCTGAACTTGGCCGCCATGCCATTCTACCTGAACCAAAAATAATATTTCAGTCACCTTTATTCTTGGATGCCATAACTAGTCTATGAGTCAACAAACTTGTAACTCTAATATCAACTGCTCTACACATCTGAACATATACATTTATAGATCTTCAACAACAATTTCCTGTTTAAAACTATATTTACTCTACATGCAAATTTCTTTGATTAACAACTTAGAGATAAAGTGAAATAGAATAAAACGTAAATTGACCGTATTATCATATAAATAAAAGCACAAACTTTCCTTTAGAACTTCACGAAACTATCTCACTTCTGTGTGACTTTATTGGTATGTGTAGTAGCTGATGGGGTTTCAAACTAAATTCTGCTTATCAGTTCTACAGAAAACATGTAAAGAGCTAGCAACAGAAAATAAAGTATACTTTGATTTGCGAAAAAGTCATTCTAGCATAAATGAACAATCAAAACAATCAAAATACAAAACTGACAACTTTAAAAACAGCAAGTTGATGAAGCAAAAAATTAGATATCTCAGCCTAATCAGACGATTCCTTCTCCTGATTCATCACACAAGAGACGCGTCGGAAAAAATCAATCCTTGAGACAAATATTCTTCACAGCTCTGTCTGGAAGCAGAAAAATTGCAATGACATGTATAACTAGTTAAAATAGGTACGTCGATGGAAATAGATGGCAGTTGCTTGGCCAAGGTTGGTTATGTTATAGCATTAAATAGCAATGCCATAACATAAAGCTACCAGGTGTATAATAATTCACACGTGGCCAGCATTTGTCATAAAATCACTCCGTTATAATTTGATAAAAAAATTCTAAATGAAATTAAGAAATATTAGTTAAACAGGAAACGCAAAACTGCTTAGCAATCTTTCAATTTCACTGAAAAGTGGCAATAGCCTCCTGCTAACTCTTGCTCTGGCAGTATTATTAATTGGCGAGCTAAATTAATGGGCAATGAAGACTTAGTAGAAGTTATCTCCCTCAACTGATGTGACAACACTACTCATTCATCCAATTTATCATTAGAAATAACGACTGACTAAAACAATAGCTTGCTTTGACCTATTACCAACAGCTGATGTGACAGAAATTATGTTAATGCAAAGGCTCGAGAGAACCCTATAACTTTTGAAAGTTTTTGATAAAAAATTTTAACAAAAAATATTATACCCACAAATACTGTGAGAAGCTACAATTTGGCATAACAAGCTTGTTTAATTGACGGCACAAATAAATGATGACGCACGCAGCCAAGTCCTGCTTCCATAACCAAAATGTATCAAATAGTGGAAGTAATTTAGAGGCAGGGCGCATTGTCATCCATTGGTAACATTGATCATAATGCTCAAAATCATTTTATGCATGTTTGGTGATTTAATAAAATCAAGTTTTGCAATCACAAAAGAACTAAGCAATTGTTGTATGAATAGTAATCAAAATGTGTTTGCTTGTGTAAACTTTTGCAAATTTCAGACCGATAGATTATTATTATTATTGCTATTACTTTCATGTTTATTATGAACAAGATACAAAAACACAATTTGTTCAACTGTTGATTTTACTATTATTATATATCATATATTATTTTGTGAAAAAACAATAATTACAAGTAGTATTGAATTTACACTCGACAATAATAATAAAATGAATGGTAGATGTAATGAATTTTTTTATAACCAGTTGCGCTAGAAACTGGGAGGTAACTACTGCCAGGTCATTATTGATATTGTATTTACGTGATATGACTTTTGCTTCTGAAACTTAGAATGCATGGTTTAGACTAAATTAGTCACCAAAGTGCAGATGAAGCATAAAAAAAACTGGAAAAACTTACCACTACCACTACTGGATCAATCTCCTATTATTGCCTGCAGTTACACTGACTTGTCAGTGTGGTGAGTACTGCCATTACTTCATTACATGAGCCTGAAACAAGGTACAAGTAGAATGTTATAGTATACCTACATGTGTAGATAAGTTGATGTGATACAAAACATAGGCAGACATCACTTAGAATATAACATAAAAATGTGGAAATTACCTTAGTACTAAAGCCAAAAACTTCAAATTTACCGTTAAAGTAATCTTTGGCTCTGGCACACTGTCAGCTATGAAAGTAAAATGGCTCTCTTCGGCATCAGATTAAACTTTAAACACGCTTTCCATTTTTCTTATAAAAACGATCCTAAAACAAAAGATTATAGAATATATGAATTGCCATGCCCACAGACCGGTACACTACAAGCATATTCCTTAAAGGGCCTAGGATACCTAATTTGAAGAGGATTTGATTAAATTTAAACTTTTTGAGATTGAAATGCGTTCAAAAAATTATCTGGAGTTGCCCTCTCACCAGTAAGGCAATTCCTATGGACACAGCCCTCACCAAGACGCAATTTTTCCCCAGAAGACGCAACAAGTTACATAGAGCTATAAAGTGAGTTTTCAAAATTTTGGCTAGATTGCGTGGAAGTAGGGCACCTTCTTAGTGCTGTTTTTCTCTATTCAGTAGTTTTTTCCATCTTTGGTAAGCTCGCTATTGTGTACCCACCGGCGTTCGCGTGATAGTGTTTGTGATCAAAATCAAAAGAATTAACGAAACATTTTTATTAAAATAATAGTTTTCAAATGAAAAACTAATCAAACAATAAAATTAGTATAAGTTTATAATAATAATAATAAATGAAAGAAAAAAACTCAGCCAAAATTATATTTCCGACCTTGTTTTTTTCTCTCACAACAACGATAAGAATTAAATCTGAAACAACGGCTATCTTTCCAAGAATAATAATAATTAAGAATTTTAGAAGGTGGTTTTAAACTGAAAACCTAATTAAAATGTTACAAACTACTTGCTGGAATATACCGTACAATATCATAATGAAACTGCCGCTCTCAGAGAGCCCCTTATGTCGACAGCATTGTCATAGACCTACATAGACCTCTACAAACCCATTGCACTTTCGTTGCTGCAAGTGAGTTTTCTCAATAGTTTTACAATGCTTGATGAGAGAACAACTCTACACAAAAAAGTTCGTCTTACAAAGCGCGTCCTAAGCCATTCATTAAATAATGAGCTTTTCAGTGTTTGTTGGATAGAACAAGCAGAGTAATAGTCTCATTTTCATTTTGCGTTTTAGCCGCAGGAAATCAAGATTTAGCAAATTTGCACACCTACTACATGTACACAGCCAAGTATATCAACAGAGTTTTTCCTTCATCGTCAGACCAATCACAGAAAATCAGTTATAACCATGCCTGTACAACATCCACTTTTTTCTTGTCCAAGCCTATCTTCAACCTGAAGCACCCATTGCAGAATGATAATCCTGCAAAAATCAACAACAGATCATTCATTTTCAACGTATGAATAAAGCATTTATGCTAGTACAGGAAGTTTAGAACCTTTCGCACAACTTTTTATGCAGATCCTGGCTAAAGATTATCATGATGACATAAACATTTTTCAGTAAGTGTGGGAGTTGTCTACTTGAAAATGAACAACTCCAGTAATTGAAAAATGATGGAGATGAAAATTAATTCCCACCACAACATCACCAAGTTGTGACATCCAGAAAACAAAACACAAACGACGCAGTGAATGAAGAGCTGAGCATGGTCAACAATTAACACATACTGCATGCATACATCATGTTTCTGCTTGAAAGAAATTCAGCTTCAAATTGACTTATTAACCAAACTACTCAAATCATATATGCTTAACACAAGCATAATAATAATAAATGATAATCACTATTTATTATTATTATAATTATTATAATAATAATAAGGATTGTTGTTGTTACTTTACTTTCAAGTACTTCTGCAAAAAAAACTTATTCAGTCTGAGTTTGGGTCAATCAGTTCAATATTCAATAACACAGTGGTCTTTCAAACTGCTGATACAACGTTTCGGGGTTTCAATATTACTTACCACTAGTAGTTCAGGTTTTCCAGCAACTGCACCATAACCGCGGTGTTTTCCTTGATACAGTTGAAACCAAAATGATGGAGACATGATATAGTAGTAGTCGTAATATCCTAGTTTTTAGACGTAATATCCCAGATTTTAGACGTAATATCTTATAGGCGAAATCTCTAGTAGACCAAACCTCCAAAAGACGTAGTCTCTAATAGACGAAATCTCCTGAAGCCGTAGTATCTTGTAGGCGTAATATCACCCACCCTACAAAATGTATCTGAAAGCCTCAAACGACAGCATTTGGAACAAAATGAATATAAATAGTAAATAGTATTAGCTATAACAGTTCCAGAATGTGTTACAAATAAAGCTGATGATTGAAAGATGAATGTGAAGGCTGAACCAAGGAGTTTGTTCAGAACTGATCAAACTCCTTGGCTGCACAGAGACAGTAACTATAACTTGCTTCGATATATGAAAGGACAAATTTCCTTCATTTTGTCAATAGCATGTGAGAAAGTCTATCATTTTTGAACCGTTCATCAGCTTGAGTTCAATCTGGAGGAAAAAAATGGTGAATAACAGTGATATTTGTCATAGGCATCCTTTCGGCTGTAGTACACCGTCAAGTAAGAGCTTTTACATCACTAGTTGTGGCTGCAAGGTCTCTTGTCTGCAAATACATATTAATACATCATACAGCTGCTGAACAAAGTAAATATTTGTACAGCACAATCACTGAGACAACCTATTAGGCTTGTTTAGAAATTGAAAGATGTTCAAATTAAAATTCAATGCAAAAATATTTTAATCAAAAATGTAACAAAAATGATAAATAAATTAGCTGAAATTGCAGAAATAAACGAAAAGGATTTAGAGCGTCCCTGGCTGGATTAATGTTGAATGAGAAAAATGCAAACACGTTCTAGTATGAATGCGATGTACCTACTTGTGAGACCGTTACCATTTCTTACTACTATCATAACAACAACAATCATAAGATATTTATAACTGTTGACCATAATGTGTCCATACACACAATGGGGCCCCACGTGATCTATTGCATGGCCAATATCTCACGAACTGAAGCAATGTCACAGTTGAAAAAATTTGATAATATTAAAAAATATATACAAATTTGAGATATCATAAATAAGAATACATTTGAGACCAAAAAATGTTAGATTTGCAATTTCGGCTTCGTCATTGTAATCAACAACAACAACAATTTTTAGACCTGAATTATACGTTATTTGACTGCGAAAATCAGGCAACAACATAAAATGTAAATGAATCATCATTTTCAAAGACAATAAAAAATAAATATAAACTGGTTTCTGAATTATGATAGTTTTTAGTAATTTGGTTAACCTTTCTGACACTAAGAAAAGACAACTCTGGCGAGTGAGTTGTGTATGGAATTAATCCTCATGAAATTGCATAAAGGTACATATCTCCCAACAGAATAGCAGAACGCTATTACTACTAATAATAGTAATATTTTACAAAAATGCTGTGCCGGACGTTCAGCAATGAATGCATTTGTAAAATGTACGCGTGCATTTTTGCACCAGTTCAACCTTGAACAGTTCCCAAGTATGCCTATTGCCGCCGTCCTCCTTGTAACTATGATTTTTGTTAAACCAGCTTTCTTAGCCAACTATCACATGATACAACTAACGGACAAACAAAATTTGTAAACACGGATTGAAAAACTTTCACCGTTGTTAGACAGGAAATACAGTTTTATTGTACGAAATTTGGCAAACATCAAGGTCAGTATTTATTTCATTCACTTCGCTTGTTTTGAGATGCATTTCATCAGGCTATTCACTGTATTAATCCAGTTATTCTCAATATAAAAAGATTTGGATGATATACAAATTGGTACGAAACTGTTGAAAGCAAAAGCTTCGTTGTTCTGAGCCACGATAGAAAATACTAAAATAATAAAAACTATCCCAAAATTATAAAAAATGATATAATTGCAGAGTATAGTTTTTGAACAACCAAGAGTGACGCACCTTATTAGAGAGGCTGTGAGCTTCTCAAATCAGTGAAGCAAAGTTTGAAAGCCAAAATCTGATTGGGAGAGAGTCCCATTTTCTGCATTGTAATTCATTTAACTACCAACACCTTCATCAGATGGTTGACAATCACCTGAAATAAATGAACAGCGTTGCTATATTCCTGAGGCAAAGCAATAAACAATGAAAAACAACAGAATATAAGGTGATACAAAAATGAAAAGCAAACAATTTTTGATTCATCTAATAAAGGAAACAAGGTTTGGGCTCACTCAGAATTGCTAGCATTCATTATTAACAGTAAAAACATGGTATTTAGAAAATCAATCAGTAATCTTACATAATAGGATAGGGGATATTTCTACTAAGGCATACAAAGGAGTATACAAATACGTGGGAACAAACACAATGCATTTTAGAATGAGTTATTTATCAAGGGGACTGCGATAATCTTTCTCAAATGTCATTTGGTCCTGAAAAGAGCTCGCAAAGATCGGTAGAGCTATTAAACATACATAGATAATGTTGGTTAGGTTTTATTACAATAGATAGCTGCAGTTGTCATTGAAACATATAAAAAAAAATTATAAAAGGAAAGTTGAAACACTCATCTCAGATGCCAACTGCATATTTTTTGCGATATAAAAAAGAAATAAACATTTTACTACCCAAGAGTTGTTGATAATTTTTAGACTTTCCACTAAAACGCCTATATGTTATAATTAAGATGGAAGCAACCATTTTAGCAGAGTTGTCCTTTTCTGGGAAGATAACTATGTTGCTCAAATCATTTGGTCCTGAAAACTCTAGCTACTCCTTGCGCCTTTACTCTTACCAGCACATACCCCATCGATGTTCACATTACATTGATCTTATCTGAACTCTGAGACGATGATGTGATTGCAAAATCAACAAAAGCAAGCAATACGATATTTAGAATATTGAAATAAATGTAGACAGTAATGAGCTTGGAAACATAGCAGCTCATAACATTAGATGGTTTCGTTTACAAAAAATATAAACGGCTTTAGAATAGTTCAAATGGTTTACAAAGTGTCTTTTACATGGAAAAATAATTGAGAAAATGTAGCAAAATAGCCTAAGAAACTGTACGTAAAAACGGGCTTGGTGATTATAATAAATAAATTACCGGCATAAATGGTTGCAGAATATCATGCACAAAACTGCATTTCCTGTCCAACAACCATTAAATTTTACAAAGCCTATAGCTGTTTTGAAAATGATCTAGACGGTGTAGAAATGACTCAGATGATTTAGAAAAGTACAAACCGTAAGAACGCTTTCGAAATAAAATGAACTAAGGCTGTCAATTAATCGAGTTATTTTAAAGATTAACCAGATTAATTGATTTTTAAGATCAAAAAGATTAACCTTTTATGACTCAGTTAATCTGATAAAAAGAAACCCCAGTTACGTCACTATAATACTGTTTATTATGCTGAACTCATCAATCAGTTTGTCTACATGAAGAGGGAGATGCCTTTTTGAGTGTTTCGTCACATAACCTTACCTTTTTCACTAAATTTCAATCATGCTATCCTGAAGAAAAATCATGAAAATGTCCATCTTGTCACTTCGAACAAGTTAATTTAACTTGATGTGAATCAAGACGTTTGTCAGAGAGTGTTGTTGCAAAACGAGTTAACTATCACTAGTTCTGAGGCTATTATTTTTTTGTCGATTGGAGTGCAATGGAGAGACCTTGAATGTTGTTATGACTCTAAACTAGATTAGTTTTGGGATCTGTTTTATTTTAGGCATCCAGATTGTCATCATTACTCTGGTACACATTTTGCTACAATAAATCTCATTACCTTCCATCCAATAGAAAGTTTTCTGCTCAGAAATGCTTATAAAACACCTGGAATGTAATAAATAAACAATAATTCAAGCTTCCTAATAAAATGATGATTGTTGGTAATAATAATAATAAAAACAACTATAATCGATATATAAAAGTGACCAATAATAATAGTTAACAAAATATCTTATATAATAATAATAACATGTAATACGATGTAATATGGTTTATACTTTAAAACAATTTTCATATTACTGTCTTTATTCATTCTAATAATAAACAATTATATTTTTTGATTAAACAGTTGTTTTATTGTTATTGTTGTTATTATTCAGCACAAACAATTTAATTAATTGATAACATATTATAATTATTATTTAAAAATTGAAACTTATCGGGTATACCATTTTTTTCGTGTAGTATCTATTAATTATAACAATGATACTGAGTAATAACAATAAACAATTATTTGTTTCTAGATTTTGCGGTTTTAGTTATTTAGTATTCTATCAAAGCTATTTATTTATCTATAAACTATTGAGCTACACCGCCAAAATATATCACGATCAATTAATCAGGTTCTCAAAAATACCTAAAGGATGTTCAATTGTCATGTTTTTATTATCTATCCTGGTATATCCAAGGGTTTTCTCTTTTTTCCCCATAGAGGTTTTGGAGAGTAGCAGTTTGTGAGAAAATAAAAAATAATATTTTTCTATGTTATATTAATATATGCCAAAAATAAAAGTATATTCTTTGTTCACATTCGATATTCAAGTTTCCGTTAATTTGTGTAGCCGACAATCTTATTTTCTTTCAATCATGTGTGCCTACACTTTGTACCTACCTGAACATGTGCTGTAAATATCAAAATTTTAAATAGCAACTAGTTTTAGTTTGTTTCCTTCCCTTTTAGTTCTGCATTCAAAAAAAGTTTTGTTCACAGTTAAATACATACATACATACATACATACATACATACATACATACATACATACATACATACATACATACATACATACATACATACATACATACATACATACATACATACATACATATTTGTTTATCATTGTGATATTACACTATTGTGATATTTTATTTGTTATTGGTTCCTGGACTGGCAAATCCAAATTGAGGTTTGCTAATTTCATTCTACAAGCATGCAGGTAGATGGATGATGACTTTACTGCCCCATCATTGCATTTATATATCATGAGCACATAAGATTAAAAAATAAGATTGATTTAAGATTAATGGAAAAGATTAAGATTAAAAGTTCTTAATCTTTGACAGCCCTAATATGAGCTATTTAAAATGATCAGTTTAAAATGATCTGATTTGCAAAGCACATGGCTTTCAAACCAAAAATGATTGCAATGATTTTATCTATAGCCTCTATACACGTTATCCAACATAGACATGGTTCCATAGATATGGAGAAAATCGTTTGTCAAAAATACATTATTTGTCAAAAATTAACTTTAAAGACTATATTCAACAATCGACTATACATATTTTTGTAAATATATAATCAATTGTTAAATATAGTCCTGCCATGGTGATACCATGCAGTTGTTGCAGTTTGCATGTGCATGTATTTTATTTTATGTAGTTCTGTTGTACAATCAGTAATATATTTAAATATTATTGAAATGCTGTACCACACACCAGTCTTGCTTGGAAATAAGCATTAAACATCTCTAACAAGCTACAAGCTAATTGCTACTTATAAACTTCCATTGCTTTAGCCATTCCACACACCAAATGTAGCATTGACTGCGCTCAAACCATTTAAACCATAAAAACCAATTTAAATCATAAAAACCGGTTTTAATCAAAAGAACTTGATTTATTTCGTTTGTTCGTAGAAACTATGTTTTTGTCCAATTCTAAATTCTACTGTTAAATTTTTAGTAAAAAAAATATCAGTCGCAAGTCGATTGGACATCTATGATCGATAGAGTGTACCAGCAAATTGGCTCAGATTTTCAAAGCGTATGAATGAGTTCACAAAGTGTTCAGAAGATTTGCAAAAGTTCAGGCTTGTTCAAAAGCATTCAAACAATTTAAAACACAAAACGTCCTAACCCACCATATGGACGGACAGGATTGATAAATGCAGACGTAAGATGAAATGGGCATAGACACCTACTGGAATGCATGTCTAAAGACTTGAAATGAATCAATGTTGGCTATGCTGTAGAGCGAACAGTCGACATTCATTCCTGATAACTTACAAACTACTGTTTCACGGCTCGTTCCAAGATTACAACAGCAAGTCAAAACAAAAAATACATTATTCATGTATGTCGATTAATGGTGATAGATGATGATAATAAATAAACATTTATTTAATAATAGTTAGTTATTCATCATCTTATTATTAGATTTTATGTATTAATCATATTTCTATTGTTGTTTTTGTGTTATGCATTTCTTTAATAATTATTGTTATTACAATAACAATAATTGATGCTGTCAATAATAAATATACATGTTTTCAATTATTTTCAATTAATAATAAACTCATTGATAATAATGATGATAGTCATTGATTATTATATATTTTAATAATAATTGCTACATCAACTTACATCAAGGAAAAAGTCACGCAAGACCGCCTAGGAGGGCGAAGGGGGCGTGCCTCAATTTTTGGACAAATTGTAACATAAGGACATTGTTCCAGAATACTATCTCATGGGTAGGACATTTTGGTACAGAGCGGGTACATAGACCCATCCAGTAGGTCAGCTCAGCATCAGCTTTGTTTGCCCTCTGTTTCCAGTCACTTTTCTTTAGGTTCCGTACCGTAAGGGGTAGAAAAATTTGTTATAAAAACAGTTACCGTTTGTTGCGATAGATTCCGGTTCGTCCCTAGACTGTAATCTAGTTTGCACTGTCGCCTCTGGTTTGTTCATGATCACATAATAGGATGCACAGAGAGCAGGATGGGCTTCTTCCTCTCAACGTATTTTCAACAGAAGGTTTACCTAAGAGTTCTTTCGTGACAGATGTCCAGCGATTGGAGTTTCTCTTTAGCCTCTGTGACACCTTTCCTTCCATTTAAACCACTGATCATTCTAACACCTTGGTTTAGCACCATCTTCAGTGTGTCTGCCTCTGTCATCCTCAATGTGTCTGCTTGTTGAAGGATCCCCCGCCCAAGTGGTATATTTTAGGTGAGGGCAGCAGAGAGATTTGTATTCGATCAATTTAGCTTTCTCGGGTGCCCAGTAGTGAGCTCT
The DNA here is from genome assembly GCA_945261195.1 of Cryptosula pallasiana. Classification (NCBI taxonomy): domain Eukaryota; kingdom Metazoa; phylum Bryozoa; class Gymnolaemata; order Cheilostomatida; family Cryptosulidae; genus Cryptosula; species Cryptosula pallasiana. Next base: position 57,112,303 of record OX183132.1, read on the forward strand.
CCTAATCAGCATTCCAATGTGTTTTCTGACATTGCAGATATTGTCAGCTATATGATTGGTGAACTTTAGATCTGACTGTAGTATCACTCCCAATTATTTGCAGTGATCAGTGTGCCCCAGTACTACATCATTATTATCCAATCCATGGAGTACTCCATGAGATTTGTATTCCATGTAAAATGTATTTTCATCAACAATCAACAAACATGTAGTACAAATATTGTACAGGATTTCAGGTTAATGTGGTAGCATTCACCTGTACAGCGGCCCACAGTACTGGATGTGTGCAGGCAGTACAGCGACTTGTCTACTAACGAGCCCAAGGCCCACAAGTTAAACTGGTCGAACTGGATTTGCAGTGTTGTCAGCCCGTGAGCTGGACACAGCGAGGAGTTGTCACAACTGCCTTGCTTTCCACTGATTTCCAGTTCGGCAGGATGACTATGTAGGGTCGAATTAACAGGTGGAACAATCGTTCCAGTATCACACGCCCTAGGGTAGTGTGCAGTGTAAGTCGATTCGACTGACCACTTTCTACTGACTATTGTTCGTTCTGCTAATTGACTTGTCCAAGTGGCTGTTTGATGCTTGTGTTTATTCAACTGGATGAATGTACTGTCAGCATGCAATGCTGCTATTGCAATAATCTTGTATGTGCTGTCTACTACTGCTGTAGTAATCTTGTATGAGTCTTTGCTAGTCCACTTAGCTTATCAGCTATTCTTTTGTGTGCGCAAGGTGCTTATTGAAAGGTTTCAAAGAAGCAGTGAGAGTGCCATGTTAACTCTGATTTTATTCAATACAAACACGCGTATTTATACAATAGATGTTATATAATAATGATGCTGCTAACATAAAACAAAAGGTGGCTACACCCACCTGGCCTGATTGGCCTAGACAACAATAGGGGGGGCAGCACTTCGTTATGACTGAGTGAATACATACATGTGCGTTTGTTTATCACGAAATGCTGCCTGTACGCAATACTATATACTATATAAGAATAAGAAAAAGTAGGCTGCTGCCGAATGTAGATAATATAATGTTCGTAGGTCGAGGCCGAATGAATGTCATGTAGAACGGTTTACATAGAACTGTTAGTGGGTTGAGTGTTACTTGGTGTCGATCGTCTGTACGTTGTGCGTTTCCCCAACACTCTCCGCCCCATTGGCGTTCGTAGGGCCAATATAACTCGTTGGGGTGTCGGCTAGTAGTTGTCCCTTTCTCTCTGTACGTTGAGCTTCAGCTCTTCCACTCTCTGGAGGTGTTTGAAGGCTTCCTTTGTAGCATGGTATATTTCTTCCTCGTACCTCTTTATTCGCCTGTACCTTTCTTCTCGCCTCTCTTCCTCCATCTGTCGGTCTATTCTCCTCTCTCTGCTATGTGCTCTGTTCATAGTGTGTCGGTGTGTGGTACTCCGTTCCCGTGATCTGGCTTTAGGTTTAATTTCTTCCAGGTCGACTTTCAGGATTTTCTGTGGCGTCTTGTTTACCTTGTCGCCCAGTCTCCGTTTGACTGGTGGTCGGCAGGGGCTAGTGGATCTCTCCTTGATGGGTGTTGGTGTGCCGAACAGAGGGGGGTTGGTCCAGTTGATGGCATGGGTGAATTCTGTGTAAGATGCTCGGTCCACCTCGTATAGTGGGCGGTTGATACCCCCATGTTCGGCAGCCCCATTTTGCTGTCGAAGGTGCTTCAAAATGGTGTCACGCGATATACTTTTGTGACCGCACTTACAGTAGAAGAAGACATAATGTTGGCGTACGTGATAGCTGAGTCGTTTTTTGTTTAGTTTCAATCTGCATACTCCACACTGCCATTGGTCGGCGTCTTCTGTTGGTTGTGTGTTGTGTTTTATTAATTGGGTGGTGTTCTCGCTCAGCCAGGTCTCTTTAGGTTGGTACTCGTGAGTCGGTGCAGGGGGTGTCGGTGGCTGGGGTGTTCTGGCTCTACATCTAGCCGCTCCTTCTTCCTTTATGCTTACCCGACCGACTCTAGCTGGTGGTTCCTGCATCTCCTTGTGTGGTACACGAACTCTTCTCCTAGGTACAGCTGTGATGGCTGCAACGAATGCAGGGTCCTCTTCGAGTGATATATGTCCCTCGTCGGTCATTGTTGTTATTTCTCTTTGGTAGTTGTAGTAGTTCTCTCTCTGTTTGCTGAGTGTGCTATCTCGCTCTGCTTCTATTTGCTTTGTATTGCCGCGTGTTCCGTTATTCTTTTGTTCTATCAACCACGTGTCCTGACGTAGGTGGTTTATGCTCCTCCCCTTGTTATTGGCGAGTTCGCCACTATGTGGTGTTGTTATGGGAGTTGCGTACCCGTGGTCTTGGTTTTCCCGTTCGGATTTCTCTTTGTGAATTATCCACTCGTGGTGCTTGAATTTTTGTGTCGATATTTCGGTGGCCTTTTTGGGTGTTATTTGTTGATGTAATCCTAGTCTAGCTCTTGTTTCCTCGGCACTTGCCCACGGTATATAGACCATTCCTTCTACTCTCCCCCTTGCTCGGGGGGTCTGTCCGTTTACCTGCATCTGTATATCACTCTTATCTTGTTTTATCTTTGCCTGATAACATTGATAGTCTGTAAACCGCACCGGGGGTCTCCGCTCTCTCATTGGTCTGTTCCTTTCCACCATTGGTTCTGCATTAAGTGGCGGCCAGTGTTCCTCTCCTACTGGGGGGTTGGGGGGTGCTTCCTCAGCGGGTGGTTGCACTAGAGTAGGTGGGGGTTCGTTCATTGGCTCTGGCTGGGTTGGGGGTGGTGCTGGCAGTAGTAGTGTTGGAGCGGTTTCAGGTGGGGGTGCCTCAGGAGTTGGAGGTTCCTCTGGTGCTCTTTCTCTTAACACTTCTGGTGGTGGTGTTACGGCCTCCTCTGGGGGTGGGTGTCCCCGCCTTTGGTAGGCTCCCCTCATATTGGGTCGGAGGGCGGTCTCCCGACTCGGCGGGGCCCTACCGACCGGTTCTCTACACGTTCGGTAAGATTTCAGCCGCCGACCATTTTGTGTACATCCTTGTCCGTTTCTCTCCAACCGATACGTGTGATTCGGGTACGTTTCGGTCACGGTGTATGGGCCTACGTAACTGGGTTGTAGTTTCGGATTGCTCCCTTTGGTCCGTCTTTTGTTCTCTATCACTACTAATTCATCTTTGGCAAAACGAAGGGGTTCTCCGGTCTCTTCTTGCCGAATCTTGGCCTGTTGGTCTCTTATATACTCGTGCGCCGTTGCCAACTCTCTCTGTACACGGAGGGTATGCTCAGTGATGCTGTAGGGGTCGAGGGATGGGGGTGACCCGGTCAGTTGATCGGGGAGCCGTACTTCTCGCCCTAGCATGAGTAAGTTGGGGGTCTCTCCTGTGGTTGAGTTGGGTGTGGCTCGGCAGGCACGCATGATTTGTGGGAGTAATCCGTCCCATTCGTCCTGGCCCTTTCCCAGTATTAGAGTCCGGAGGGCATCTCCTAGGGTCCTATTTTGTCGTTCCACCATGCCATTACCCTGGGGGTGGTATGGGGTGGTACGTGTTTTCCGTACGCCCCATAATGAACATAGCTCCTCCAGGATGGTCGACTCAAATTGGGCTCCCTGGTCGGAGTGTAGTTGCTCCGGGAGGCCCCAATAGCTGAAGACTCTCTCGTCTAATGCCGTGGCCACCGTGGGGGCTGTAGCGTCGGGCAGGGCGATGGCGTCCTGCCAACGCGTGAAATGGTCGGTGAGCACCATTATCCATTTGTTCTTCCGCTTGGTGAGGGGAAGAGGTCCCACTAGGTCAACGGCCACCTTCTGAAATGGTCGTCCTGCAAAGAGTCTCTGGCCGTCGGGCGCGGTGGGTCTGTTGCTCCGTTTAGCCACCTGGCACACCTCACAGCTCTTTATGAGTCTGCGTGTCAGTCCCGACATTCCAGGCCAGTACCAGTCTATCTGTATGCGGTGTCGAGTACGGTTGATTCCGGCGTGCGCCATTTGGTGGGTATCCCACACAACCTTACTTCGCCAAGCTGGGGGGCACACTGCACAGATCCTGATTCGCCCCTGGTGTTCTGATCGCAAGACCAGCGTGCCATTGGGTTGGATGCTCATCATCTCGATCCTGTCGTGCAGTGTCCGTAGCTCAGTGTCTCCCTCCTCTAATTCCCTGGCGGAGAGCTGCTTCTCTGCCTGGACCGCTGCATAGATCTTGGCCACGGAGTGGCGTCCCTCTCTCTGGGCCTGTACCAACTCTTTGGTGTTCTCTGTGGGGTTGGTGACCGTTACATTCACCTGTCCCTTTTGCTCTGCATGGGTGGGTCCCCCAGTCATCGTTCCCTTTTGCTCGGCATGGGTGGGTCCCCCAGTCATCTTTCCCTTTTGCTCTGCATGGGTGGGTCCCCCAGTCATCTTTCCCTTTTGCTCTGCATGGGTGGGTCCCCCAATCGCCTTTCCCTTTTGCTCTGCTGGCCCGCTCAGCGTCAGTTCAGCATGGGTGGGTCCCCCATCTCTCTGTTCTATAGCTTGGCACTGTCGGCAGTCGACGCAGGGGTCCCGGCGGCTGAGGCCGTCCGCATTACCATGCTGGGTCCCTGGTCGGTGTTCGAGCTTGAATTTGAATTCGGCCAGCGTTTCTAGCCACCGCGCTATCTGGCAGGAGGGTTCCTTTCTCCTGCAGAGCCATCTGAGGGAAGCGTGGTCGGTGCGTAGCTTGAATTCCCTTCCGTAGAGGTATGGCCGGAAGTGCTTAGTGGCTTTAATCACTGCGAGGAGTTCTCGCCGGGTTACACAGTAATTGCGCTCAGCGGGTGACAGAGTCTTACTGTAGTAGGCGATTACTCGTTCCTGTCCTTCTTGGATTTGTGACAGTACCCCTCCTACTCCTACGGCACTTGCGTCCGTATCCAGGATATAGGGGAGTTTGGGGTCGGGGTACCCTAGAATGGGTGCTTGGCTCAGGCCGTTTTTCAACTGTTCGAACGCCGTCTGTTCTAGGTTTCCCCACTTCCACGGAATCTCCTTCCCAGTCAGGACGGTGAGAGGTTTGGCTGTCGTGGCGTAGTCTGGCAAGTATTGCCGGTAGTAACCAGCCGTTCCCAAGAACGCTTGCAGCGCCTTCACATCTTGTGGAGCCTGCCAGTTCTTCACCGCTTCCACCTTATCTGGGTCCGTGGCCACACCTTTCGCGCTGACCACATGCCCGAGGTAACGTACCTGAGGACTCAGGAGTTCGCACTTTGAGGGCTTCACCTTAAGGTGGGCACTCTGGAGGCGTTGCAGTACTTCCTCTAGCCTCTGGAGGTGGGACGTGAAGTCGGGAGCAATGACTATCACGTCGTCCAGATAGAGGAGCAACGTTTTCCAGTGGAGCCCTTTCAGTACTCGCTCCATGAGCCGTTGGAATGTGGCAGGGGCCGAGGTTAGGCCGAATGGTAACACCTTCCATCGCCAGAGGCCGCTGCGGGTTATGAAGGCTGCTTTGTCCTGGGCATCTTCGTCCAGTGGAACTTGCCAGTATCCACTGGTCAAGTCCAGAGTGCTGAAATATCGGCTCCCTGCGAGAGCGTCCAGAGAATCATCGATCCGGGGTATCGGGTATGCATCCTGCTGTGTAACGTCATTCAGTTTGCGGTAGTCCACACAGAAACGCCAGGAGCCATCTTTCTTTCGGACTAATACCACCGGGGAGCTCCATGCGCCCTCTGCAGGTTCGATGAGGTCTTTGGCTAGCAAGTCTTTTACTTGCCTCTCGGCCTCTGCTTCCTTCTCCGCCCCTAGTCTGTGTGGTGGCAGCCGGATTGGCCGCGTGCCAGGAACTACAGGGATGGAGTGTTCGGCGAGTTGGGTGCGGCCGATGTCCCCGTCATTCTGGCTGAACACGTCTTGGTACTGGGTGAGTAGGCTCCGGAGCTGGCATTCTTCTCGAGTGTTCTGACATCCGTTTCTAGCCTGGGCGAACATTTGCGTGAGGTGGGGTGGCAGCTCTTCTCCCGTAGGCGTGCTCTTCTCTGAGCGGTTGTGCACCGGTCGTACTTCCTCTGGCTCTATCCCCGTGAAAGTGCCGATCACTTCTCCGGCGGGTACCGTGATGCTGGTGTGGGAAGGATTTAAACACCGGACTAGTACGCGTCCGCGTTCGTCGGGGGTATTAACACTGGTGGCCAACATCAGACCTCCTCCTGTACTCTCGATCACTCCCTGGGCGCACGGGGTGCGGCTTGCCAGGTGGCAGGGTACGGTGGCCTCTGTCTGTGGGGGAATGTGGGTGTCGCGTTGTACTTGGACCTTGGATACTAGATCTCTTCCATGTCTGTCGGTACACGTGAGCTCTTTCCCTTGTACGCACAGGACTGGCCGGTCGAACCCCATCTGACAGTTCTGCTTCGCCAGGAAAGGCATTCCTAAGATGACATCTTCGTTGATCTGGCTAACAACGAATGTTTCCTCATACTTGATGTGCCTTATGCGTCCTGTCAGCGTCAGCAGACCATAGAATGGCAACCTAGTCCCGTCGGCCATTAGCCCGTGGGAGTCGTAAGATTGGAGGTTCTGTTGGTTCTGCGGGGTCAACTGGTCGAACACTTTCTTGGACAATAAGTTGGTATTACACCCAGTGTCGATCAGGTAGGTCACTGGTCGTCCTTCCACTCGCCCGGGTAGATAGTAACTACTTTTATATGGTCTTTCCACCTGATTTAGGTGTATTGTGAGTGGCGTCCCTTTCTTTACTGTGGGGGGAATTTCTTTCTTCCTCATTTGTCTCTTTGGCCTAGTGTCGGGGGGGGGGGGTCGTTCCAATGGTAGGGTCTCCTCCATTGGTTCCTCCTCCTCGCTTTCGTCACCAGCCAGTGGACTGAATCTATTCCTCAAGGGAGGGGTTTCTATCTCTTCTGGGGGTCGGCTGACCCAGTTGTCTTTGGACAATTTGGCTGAGGGGGCCCTTGTGCAGCTAGTAGGAGTGCCTACTGCTGCGGGCCGCGCTCGTTTCCCTGGCGTGTCTGCCATGGAGCGGTTGTACACTGGCTTCGTACATGTCCCGTACGTTGGCAGCCCCAGCAGCGACGGGGAGCGGGCTTCGAGTTCTCTTCCTTCAAGCTAGCCACCTCCTTGCTTAGGCTCTCTATTGTCTTAAGCAACTTAGCCAGCGGGTCCTCCACCTCTTGGCATTTGAGAGTGGATTCTGGTGCAGGACTCCTCTCTTCGACTCCGTCCTCTTGTACTATGCGTATGTTTGACTGTGCTGGGGGCTGATGTTGGACTTGGAGGAATTCGTTTCCTGCCTGCACAGCTTCCTCTAAATCTGCTGGTCGTATGGCCAGTAGGTGTCGTTGCAAATAGACGTGACCGAGCGTGCTTTGAAAAGTCTGTAGAGTGAGCTCTGTCCTGTTTCGGAGGGGGAGGTCACCGTATGCGGCTTCCACCAGCCGTTCCACCTGGAGCGCGTGTTCCCTTAAACCTTCTCTATGGCCCTTCCGATATGTGGTCAGTCTATGTTGTGCCTCTGTTCTGGTCAAGCCGAAGCTAGCCCTCAGGGCTTGAATGATGGCTGTGGCGTCTGCTCCCCTTCCACACTGTTCCGCTTTCCCTATTAGCGCCTGTCGTAGGTGGATGGTGGACTCTTCGGGTAACCATCGATTTGCTCGAGCGACCTCTTCAAATCGCTGAATGAAATAGTTCACGTCTCCCTCACCATTAAATTGAGGGACTCTGAATCTGTCGCGCCCGTTGTTGGTGGACATCCGATCCAAGATGTCGGCCAGGGTACCCATGATTTGTAGGGGAGAGCCATCTCGATCTGAGCTGACTGCGCGGCGTCTGCTTGCCATCTCGTCTTGTGCTGACTCCTGCCTGTGGCTATTGTTCCTGTGGGTCGTCTTGTGTGGGTCTTCTCTATCCCACTGCTGCCACCAATGTACAGGATTTCAGGTTAATGTGGTAGCATTCACCTGTACAGCGGCCCACAGTACTGGATGTGTGCAGGCAGTACAGCGACTTGTCTACTAACGAGCCCAAGGCCCACAAGTTAAACTGGTCGAACTGGATTTGCAGTGTTGTCAGCCCGTGAGCTGGACACAGCGAGGAGTTGTCACAACTGCCTTGCTTTCCACTGATTTCCAGTTCGGCAGGATGACTATGTAGGGTCGAATTAACAGGTGGAACAATCGTTCCAGTATCACACGCCCTAGGGTAGTGTGCAGTGTAAGTCGATTCGACTGACCACTTTCTACTGACTATTGTTCGTTCTGCTAATTGACTTGTCCAAGTGGCTGTTTGATGCTTGTGTTTATTCAACTGGATGAATGTACTGTCAGCATGCAATGCTGCTATTGCAATAATCTTGTATGTGCTGTCTACTACTGCTGTAGTAATCTTGTATGAGTCTTTGCTAGTCCACTTAGCTTATCAGCTATTCTTTTGTGTGCGCAAGGTGCTTATTGAAAGGTTTCAAAGAAGCAGTGAGAGTGCCATGTTAACTCTGATTTTATTCAATACAAACACGCGTATTTATACAATAGATGTTATATAATAATGATGCTGCTAACATAAAACAAAAGGTGGCTACACCCACCTGGCCTGATTGGCCTAGACAACAATAGGGGGGGCAGCACTTCGTTATGACTGAGTGAATACATACATGTGCGTTTGTTTATCACGAAATGCTGCCTGTACGCAATACTATATACTATATAAGAATAAGAAAAAGTAGGCTGCTGCCGAATGTAGATAATATAATGTTCGTAGGTCGAGGCCGAATGAATGTCATGTAGAACGGTTTACATAGAACTGTTAGTGGGTTGAGTGTTACTTGGTGTCGATCGTCTGTACGTTGTGCGTTTCCCCAACAATATAATAATATATTAATAGATAGATGGATATAAATTATCATTTTTATAACTATTTTGATACATAATAATAGCCATAATAATAATAATACACATCAACATGATCACCATCATCAGATCATCATTGTTATGTTGTTGTCACTGTGATCATCATCATCATCATTACTATTATGATGATAGATATTACTACTATCTATTATAATATTATTATTATTATAGCTATAAATCATAAATTTTAAATTCAACTAATGCTACAACAAGCACATAACAATAATTTTTAAAAAAAATAAGGACAATAGGACCGTTGTTGTATAAAATATTATCATTAATTATTTATAATAATAATATCAAGTTCTGATGATTATAATTCCAAAACAGGAAGCATATATCATACAGTAAGTTACGGCATAGTACAAATTCGGCGTGATTACTTGGTGTGGTTTTTGGCTACTACACTCCAGAGTCCATAAGGCTCCATAGAAGCTTTGTTTTATGATTATTTTCGCGGACGCTCTATGTTCCGGTGGCTCTATATTCCGGTAGGCCTATGTTCCGGCGATTTTGGCTCTATGTTCAGGTGAAATATTTTTCATAGAAGAAGACTATCGTGGAGCGTCTTTGACACTTAAAAACAATGAAGCTCACATGATTTGTACTATTTGATTTGGTACTTGTTTTGAAAATAAACTTTAATGAAAATAGTTTATGATTATGCAAAAAGTAATAAACTATTTTTATTAGAAATAAAAAACAATTGAAAAACCAAACTTCATTATAAAATAATATAGTAATAGTTTATTGCAAAAGGTAGCGTCCATTTTTAATAGTGCTCAACAGTAGCATTTTTCTATGAAAAATATTTCACCGAAACATAGAGCCAAAATCACCGAAACATAGACCCACCGGAATATAGAACCACCGGAACATAGAGCTAGACCCATTATTTTGGCGTCGGAACATAGAGCCGTCGGAACTTAGGCACGTCGGAACATAGAGCGATCGCCGTCTACACGTGGCTACCAGTTGAAAAAAACATTGTGGGTATCAACAGGATCAAGTCATTGAACTATACTATAATAGTAGTAGTATAGTTCAATGGATCAAGTACAGGCTCTTCTTTGCCCCTTCTTTGGCCCCTTGCGCTGCATTACCGGAATGTAACGAAATTTTTTGGTAAAATCTAGACAATGATAGTATATGGTGTATTAGTATAGAGCGTATAGTATCGTCGATATAGATATGTTTGACGCAGCGATTCCATTTCAAAATTGAATAAAGTCGAAAATCTTATGTAATTGTTGAAGGTATTGTGGAGTCCAGACACGAGGCAACCGTAAGAGAGCCTCCTAAACTATAGGCTATAGCAACAGCTCATGTTGTTTATACAGTGATAATAATGAAGTTGAAGTTTGGAAGAAAAGAAAACTTTTTGTTCTCAAATCTCATGCCATTTCAACATTTTTTTTCTGGTCTAGTGATATAATTGGAACATAAATTTGAAGAGTAGAAATGATGGATGCTGGCACATGTAAAATTTTAGTTGTTACAGTACTGAGAATTTTTAAAAAAAGTTATTAATTTATTAAATTATTATTTTATTTATTATTATTATTTATTTATTATTATTATAAAATTATTATTATTATTTAATTTATTATTATTATCATATTATTATTATTATGAATTATTATTATTTTTTTATTAGTTTAGAAACATTCAGAAAAGTCACTAATTATTTGAAATAATAAATTATAATAATAAATAATAATTTTAAATAATAATAATTATTTTAACGAAACGAAAGTTTGTTATTGATATTATTATTTATGGGATTGTGTTGTTTAGTGTTATTATTATAATAATGAATTTAATAGATAATAATAATAAACTTTAAGTCTAAGAGAAAAAATAAAAAAATAGTTGATTAACATTATTATTAAATAAATTAGAAAGATTATGATGATCATGATGGTTCTTATACTATATTACTTTTTTACTAATAGTCAGTGAAGTAGGTTATAATTAATAATAAGTTGTTTACAAATAGAGACCATACGACAGCTAGACAACTCTCAGTTAAAAGTGGCAGCCCTGAAAAAGACCGAGGCGGTGAGGAGGCCAGTGGAAGAGCAGGAGCCCTCTGCAGCTGGCCTCCAGTGTCACCCAGTTTGAGGCAACCGTCTTTACCTGAGGGTTACTACAGTGCTGCGGCTACTGGTGTGGTGACTTGGCGCAGACTTTTTTGGCCTCTCTTCTATAAGATCATTAATTGCTCTCAGTGTGAGCAGCCTATCAGGAGAGCGCGTCTGAACCACAGTCAAAACAATGACGAAGTACACACCATTTTCCTTTGACAAGAAATTTAAATGGTGAAAATAGCTAGCAATTAATTATTTCTATTGTATATAGCCTACTCATACCTATTATGTAATTCATGTTTTAGTTTATATTGTGCTATCCTCTGATTGGTCCATTACAAAGTTATTTTCACGTAACTAGTGTTTATTAAGCCACCAGCTTTCATTGTAAAGGCACTAATGCGTCTACTTTTTCTGTATATAAGCTTCTAGTTTTATGTAATGAATCAGCTGTTCTTATTGCTCTAAACTATAGACTTGTCTATTCTGCGGAAGCAGGATCAATATGCGCCTAAAACTACGCTTGTGCTGTTGCGGTAAAATTTGCTGTACAAACGGACGAGAAACTAGCTGTACACATACTGTCAAGAGAGAGAGAGAGCATCTCTGAGGTGCAGAGACTCCTCTCCTCCATAATTGCACCAGCAACCTGCCACTGGTCTTGGTCCGCTTGTTGTAAAATAGCCGTGCAAACTCTGTGTAAAATGACAGGGTCGGTCATGTCCAATGCAGACTCGGTCATGACCACTGTGGATCCGGAATTGACTTATGCAGTTTCGATACCGGTTTAGAGTGGTGGACCCAGGATTGAGAATTTTGGACACAAAAGAAAGCCTTAGCCTAGAACCCTGAAGGCAGCCCTAGTTCTTCAGAAGGAGGTATCTGAGATGTATCCCCCTTCCAACCTCAAACTTCATGGACCAAAGCTACAGGGAGTCGTACAACTGATCAGTAGATGGGACTACCATACACTGTCCACCAATTAGCTCCTCCCACTGCCACTAGGCGATTATCCAATTTAATCCTGTGCATTCACTTATTATTTGTTGCTATATTTGTCTTTGCAATAGAGTTTGTTGCAATTACTTCCTGTACTCATCATTAACCACCTTATTATGTAGGTCAATCATTTACTCTGGTTTTGCCTATAAAAGGCTGACTTATCTGTCTACTCATTGCATTATGTTTAACACCTTATGCCAGGCATTATCTATGCTTATAATTTAGTGGCTAGCCTCCCTAGAGCTGTATATAATAGTGCAAAATGCATGATCTACCACCAAACTACCTGGACTAATATGTCTGAGCCACAGGCTCTAACTGGTTAGTGAAGTCTATTACACAAGTGACGCTGACCAAAACAGTATTGTCCCCTCGGAAGAGGTAAAGAATACTTGATAGTGTTATGTGGTTTCAAGACCAGAATCTATTACGCTACTTGAATACTTGTGCTCTTGAGAAGAGTCAGCTAGCCTGGTGTTCCGCGCTGAGACTGATAGCTTGTTCCAGCTGCAGTTGTCTCCCTAGTTGCATGGGCAACTAGTCTATATCCCTTCATCTCTATTGCAGTATAGTACTCTAAGGCAAATAGGTCTTATGGCCATAATCGTCTCAAATGGTTGCATGGGCACCTGATATGATCTGTCTCGGCTCTAGAGAAAATCTGTCTGCAAATTTTTATTGCATTGAGGCAGACAGGTTTTTAGGCCAACTAGTGTGACTGTGTCCAGCTCTCAGGGGAGAGAGTTCTGCTAGCAAGTCATTTGTGCTGAGTTTAATGAATTTGCTTTGTATCAGAGCTGTTCTAAGCCGTCTTTATTTGTCAGCACTCAGGTATACACACTGATCAATACATTAAAAACATCCTGTTACTCTAACCACCGTAATGTCATCATAACCACTGATATAATAATCAAATAACAATATATGACATCTCTATTTTTCACAACAATATTAACTACATGTTAAAATTTAGGCTCAGGTTGTGTCTTGCTAACGCTCAAATACAAATGAACAGCTAAGGCGATAATGATAAAACTGGCATAAAATTAACACTATGCTACGGCTAAAAACTAAACGAATAAAACACAATAACAACGGTTATATCTGTATACAAATGATAAGGAATAAACCTAGCACAGCCAAAGTGATATGACCAAACGAGGCTACTTGTGCATTAAAAAATCATCGTATTTAGCTGGAAGCCTGGTTGTTCGCTGTGAGCGGCGTAGCATTGGTGTAGGAGAACACTCACTCTGCGCTGCTAGTCCACACTCGGCTGGCTCACATTCAGCCTGTGCAATACCTACCTGTTCTGTTTTACTTATTCAGGGGTTATGCTTCTGCACTAAATGCACAACTATTACTCACCTCTGGCATAGGCAGTTCTAAATTACTGGGCTTGATGTGCAATCTGTTTCTTCTGTAAGTAGCACCGTCTGATGTTTCTACTCTATAAGATCTCTCACTCGCTTGGCTATTTATCTTACCTGGAATCCAGCCTCATTTGGCTGTCTTGAAATAACAACGCTGCCCTACCTCCAACCTCGATTTCTCTACTGAAGCATAATTGTCATGATAATACTTATTCTGCGATTTAATTTCACCTAGGCTAGCCCTATATCCCTCTAAATCATATGCGTGCACTTTATATCTTCCCTTATCCATAGGTGATCTATCACGCAAAACCCTACCCTGTAACAGCTGTGCTGGCGACAATAAATCATCAGCCACAGGAGTATTACGTATAGCAAGTAAATCTTCCCACCAATTAGCACCCTTCTGCTGGCATTTTTTCATCATGAGTTTTACTGTACCAATTATTCTCTCTACCTGCCCATTAGCTGCTGAATGTAAAGGGACCTCGTCAAGTGTTCAACATGTCTATCCCTACAAAACTCCCTGAACGGACTGCCACAAAATTGTGCTCCATTATCATTATACATTCAGAAGTGCCAAAATCCATAGACACAATTTCCATTGTCCGTATTACTGCATTGCTAGTTGTTTCAAACGCTTCACTACCGGCCACTTAGTCAAATAATCTACCACCATCAGGTAGTTCTGACTCTCAATAGTAAAAATATTAATCCTTATCCTCTGGAAGGGAAAATCTGGTACAGGATATGGCAACAATGGCTCTTTTTTTATTCCCCATGTCTGCCTTCAGACATGCTTCGCAAGACAAACACTTGTCCTCTATGCGTCTCCTAATTCCTGGCCAAAACACATTATATTGTGCTCTTTTTAATGTTGGGTGGTTATTTATCACAGCAAGTTTTACATTTCCATCTTTATTACGGTTTTTCTTAGCTGGAAACACTTGTACACCAACAAACTGTGAGTGGAATAGTCTTTGAGTTGCAAAGGGAAGAGAGTTTCTAGCCAAGGAAGGGAGGTACTCACTATGCCTCCCAAGAAGAAAGAGAAAAAGAAAAAAACTGAACTTTCTAAGACTGGAGAGCCAGCCTTCAGAGTTTGCTCTAGGTGAGTGTGGGAGGTTACTCAATTTGTTGTGTGCTTTTGTTGTTTTATCTGAAATACAGTCATCACTTGACAGACTGCAGGAACCTGTTAGTATTTTTTTATTGTACCAGCGTCGCATTTCAAGCACAATAAGTTATTTGTGATAAATGCCACGTATTGGGCATTGTCAATAAGCTACATGTAATTTGTTTTCAGTTCATGACAAAGTTGAAGGTGCTAGGTGCTTTTGGGAGTTGTCTTCTCCTCAGATGAGTTGTGTGCGGGTTGACAACTTTAAATATATTCTATTGTTGCTCATTTTTATTTTTTTGAATACTCACAAATTTTGCTTTGTAAGTTTTTTAAATAATAAACTACATTTTTTATTTATTTTATACTGGTTCTATTACTATTGCTACTACTACAGTACTATTGCTACTACTGTAGTACTATTGCTACTACTGCGGTACTACCATCACTGTTACTGTTACTACTATTATTACTACCAGTACTGCTGCCATTACGGTTTTTTTTTAGTTACCACTGTAGTTACTGCTGCCGCTGTTGTTGCTACTATTACTGTTATTAATACTAGTTCTGCAATTACTACTGCTGCAGGTTTTTGAAGTCGTACGAACAAGCATGTGCTCAGCTAGGATGTTTGATTTCCTCTGCAGTCAAAATTGCTCTTAAACAAGCCATAGAGGATGAGAAGTTTCTTACCAAGGTACCAGCAGAATTTGATTCATAATATATCTTTCTACTGATTTAACTTGTCAGCTATATCTAGTCTCAGAAGGGTGTTTGTATTCTGGTGCCTCCAGCATTGTGTAACACATACATGCTCTAGCCTTGTGTTTCCTTGGTGCAGATAGTGCTAGAGCCGGCACCTATAAATGCACCCGATGATCCAAGGGTACTGCTGGACCCCATGCTAACAGCCATCAGGAAGGAGAGATACAACTACATCAAGTCTCTGCACATCTGGCAGATCCCTCTTACCAATGAGGAGATCACGTCTCTGGTAGGAATGTTATTGTATGGTTACAGGCTCTGGAGCTACTCAAGTCCTTACATATCATAGATTTGTTATTGTATGGTTACAGGCTCTGCTGCTACACAAATCCTTACATATAATAGATTTGTTATTGTATGATTACAGGCTCTGCTGCTACACAAATCCTTACATATAATAGATTGTTATTGTATGATTACAGGCTCTGCTGCTACTCAAATCCTTACATATAATAGATTTGTTATTGTATGGCTACAGGCTCTGCTGCTACACAAATCCTTACATATAATAGATTTGTTACTGTATGGTTACAAGCTCTGCTTATGAGACCCGCCGTTAGGGTTGCCCACGAGGCACAGCTGAAACAAACAAACAAACAAATCCTTACATATCATAGATTTGTTATTGTATGGTTACAGGCTATGCTGCTACACAATTCCTTACATATAATAGATTGTTATTGTATGGTTACAGGCTCTGTTGCTACACAATTCCTTACATATAATAGATATGTTATTGTATGGTTACAGGCTATGCTGCTACACAATTCCTTACATATAATAGATTTGTTATTGTATGGTTACAGGCTCTGTTGCTACACAATTCCTTACATATAATAGATTTGTTATTGTATGGTTACAGGCTCTGTTGCTACACAATTCCTTACATATAATAGATATGTTATTGTATGGTTACAGGCTATGCTGCTACACAAATCCTTACATATAATAGATTTGTTATTGTATGGCTACAGGCTCTGCTGCTACAAAAATCTATATACGACATTAAAACTTTGGACCTCTTAGATAACATGATAGAGGTGTATGGGATGCGCAGGTTAGCACAATCCTTACCTGCATCACCATCTATCACCACCCTATCGCTGGACTATAACGAGTAAGTCCCTGCTACTGTTTGTGTAGTTTTTTTTCAAGCCAAAAATTTTGAGGTTTTTTTACTAGAGAGCATTTTTCTGGCGGTTTCATTTTTGATAAAAAATTGTTGATAATCTGCGTACTGAAAGTGTTTGTTGCAATGTGAGTGTGAAATTGACCATAGCAGGTACATATAATACAGTAAGCTTGAGATTTTGTTGTTAGTTGTATGTACTGTTAGATAGCTGGGAGGTCATGTATATAGTTATGTAAGCTAGTGCGCTGCAGTGTACCTATTGTGCTCCTATTGTGTTCTTATACTGCTGTCTTACTGGTTTCAACCATTATGAGGAGTTGTCTGCTTAATGAAAAAGAACACAAATCTGAAATTTCATATACTTCAAATGAAATTGTGTAAAGCGTTTGTTTTTACTCTGGTAGCAATAAGTTGAACGCAGTGTTTAGATGATTTACGGTTGATTACAATCAAGTTGATGTGGAGTAACCTCTATTAATCTGCGCATGGCGATCACTTTGGTGACGTTTGTTCCGAAGGGGTTCAACCTTGTTACCATAAAATAGAGGAGATAACTCCACATACTTGACTTATCATTGTTAGTTTATTTATAGTAATATCATGTCTCTTTAGTGGCGGGCAGTTAGTTAAGCAACTGCAGCAGTATTTGGATGCACATATATACTGTCATGGACAAACATGACATCTGCGTGACATGATGAGTTAACCACATTTAATGGAGTTAATAATAATAAATATCCAGACCATGTGCAGTAATAGTAATAATTTAAATAGACTCATCATTGTGGCAATAAGAAAATAGAATTGTTTTGTTTAATGATAAAAATAACTGATAATACTATACATAGTAAAATAAATGGAAGATATAATGATGTAAACATAGTATTCGTATTAATAAATCGACATTAATTAGAATATGTGGAGTTATCTCCTTAATTTTATGTGTAAAAATTTTAACTGTTTTGAAATAAACTTTTAGTGATTGCTCAGTTTTCCAACCTTTGTTTATGTAGGTTTGGGGACGAAGGGTGCAGACACCTGTGTGAGGGACTCTATGGCAATGAAACGTTACTTTCTCTCAGTCTAAATTACTGTGGGCTCACTGCCAAGTCTTCTGGTGGGCTGGGTAGGGTGATAGCCCACACAGCTGTCAGGTACTATGTCTATCTTTGCTTAAACCCCTAGTGGTTCATTCCATTGAGAATTGTTCTCCCTTTATATCTCACTGCTAGAATACTGGCAGTTTCTGACCAATCACATTACAGAGATGTATTCCTGGATGGCAATGACTTGGGATGCGCAGGTCTGGAGAAGATGATTGGACCTCTGGTGGAAAAAGCAGAGACCGAAATGCGTGAGAAGAAAATCCTAGAAGAAGAGAAGCTTGCTGCTGAAGAGGCTGCAAGGCTGGCTGAAGGTCAGTTGAATCAGCTGCAGACGTCCATTTTGTTGTCTCCCTCACTTATCTCTGTGTTTAGATTGTATCCACTTTATTGCAGAGGAAGCCAAGGCCCACAGGTTTAGTATGGGGGCTGCTAGTCCCGCCCCTCCCTCTGTTGACCCTAAGGACAAGAAGAAAAAAAAGAAAGGTATGTTTGTCACTTATTGTGAAGTTGTCTCTTCCTGTAGCTAGAGCTCTAGTATAGATGTCGTTTATTTCCAAGCAGTTCATTCAGGTCTCGATGAAATAGAGGAAACAACTCCATATGTGTAATCGTTATCATTTAGTTTATATTATTACTCTCTTTTTTATTATTAGACAAAACAAATCTGCGTTCTTATTGTCATAATGGTCAGTTTATTTATAACAATACTATTATTGCACATGATTATGATACTTATTATATAACAATTAATTATTATTGTCAATCAGTTGTTATGGTGAAATTTTCACGCACACAGATGTCATGTTGTACGAAACAACACATATCATTATATTATGTGTAGCCAAATAAAAATTATACTATAATACTGCTTCAACTACTTTGATGACTGCCTGATACTAAAGTACACAATAAACACATAGTTAATAATAAATTTATATGGATTTATCTCCTCTTTTTCATCCAAAATCTAAATGAACTGCTTGGAAATAAACATCACCGTATATAATAATTAAAAAGAAGCAATGATATGACCTGTAATTTTATATCGTTGACAGGCAAAAAGAAGGGTAAGAAAGCACCACCCCCACCCCCACAGCCGGGGGCATGGCTATACAAGCTACACATAGCAGATAATGGTATCGATGCCTATGGCCATGGGTTCGATGACCTGCAACTAGCCAGTTGTATCAAAGCCCTACACAGGTAATATTTGGTGCGTTAGTTATCGGGTACTCAGGCTAACAATTTGTGTATAACTCTCAGGCTATTTGTTGTTGTTTACCATTTGTAGACTGATAGCCAGCAGTGACTGTCTGCAGGAGTTAGACTTAGAGGACAACCTGATTGGAGACATGGGTGGGAGCGAGCTGTTGGCTGCGATGGTCCACAGAAAAGAAGGTGAAGAACTTAAGCTATTGTTGCAACATTAGTTAGTTCATTGAGTTTTACTTGGTTGGTCCTCACCCAGGTGCACAGGCTATACACACATCCTGGACTCCCTGTCTCCCTAGATTAATATTGTCTATTAATTTAGGAGTTTTCCTCCAAAAGAGCAGACAACTTGTGCAGTGTGTCATGCTTATTGAGTATTTGAAAATTCAAATTCTGTATTTTTGTGTTATATTTTGGTGCGTATCGATATTCTCATGCGCTGTTGTAACTTTTTATTATCTATTTATTGGTAGAATTATTTGGATAGAGGATTTCCTGTTGTTAATTATAAATACTTTTTGGGTTAATTCGCTGATTTTCCTCACGCTATCGAGTCCAAAACAGTTGCCAGTCTGTATCCAAAGGGATGCCGCTGCCAGTAGTACCCAAAGGGATGCCGCTGCCAGGAGTACCGGTGCACCCTCACCTTGTGTCTATACGCTGCCAGTAGTACCAGTGCACCCTCACCTTGTGTCTATACGCTGCCGAAACTGCTGCTGCTGCATTGTCAGCACCTTGGACAGTTTTAATCATTAAGCCTTGTTTGAATCGCTTCAAAAGCATTCCAACTAATTGTTATCGAATGGCGATTGTTTGAGAGTAGCTGTTGTCTAATCACCTCCAAATCTTTATGCGATGCAGCAGCAGAGGTCATGGGGTCAGCATGTCTACGCTGTCACAGATTCCATCTCATTCTAAGAATTGGGGCATCAGATAACTCAGTAGATCATCTGGTGATGTCATAACATGACAGGTTTTTTGATGTAGCTTAGATGACATCACTGGCTGTCAGTTGGCTCCTACACATTTCTCACTTGTCGGAAAATATATAATGGGCCTGTGAAACTTCCTTAGAACATCAGTAATTAGTTTATTTTGGTTATCTAGAGCGATTTGTGGGATTTAGGGCTGAAAATTCACCAGTTTTATTCTCAGTCTATGCTCTAAGAGCTGATTACTTCCAAAGAAATATCCAATAGCTTATCTCTGCACTGGTGTTGTGTTACACCTGATAGCATCTCATTGGCCATTTGGCCTTTCACTTTCTCTTTGACTGTCTACTGTATACTCCCAACTAGTTACCTGTTGGGTTAGCATTGAATGCCATACAGTTTATTTGCTCTTCAGTCTGAAATAAACGAAAATTTTCTCTAACATTGGCTTGAAGTTCAATTGTTTTCCATATGTAGTTATCGTGTGTAGTTGTCATGTGATCAAGATGAAATGATTGGAATTTTTCAATTTAATTGAAATGGATTTAGCTTATCGTAGCTGTGATCAATGCTAGATCAAAGAAGCATCTACCTTCCCTGACCTAGCCCCAGTTCTATATTGTATCTAGTATGATCTCCTTTTGTAGAAAATGGTTTCGCTAACATTAAACTTAGAACCACACACAGAATGCAAGGGGATACCCTCAAACAGCTAATTAAACTGGGAGGTGGAGCTATCAAAAAGAAAAAGAAAGGGAGAGCTAAAAAGAAGGTACATGTTTTCATGGCGTAAATTGTTTGTATTATTTTGTTTCATTCAGGTTTTTAATTTAATGTCGTTAGTTTGCACCTATCAAATGGCAATGTGACAGTTACTAGATGGAAGCCAATCACCAAGCTGTACTTTCTCATATCCTGTCGTACGAATCATTTTGGTTCCACTTAAAAATTGTCCTTCACTCAAAGTCAAAGTTGAAATTTCCATTATGAATGTGCAAATTTGGCCCATTAGTTATCGATGTAAGTCACTTTGTGTGCATTCAGAAGGCTTCAACTATCAATTCATTCAATCCATGAGTTCACAGCTTTTGGCTCTTGTCCAGCTGTGAACTTAATTTGAACTTTTGCCAAATAACTCATTGACTTTTACTTTGGCAGCCATCTTGCCTCCAACCCCCAGGTTTATAAACTACTTTTTTTCTTTTTACATCATATTTTTTACAACTTGTTCTTTTTTGTTGCAGAAGTAACGATATTGGTTGGTGGAGAACAAGCTCTGAGGTTGTTGAACAACTCATGGAGTTATCTGCACTTGTATTTGGTTGACACTGCATTCATTGTTTTGTCAACGTTATATCTATATGAGCCTGACTTCTGTTATTTATCGGAAGGTTTTAGTATTATTGTATTTTTGTTATACACCTCACCAAATTATTGCTTACTCATCCATTTTTAGTTATTTGTTGCAGACGATAGATTTATGAGCGTCTGCACCACTCCGTCCTCGCTGATTTATCTGCTAAAAGATAGTTAATTTATAAATAAAACCAGTACAAATTGTTTTACACTGTCTGTCTGTGTGTCCTGTGTGGGTGTGAATCTGTCTGCTGCCGATGCCGATAATGTCAGCGCTCATTACTGTTACATAAGCAGTCAATCACTCATTCCCTCTCTTACATAACAATATTTACTTCTACATTGATCTCTCCACCTCTACTGCCTCTCAAACCATTATCTTGGGCACGCTGAAGAGGTTGCTGTTTAAATAGTGACCTCGTGGAATTCCTGCTACAAATTAGCGCAGATGAATCAGGATTATTTGAGGAAATCAGCGGCTAATACAAAGAAAGGTCAGCGACAATTGCTTGTTGCGTAAGAAATGACTTTTTTTGCCCCTCAGGCTTAGCTCAGGATTAGCTGCCTTTATCATCTGAGTTGGTGCCAGATTGGTGGGCTGTGGAGTAGAACCCAGTATCGTGATGTATACTTAAAATCTACTGAGACCACCCATGAGCTTTTCCTTGGCCTGTCACCACATGGCAGCTTTTTATGTGATGCCTGCCTGGGCCCATTTGAAGGCTTTATGGAACAGTTTGGTCTTTGAGTGACATCAAGTGTGCCATTATTTAATATTCTCGATCTTTTCTCATACCCTGAAGATACTTTTTTTGTCCTTACTCATTAAGTTGGTTGTTTTTAAATTCTGTTATTTGTCTTTCACACCAAACAGTGTGCTTTTATTTCCTGGACTACAGTGTGCTTTTATTTCTTGGACTACAGTGAAGCTGCTTTTATTTCCTGGACTACAGTGAAGCTGCTTTTATTTCCCTGACGACATCTTAAACAGATAGGAGCTTTGAAATATTAAAAATCTACAAATCTTCAAGTCAATTTAAAAGTCCTAAAAATTTTCCCAAAAGTGTTTGAGGTTTTATGAAGGCGTTATCTTGTAGCAGCAACCTTGCCTACTGCTGCTCTATATTGTATATTGATATATGGCGTGTGGCAGGTCTGTAACTAACATTATGGCAGGTCTGCAAGCCTGCTACCTTTATTATATACAGCTGGTGCAGGTTTGAGTTATTGTACGCTGTCTCTTCTCTCCAGCACCTGCCCTGCTGCCGCTCCTTGTTCTCTGCTGACGGATTACAAGCTACTACAGAGGTAAGTTAAACTGTTCGATAATTTTATGTCGCTCCATTATGTCAGCCTTCAAGTTTGTTCATCAAGTTGGTAGCATTGGAATTGTTTTACCCTGCAACTTGGTCCTTACAAAAATTGGGGTGATGTGCTTCATGTTGATGCATATCTAATAGCTCAAATCCGTTATACTTTTGTTTTTTCTTACTGTATTCACCTTTCGAAAGTCTAGATGAACCAGCATACCATAATGTGGATTTTGTTTACTTTCAGTTATGGTATTTTTTTATTATTGGGTGGATAACCAACAACAAGTGACATTTTTTGAAGTTGGAACGAATTGGTGAGAGGAAGGGTTGTCTGGTATCATCGTTTCTGTATGAGAACAGACATAGTTGTGCGGCAGCACAACAAAAGATCTCTAATTGAATCTAATTCGATTGAGTTATTTTTGATTATATTGACGTCTCACTTCCTAGTCCGTAAGTCTTCCACAATTACACTCCCGGGGGGGGGGGGGGTGCGGTTTGAATACAAACACTAAAACTGATTATATGTGGGACAGAGAAAGAAATCTGTGGATACAAGGCATCGCCTTTGGGTGTTCATGTCTCCCTTTCCAATTAGCAGTCACTAAACGGAATTGATTGGTTACTGTCTCACTCCAGTGCTGCCGTCAGCCCCTCAGCAAAGACAGCGCTTGTTTACAACCTTTGTTAGCTCAGCTGTTGTCGTTGTTTGTGATTAGTGATTATATAGAGAAGCACCCATTGGAGGGCTGTGCCTAGGGGCTATGAGACAATACATTACAGTCTGGGTACATTTTATTGTTTGGGCCTGCAGGAAGAAAGCTGCCTACCCTGAAGGAAGAAAGCTTTTGATCAGTTAAGAACCAGATTCACAAATGACAAAAATATTTCTAATTTTCTAAAATGAAAAGTGAGTTTTTATTTTTTGATTTTTTTCTCATTTTGCTTCCTGAATTTGTTTGTATTACATAAAAGTTCTACCAAAGTGCATAATTTTTTTTGTGAAGTAAAAACTTGCTGCAAAGTTTCAGCTACGACCTGAGTTAAATCAATGATAGGTTTCTACCTGTAGGCTGGCACTGATACACACCATATTGAGGTGAATTACTTGTATTTATCTAAAGCACATGACACAACAATGGCCGTAGATTGAATGCTCAGTATCATTGATAGAGAACACACGCAACTGATGGAGTGCCCCACGGCTATGTGTTTGTCTCCAGTGTTTACAGAGCCCAGTTAGGCCTATCTAATATAATACTCAATTAGCTCCTAGTTTTATTCTATTGTTTAAGCGCTGACAGCCCCTCCTTGCATTATCTCCCACAAAACACTAATTACTAACTGCACACATCCACCTGTTGATGCTGTTTGTCTCTACTGAGTAGGAGGCTTTTCGGTTCAAATCCATTTCAATAACAAACGTTGTTTTCGCTTGAGAAATCCATTTTTCCGGTACAAAATAATAAAAAACCGTTTGCCTCTGTTTGCTTTGGTAAGTTTTTACTCTTGAAACTTTCACCTGCCATATCTATGATTCTATATTTTGCAGAAGCTGCAATGAAGTGGTTAGGAGTTGCGATACCTTGTGTGCTGACGCTGTTGATGCTGCTTATGGTAGACAGCAGTGACTCTCAGTTGTACAGCAGCAGGAAGTACAAACCTTACAGCAGGTGATAACTATTTATTGAACACAAACTAAACGCATTTGAAAGTTGATCATGCAATTTTGCGATGTGAAATTAAATAAATGATGTTCATTGAACATGATAAATCGAAATGTGATGTGAGAGGGGAGGTTGTACACCTTTTAAACTTGGTAGGTAGTTGTTGTCGTCAGCTCAGCTTGTTTGAGTAGCAGACATGACGGTTATCTGCTACACTTTAACTACGCATCTATCTGTCATTTTACCTTCCGCTGAAGCTTGTCAAATATTTTCTACTGCACAAAAAGTCAAACTTGTATATTGTGTCTCTCTACCTGCTAAGAAATGGTTGAAAGGGAGGCTTTTGATAGCAAGTATTTGTTGTTATGCCAGCGATCATTCAGTGAATGAACTTGTTACAAAAGACCATTAATGTACTCAAATCATATAGACAGGTACTTGGGAGCCTGCGATGCCACGTTACATGACTATTAGTAATAATAATAACAACACGATACATTCAGGTGTAGATAAATACACCCATAATTCCACAATCACTGCATTCAAAAGCGCTTTAATTGAAAATTCAAATTTTGTTGAACGAAAACTTGTACTTAGCAATTTGACATAAAGAGAAAAAGTTGATTCATAGTTGGCGCTAATGAAAAATAAATGTTTTGACATCTTTTGGCAGAAATCCGATAATGTGTTGGTTTAGAATTTGTCTGCCCTCGTGTGTATTCGGTGACTCAGATATTACAGAAAGCGTTCTGTCACCTTAGCCATAGTGCAATGTAAGTCAGTGCAAACATTTAGATTTTCTGAACTTCCGTAGCTGGAGCAAGAGTCCGTTCACACTGACCAGAACTCACAAACCAAAAGGCTCTGGACATTTGCGCTACGGTGGAAAGTTTTCTAACTCGAGGAAGTTGAGTATGCCAAATGCAGCTGCACTCAAGGCTGGAAGGGAGGGCAGCTACAACCATGTGGAACAGTCCAATGCTATTCTGCCTGACAAGTCTAGAGGTAGAGTTATATATGACTCTGTTTACTAAAGGGCGTACCTGTGGTAGCCCTCAGTTGTTAGGGTTATTGTGAACAGATCACAAGCTTTTGTTTATTTGTTATTACCCAATCAATATTGATTCATTGATCAGAAAGTATGCACAGAGAAGTAGATTGAAATAACACTTGTTTAATGAGTCCGTATTGCACCACAACTTCAGAGTTATCCTCTCTCAGCAAAAGCTCAAATGTGGAGTTGACAACTCCTAATGAATTTTTAATTAAACGTTTTTGAATGTATCTCTATAAATCGATAATTAGCCATAACATCTGGTCCATATGAATAGTGAAGCCAACAAAGCCCCCCACCACCACCACCACCAACCCGAACAAGATCAACATCGAGTCAAGGATACCTGCAGTGACAGAGTCTAGGACTAAGATGGAGAGAGCTACTGTTGGTGGTACAGCAATACTCCATTGCTACTTCGATGAGAGCCATGTTCAGATTGGCCAGTACAAGAACTCGCAGGTAAGCATCATACTGCAGGTAAGCATTGTATGAGACAACCAAAGCAAAGTCTCAAGCTATTGGCTTCCCTGTAGATATGGTGGACGAAGCAGCCAATGAGAGCCTCCGACAGGCCAACAGTCCTCGGAGCAGGAACTCAAGTTCGTCTGCCAGATTATCGACTCAAACTTGTCCATTTCTCAGACGAGTCGTACTCAATCCTTATCATCAAGGATGTGCTCATGTCCGATGCAGGAGAGTACAAGTGTAGTCTACCTACGATCGCTGGTACTCAGACTGAGTTCGTCTCACTACAAGTCTATGGTGAGTCATTTGTCTCTATGTCTATGTGGCCATGTGTACCGGAGTCATCTGAACTAGAGGAAACCCTGAGCATGTTACAAGAGACTAACAAACCGTATTCTATAGAATAATTCCATACACCCCTGCACCCATTTGTTCATCTATACACCCCCTGTTACAGATCCATCAGTAGAGAGCATTAAAACTTCTCCTGAAGAGAACATTGGAGAAGTTGGTGGTTCCATTGAGCTCTACTGTAGACCAGAGAATGATGAGCTGAGCGTTTCGTGGACTGCCAAACGTCTGACAGGGGAGACAATTGAGATTGTCGGTGACAAGAGAGAAGTCTATGTGAGTCGATACACTTTGTTTGTATGCATTTGTATACTTGTGTACAGCATAAATATACTTACATGAGATAATGTATATTGGAACACGTCCTATATACACAATTATAGGGCAAGGACCTCCATCTGGTCAACCTGAGACAAAGCCATGCTGGTATCTACACCTGTCACATCCAGGTGAAAATGGGCTCACCAATAAAGAAAGAGTTCACTCTGAAGGTTAAAGGTCAGTTGCGAGACTTTAGTTTCTACGATTTGTATGCTTGTAACTTTATCACATTGGTAATGCACAGTTTTGTATGAGCTAGTTTGGAGTTGTCCTATTTCTGAGTTCTAGTTGCCCGCTTCTCTCACTAGCAGTTACAGAGCTAATATCATTCTATTTAACCTGTCATTTAGTGGTAATGCCATAGCGTATAATTCATATAGTTTTGGTTGGAGTTTCCCTCCTCCGTGTTAAATTGGTGGTGCAACTCCTGTACAACACTTGAGCGGACAATTCCTGCTAACCAAGAGCTTTTCAGTTTTCTTGCACTATTGATTGGTACATGCTATCAGCTGTTTGTTATATTTTAAGACTATAAATAATTCTATGTAGAGAAACCTTGGGCTATTGCCGCATTCAACGGTGGATTCAACATTGACACCTTCTTAAGCAAGTTCAGTAAAGACCCAGAGTATGGAGATGAAGTGAATTTGAGGTGTGACTCGGGTGGTATACCCACCCCCGCCATCAGCTGGTGGTTTGGCTCTGAGGAACTCATCGACGGATCCAAGTATAATGTCAAGGTACTATCTATATGCTGCCTTTCTCTTGACCTCTGACCTCTCACACTCATTGCAAATGATTTAGCTGCTAATATTATCACGGTTATAACTTGCAACTGTTTTGTTTATAATCAACCGCCTACTTTTAGTCCCATGAGCCCACCCACACTCCTAATGCCATCATCAGTAGCCTCAGTATCACTGACTTCTCTCCTGAGGATGAAGGGCGTTACCACTGCCGTGCCGTCAATGAAATGGGAAGCAGGCAAAGAGAGTTTACCATCAAAGGTAAGTTAAATAGCCTGGTTCAGCGGCTACTGTCTGTGTGTCTGCAAGCATTTTTGGATGAAGTTTCAAACTTTACACTTTTTAATACTGTTAGCTTTAAAACTTCTTTTAAAGACTTTTGTACAGTTTAACTTCATTTAAAAGCCAATTCACACAATCGGCAGATATTTGGTTCCCTGCGATTTTGGTGTAGCCTTTATATCAATATTTTCTACCTGCTGTGTGTTTTTCAGGCTATTACAACAAAGCAATAGAGAGAGTTGTTCCTTTCGATGAAGACGATGAAGATTTAAGTGAAGTTGCGTCCTCATCAAACCTAGCCTTTGGTCACAAGGAAGATGCTGTACAAGGGAGTGGTGACGGAAGCCCTTCCCTGTAGCAGCTGGGTTAGAGAGAATCCAGTGACTTTGCATTATTGATGTTTTATTGTATATATTTATATTGTAAAATTTACTTCTTTTGTGATACAGTTTTATGTTCCATAAATAGCTCTGGTGGAATCGCTGTGATACTACTGTTTGCACTTCGGCATGTGTCTTGCTAACTTAACTGGATGAAAAAAGTTTAATGTTAAACCTGTAGGTTTCGTGTTTTGCCGACACTTTGAACGATTTCGTTTTTCGAGCCCAAAAACTTGTAAGTAAAGGTGATTGGGAGGAAATGAATAGATTAATGAGTTTTTATGTTCATTCCCAACTTACAGATTGTTTCAAATGACTTTCAGTAATAAATTATTGATATTTTATTGTAACTTTTTGCGACTTTGCTGCTGATGAGTAGTTTACATTTATTGTTTAAATATCAACGCTTGTGGATGAAAAGTTTGTTTTATTTTGTTTTACATAGACATATACAAGAAAGTATTTTGCACAGTTAAAAATTTTGAGCTTTAAGGACGTATATCAAGTCATGATAGAAAACAGTAATCTGAGCGTGCAATACAAGCTGGAAGGAAGTGGCACATTTACATGTCTATGGGCTATGTATAAAATAAACTACTGTTTTCAGCTGTACGGGTATTTTTATTGTAAAGGTTTTGTTGATGATTATTGCTGTGGAGCTAGAGTTGTCTACCCTTGACTTACTGCTGCTAATACAGAAGTTTTCTTCTCTATATCAGCAAGCAAGGTTTCCTTCCTACACAGTAGGAGATAGGAGCTATTTTGGCACTGGTCCAGCAGTCTCATTCATTCACATTCTCCTCGTTGACCTGTTTACTGCTAGTTTGTGAGTTTTAGTGGTGGAGCCATTCAGTGCACCAGCATTCTTGACGGCAGCTTGTACATTTCTGTAAACAATAGAAATTTTTTTGCTGAAACTTATAAAATAAAAAAAGAAATAAAGCAGGGCATAAAAAAGACAAAATGCAATTAACTTGATTTACCGATTAAACTTTTTGCAAATTATTGGGAGGTCACATATTTTGGTTATTGTCTACTCTTTAAGAAAAAGGAGAAGATGACTGCTGTTTAAAAGTTGAAACTTTTATAAAAAAAATTACTTTGAATGAAGTAGCAGTAGTAATGAATGTTGACAAGTTATATTTGGCTCACCCTTGACTCTTTACTCCTGGAGGTAAGAGATCAGTGCTGTTGAAACCTTGACCTTTGATGGCGTCTAATGAAGAACTCGCAGAGTTATCGGCAGCCATCATAAACACTCCTGTGCTGCGTGTGGCCGTTGGTTTCCTTGGGTACTGCCCGCCGTGTGACCTGCAGTGAATGGCTAGTTTATAAAATTTACTCCGTCGTTTAATGAAATTAGAAAAACAAAAATTACATCTACCAACTTGACCTAAAACAGTTGCTTTTCAAATAGTGTCAAATATGTTTGAGAAGTGTACCTCTCTGGGGCATTGGAAGGCGGAGGAAGAGCTTTGGTGGGTGGAGTCTTAGCTATGTTTTGATTGGCTAGTTGCCGTGCCCTCTTTTCATTCTCTTTCGATTGCGCGAGTCTCTTCTCCAAATCTTTGATTTTATTTGTGAGTGAGTCGATGTTTGTCTCCAGATTCTACACAACAACAGCAGACAATGATGTCTACTGCTACAGAAGCAGCAAGTACCACTGACCTCTCCACTCACCTCTATCCTTTCATCTCTGGCCTTTAATTTTTGCTTTGAGGTCTCAATTTGCTGCTGCAGCATCTGGTAGTTCTGATCGAACTCCTTATCAGCGTTTTGACTTTCCTCATCCAACTTCTTCTGAACATAGCCTAGTTTCTACAATATTTGCTTAGAGTGAGAAACTAAATGGCATTTAACCGTCTCTCAGATAAATAGATGAACCAATAGCAATTTGACAGACAACTGACAAGCAAGCGCCATTTTTAATGCTGAAAATTTACTTAGTTGCAGAAAGCTCGTACATCATTATTTCCTGACTATATTTGTAACAGTTTGTTGTAAGATAAGTACGTTGATGCAGACTCCGTCTTACCTCCATCTTGCTCTGCTGTTCCTCAGCGGCTAGCTTTAGCTCATCCACTTTCTTTCTAAGTTGAGCCATCGCCTCTTCATTCTTAATTATGTACTGCTGCAGGTGTGGTCTCATTGAGTCCGAATCGGCAATTGTCTCCCCTGACAGCTGATTGGAAATGTACACCCTTTCCTCTCTGAACTTCTTTGACAGAGAGCACAACTCCCTGTTGTGATATGCACATCATTACATACTATGTATATCACAACAGAGAAAACAACTCCCTGTTGTAATATACACGCCACCACATGCGGTGAAAAGAGCACACGTGGAGAGAAGAGCACATGTGCAAGCAATTCTGGGAGATCAGAGCTCTCCCAATCTTATTTCATTTAAATTAAAAAATGAACTATAATTCTTTTCTAGAAAAAGAACTAAAGGGGAGGCGTGACTCTCACCGATGCTGTTCCATAAGTTTGACAAAGTTCTCCGCCAAGTTTTCATAGCTGGTTTTGGCTTGCCTTTCATGGTAGTCTTCACCAAGTATTGACCTAACTTGGACATGGATGTCTTCTAGGTAGCTGTCGGCATCTTCTGCTTTGTCATTTAGTCTATTTAAATGCCTGTCATTAGCCATGTTAAACTTTATCTGTAGGATATACAAGCTTGTGACAGTAACTCTCAGTCTGTGCCTCCCATTGGCTGTTTCATTTATATGTAGGGAGACGACAACTCCACCAGTATTAAAAATCATAAACTTATGTTTAATCAAGCCCAAGTAGTTAGCCTAAAGGATTCCATTACAATATATCTATAGAAATGTTTAAATCTTTTATCTAAAGTTATTTTTGGAAACTTCAAAGGTACCTAGCTTGTTACGTTACTCTATTGTTTATGTTACGAATGAGCTTTTGTGTCAGTTAATGAAGGGGAACTGCGTCTATAAAAAGTCATTTCTAGAGGACAATGAGTGACCTGAGGGTAGTGTTGTTTTAGCATCAGCTGACACCTGAGACTCAGCCGCGGCAGCAGTGGCATGACAGGGTGCGAGCGGAGTCAGCGCTAGACAAACACGCTTGGTCCTTGTGACACTTCTCTTATTTGTATATGTATAATTTATCGCTGCTGGCAGCAATTTGAGAAGTATTGATTGTTTTGTGATTACTTAAACACTGCCTCCGCATCACTTGACGCCGAAATAAACATTCAAACAAAACTTAAAACAAAGGTCACAAAGGTCAAACAACGACCCAAAAGTTTATGCAAGGTTAGACTGTGTACCTGAGTGTTCAGTGCCTCCTTGTGTTTTCTGCCCATGTCTTCTATATGTTTGTGTAGAGATTTTATTTCTCTTCTCAAATCGTCTGCCCTTGTCTGCATTCCAAGGTAATCCTTTTGCAGTTCCTGTGCATAGAAAATTCAGTAGTTGTCTTACCTCGGGTGGAAAATACTACCAACTTATAGCTGGATTATTTCAGCTAACTTTTTGTCTACTAGCAACAAAATTGGACAAATATGGTCTTTGTTTCAGAATGAGAATTGGTCGAAAACTTCAAGAACTCAAACTGTACTTTGTTAGCAAAAATATCTTGGTGCAAAGATGCTTTACCGCATTTTATGAAAACATGGCTAATTTTGAAACTGGCTGATAATAAAGTTCTCTTGCAGTAGGAATGAATTGAGTGTGTAAAAGCAGAAGTTCGCAAACTGGAAGTAAGGAGCAATTAATCTTACAGTTAATCGAAGCTTGCTCTTACTATCTATTGTACAATTAACTCAATTAATCGGAACTCACAGCCATCCCTTTATCTTTTATTTTGGACTCCTCCTCATGGTGCCACAACTTCTCGATATGCTGTTGCCTGGTAACCATGAGTCTCTCTTTGGTAGATATGTCCCCCCTCCATGTCTGCTTCACCACCTCATTGTGAATCTACAGATTATCGAAGTTTACAGTTGGTAGGCAATGCTTAAGACATCACCGCTTAGACATCGCTGATGGAAATTGAGTGGAGTGTTGTGAGCTTTTTATGTCACACCCCTTGATTTTTATTTTCTACCAGTAACATCTAGTATGCACCTGATAAAACTAAAGAACAAAACATACCTTATCCTTGAAGTACTTCTGTACAGCCAACTTTTGTTGGTCATTTTTTATTGATTTGCTGATAAATGGAAGTTTCTTTACAAATTCTTCTATATCCAACTCGTTGGGTGTTTCTACATTCTCTGCAGAGGTACAGCTATGTATCAGTGTTGGTATATAAAAAATGGTTGAAATCTTCAAAGATCGTAATACAAAAATAACTATGGCTACGCTGACAAGCTTGCCATTGCTGATCAGATTATGTAATTGATTATTTTAATTTAGTTGTTTGTTTACTGGGCACAGAAGTGCTTAGAGATAATTACGTGCTGCCACTATGCTTTTCATGTCAGCACTCACCTGCCTCCCTCAAACAGTCAGAGAGAAATCTGTGCCCAGTGACTTCTAGAACATCACAGAACTTTCCAAAGCCCAAATTGGACCTGGTGAGAAGGACATCAATGAGTTGTGTTTGTGCTTCACCTCTCGGAGCTTTCTGCAAAGGTCAATGCATACCATAAATATTAGCGTTCACTACTTGATCAATCAATCGACGCTTTAGAAGCTTCCAGAACTGACCTTGATATCCTTGATAAGTCCCTCACTAAATACTCCGTGAGTAACGAGAACTCTGTAGAAATCTTCCGACAGAATTAAGTTTTTACTGATTAAGTTACGATATTCCTCGATAATCTCCCTGTGTCTAGCATCCATTTTACTGTCTGTTTGTCCACTAATGGTGCCAGCTATGGACTCGTGTCAGCGTACATGACACGTTAGTAGTAGCTGCTACTTAGGGCATGTGCAGCCACCTGTATGCACAGTAGCTGTTGTATAATACTTGTATCACAATGCATTGTTCATTTCACTCGCTACTTAACAACACAGACAATGGGTGCCTATACTTAATTACTTTGTGTGTAACCATGCTAGACTTTGTGAAGCTGATACATTAACCAATCCAAAAAATTTCTACAGGAAAATGGAAACGCACAAGTTGGCCTCACGCTTTCGAACCTATCGAAGTTAGCTGTCTTTTAATACTAAAAATATGATACTTGAAAGAAAACTTTTCAAACAAACGATTAGTTAGATGACAACTGATTAATCACAAATCACTGTCACAAAAAGATATAATGAATGGAAGCTATAGCCGTCATTAGCAAAGGAAACCACAGATCGATACGAATGAATACAATCCAAAGATTTAATTGTTCATGCAAGAGTCTTTGATGTCATAATTATCCAATCTCACCGCCTACCTGTCAACTCATGCAGAAAAAGGCAGCAATTGCTTCAAGACTCGAGTCGTTGTTGCAGTAACTACAAACACGACCTTTTTGTCCAGGGCTGCCTAACAAAATGTTTGCCATTTGCTGCCAGACAACCATACACACCCAAATCATTGCTAATTAGTATAGATTTTGTGCCTTGAAACAGACAACTGAGTAATACGAGCTATCAGACTGGCCAAAGTACGACATGTGATTCCACTTCCCAACCAATCAATAGCGTGTGATAGTTCAATGCCAAGCTGCCATCCAGCTGCCACCGTATTGTGACACGTGGCTGTCTCATCTCTTATTGCTTAAAAGTTCTACTTCATCTTAATTGTCTCTATCTTTTCCAATCTTGGAAATAAAGCAAATTGACTGATCAAGGAAGACAACTCCATTGTCCAATTACAAGCCACCCCACCTCACATACCGCCAATATTTAAAGTTTGGCACTTTACTTATAGTTTATTTGATAGAAGCTGGCTTAAACGGTTAGCTGTAAAAGACATAAATCTATATTATGAAACGCAGCGTGCCGTGTCCACTTCAAAGAACTGCTGTAGAGATTCTGCGTATTATCTCACTCCACCCAATGCTCAGAGTGATCTGCCATACAAACAGGTTTTAAGGTTGTGTTTGTTATAAAAGAGTTATTATATGAGTTGCTGCCATACCATCTATATATAGCATGCTGCTTTCTCTCACAGATCTAAAAAGTTTTTCCTCCAATAGCGTTCCAAATATTGACAAAAGTCACAAACAATTAGTGCCTACAGGTGGTGTAACAGTTAGCTAATTACTTACCCGCTGATGTAGTCAAATAGAACATGTCGCTGTCTATAAGCTGCCAGTGGTATGCCCATAGAGGCAGCAGTGTATGTGACACTTGTTACATAATATGGTCTACTATTGTAATAAGAAATAGTCAGTATGAATAGACAGGATGTATGTATTGTGTGCTACTGATATATAATTGTCTGTGTACAACATACTTTGTAAGCAAAAGCCAAGCTTTACTTTGGTTCGCATTACAACAAATAATTAATAAGGTTTACACAAGCAGCTGAATGACTTGAAATGTTGTGATGTTGAAGAGACGAAAGCCATTTATTGTTTTGTCGACGCAATATTACGTAATCTTCTTTGGTTCCAGAAGTTTTGCTTGAACAACATTTATTGTAGACAAGCTAACTTATCATTTTTCACAAGTTTTATTGCCAAAGTGATTTATAAGCTGACTAACATTTAAAACTTTCCTTGTTTCTGAAATATTCAACAGTGCAGGCAGGTAATTGATGTGTTAAACTATTCAACATTCTCGATGACCATTTATTAATTGCAAAAACATTGAGAGATTTTTATTCCGTGAAGTGGTGATCATGTATTTTATCACAAAGTTGCTGTAGGAAAAGGTAAAATTTTTGTAGTTGTTTTGTTTTTGTAGTTCAGCAACGTCTTTCTGAGCACACAACTGTGTTTTTGCTTAACAAAAAAGTAAAAGTATGTGAGAATAGCTACTTTTGCTTCTTTGCTTCTGGAAAAGCTGGGACGGGTAGGCACCACCCCACACTGGTCAGCTTTAGCACCAGAAATAATCTGATAACAAAGGTCTAAGCTAGATCATTCCCAAAGTTTGTTGCAGTAAAAGGCAAACAAAGCAGATTACGCAATGGAGATTCTGGTGATGATGAAATTATATATTTTGGGTGTTGATCATCTAACAAAGAACCTTGTAACTGCTAGAAATTGTGACGATACTTCATCAACCACAGAGAGCCAAACGCCAATGTCGGCAAATTGTTCATTTTTCGTTACTCTAGGCGTATTCAATAGAGTTACCAAACCAGACCAAAGCATTACAGAGGAGTTGAAAGGAAATTTTGTGGACAGGAAACTTGTGATGGCATAGTTCTGCACGCCCACACACTCTCTGTTATTATTTGGCATGGCGTAGTCTGAGATCTTCAGATGCCGCATTAAAAACAAACAATCACTTGTGAATTACTAACAGCAGGTAATGATTCCACGCCAACCAAGTACACCCTGCTCACCCTGCTCTCCTTGCTCACCCACACACAATACTATCGTCGAATGGTTTGGGCAAATCAATTGAGTTGGAAAAGCACCAGCAACATCGTCCATCTACCTTAGTGATAAATCAAAGATTAAAATACCAGAACCAGTCATGACTGCTTCATGTTTTAATTACTTGCGGAGGTTTTCTATCGAGTCTCTGCACTGCTGAGCAATGGTGAGGTGCGAGCCATCTATCATCCTCAGTTCTGCTCAGCCAATGAGAAGTCACAAAACATCGGATCTCTAACCGCTAATGGCTGGTGTATATAAATGGATATATCAGAACTTCAATAACTATTAGGTTCAGCTACAAGATGGTACGCAGAACTTCTCTGCTCTCTGGTAAGATAAACAATGATATCATTTATGTTTCTTGTATACCTGTAGAGAGAATAATCAATAAGATATTTGACTTTAAAGCTTAAAAAGATGTAATAATTGTGTGAATCTGATGACTGCATTCACTGCATTTGTTGCAGCTCTGGTGGTGGTGATTGGGTGGTCAAGCATAGATGTCTCCAACGCTGGTAAGTTAACAACTATTTGTGAACGTTTTCGTATATTTGTTACAAAATATCAAAAGAGGTACGTCAAATCCTGTTTTTAATACTTTCATGAAAACCGGAAAGCTCCCTTTTGAATAATCAAACATCTGCATTTCTCCTGTTGATTTACCAGTGTAAACTTTTATGATGAACTGAGCAAAAATTTATAAAGGAACTTGAGAATTACTCGACAGAAAAACAAGGAAAGAGAACATCGTCATAATTCCCTTAATCCAAACATTAATCCAGCTATTTATGTGATTTATGTTGGGATCTGTTGCGCACTGTAAGCAGTTGTGTAGAGTGACTGTTAGTTCTTGGCTGTACAGCTTTGGCTCTGCCATCTCTGTGTGATCAACAACTTACCACTCAAGTAGGAAAATACACCAAAACCATGTATTAGAATTGACCACCAGAATAGGCTGCACCATCTAATCATTTACTCATTCTGGTGATCGGTTTTAGATCCAAACAATTTACTATGTAACACAGCTCTATTTATTTTCGTTAGGCCAATTTGAAAGCCTGGACAAAATAAAAACTTAACCTTATGCAACTTTCTGGGTACCATAAGTAAAGCGTTCTACTGAATGGTATCGATCGCTGACACTATGTCTTCTGTGACGTGCTGGGCTTCTGTGTGAGCAGAGATTTGGTTACAATAGCAAGATGTGAACAATTTAATGGTTTTTTTATTAAATGATTTCGACCAATCAGAGACCACACCACTAATAATCATCGCTTATGTCTGAAATCTCCAATATGGCGCCTTGATGTCAACCAGAGTCTTTGCGCTTCTCCTAACAATCATCCTGTTACCTTACAGCGAGTTGCTTTTGTATGGTTTACAATTAAACACATATTTAGAAACGTTTGGGGCATAAAACATTGTTTCCCATTATCCACACCTATTATTTCTGGTTCAAAGGTACAGCCAACACATGTCCAGCTCTGGGAGATTGTATGTCCATGGTAGAGGGTCCATGTGATGCCAGCGGTAGACGGACGGTTTGCCTCGAGTGGGTAAACAGCACCAGAAGGGACAGCTGTACTCTCGACCCACAGTTTAACAGACTCGACCACATCTGCTTCGTCGGAGGTGGGTTTTTCTTTTCCACCTGTTTTTCTCCTACTTCTGCAAATCTTTGTTTTTGTAAAATTACTATATTCTCAGACAGATAAGTATTATCCATCAATGGTAACTAAACATTTTTTTGTGATTCAGTTAGGCAATTGAAAATTGGCCACAAATCTGTAAGAGTTATTTAAATTTGTTACATCAACGAAATTAAATTAAACATAGGCAAAATATTTGTGGATGCAGCTTGAATTTCCGGAAGCGACTCTTGTTTCAAGTCAAACAGATTATGCATGCAAGCTTGTTGATCCTATTGTCTTATAGAAAGGCCCTCTTCAAGGTGCCACTACATCTAATTTTCTACTCTAGCTAAGGCATTGCATGGCAGGATGTCTTACTCTATTTTGTGCACAAGAATGTAGAATCACTCTATAAAAAGCTGTTATAACATTGTTTATTATACATTCATCGCGCTGCGTTACTCGGGCGTATGTACAAACCAATGAATTCAACACAGACCTCTATCACCTCAGGAGCCTCTAGCAAACACGTTGGTTAGAGCATGCCCGAGTGTGATGCAATAAGCTCATCTACAGATTAACCACAGATTAATGGATTAAGTGATTTATTTATTGTGACACAAAGTTTGACAATCATCCAAACAGTGTTAGGTTTCTACAGAGATGCAGGTTTATACAGAGATGCAGGTTTATACAGAGATGCAGGTTCACAGAGCTGATAAGGAAAAAGTAATACAAGGTTTTATACTAAGCAGCTGAATTGCAAACTATTGTTATGAACGTAATGAACATCCCCCAACAAAAGCCTGATATGTAACTACAGTGAGCTATTGTCTGTATAAATGGCCAACTGTCAGTGAAGTTGCCTCCCTTTTTACCTGATTTACCGGTTCACCTTGTGTTTTTGTATAATTGCACCTATCAGGTAAAATGCTTGTGCATGTTAATTGAATTATTTTAATTATTAAGCTTGCTTTATTGAAGCACACAAGCCTTTGATGCTCTCTACCCTTAGTGTACATAGTGAGGTCAAAATTATTGGGAGTTGTATACTCATTGATGAGACAACTCTGTATCTTTATATTTGAAATGCGTACAGCTATTGTCTATTTATAAATATTCGATTGAATTGAGCAACAATGCTCAGCGTAAGACAGTGTTTTTAAACCAACTTGGAGATTTTATATTTTTTGCTATTTCCATAATTATTGTGCAAACTTGCTTTGAGCAATTTATTTGAAAACCACTCTCCCCCACCCGCCGTCACATTTCACCATTTCTTCTTGCCATGCTAAACTGTCTCTTTCCAACATGCACCGACTGTATCTCACCCTCCCAGCTCACATTTTTCTCTACCCTCCATTGCCCCCTACCCCCTGTTTTGCTAACTTTCTCCTTCCACTTCCTCCAGCCTCACTTTCTACCTTCTCTCTTGTGCCCTTCTACTATCTCTGCACTTTTACCTTTGGTAACTCAACCCAATGTACTTGTCAACCCTTTTCTTTGCTCTGCCACCCGCCACTATATTTCACTTCCAGCAACAATTTCTTCTCACATAAACGGTCCACCAGATGTAACTACTTGACCTCTCTCTTCCGAACCACCAAACGTAACTACATGACCTCTCTCTTTCGAACTCTGCTGTCATCTCTTATAAACTGAAAAATTATTAGCCTATGATACGATTTCCAAATGTTGTCAACAATGCTAGTTGGCTAAGAACACTTTAATGAAGTGAAACTGTCACACTCACAGTAACATGTGTGCTAGTACTTACAATGTGTGCTAGTACTTACAATGTGTACTAGTACTTACAATGTGTGCTAGTACTTACAATGTGTGCTAGTACTTACAATGTGTGCTAGTACTTACAATGAGTACTAGTACTTACAATGTGTACTAGTACTTACAATGTGTGCTAGTACTTACAATGTGTACTAGTACTTACAATGTGTGCTAGTACTTACAATGTGTACTAGTACTTACAATGTGTGCTAGTACTTACAATGTGTACTAGTACTTACAATGTGTGCTAGTACTTACAATGTGTGCTAGTACTTACAATGTGTGCTAGTACTTACAATGTGTGCTAGTACTTACAATGTGTACTAGTACTTACAATGTCTGCTAGTACTTACAATGTGTGCTAGTACTTACAATGTGTACTAGTACTTACAATGTGTACTAGTACTTACAATGTGTACTAGTACTTACAATGTGTGCTAGTACTTACAATGTGTACTAGTACTTACAATGTGTACTAGTACTTACAATGTGTGCTAGTACTTACAATGTGTACTAGTACTTACAATGTGTCCTAGTACTTACAATGTGTGCTAGTACTTACAATGTGTGCTAGTACTTACAATGTGTGCTAGTACTTACAATGTGTACTAGTACTTACAATGTCTGCTAGTACTTACAATGTGTGCTAGTACTTACAATGTGTACTAGTACTTACAATGTGTACTAGTACTTACAATGTGTACTAGTACTTACAATGTGTACTAGTACTTACAATGTGTGCTAGTACTTACAATGTGTACTAGTACTTACAATGTGTACTAGTACTTACAATGTGTGCTAGTACTTACAATGTGTACTAGTACTTACAATGTGTGCTAGTACTTACAATGTGTGCTAGTACTTACAATGTAGTGATCATAACCATATTATATAATAATACAAACTGTTCCCTCACTTCTAACTGTCATTTATTTATAGTATTGAGTGCCTTTTGTGAAAAACATTTGCTCTGTGTCTACATACATGAACCTTTTTATCTATCTACAATTTTCAAAAAAAAGTTTCAATTGCCGTTTGCGGTCTTTTATTACTGCTATAGTTCTGGTCGAGTGACACCAACATTCAGTAGTTTTTTAGCAATAAATCATTGACATTACAAACTTTATTTTTGCTGCCGCAGAAATATCACGCATGCTGATTTGAGGAAGTTTTCAATTTCTGTTTCCCCTTATTGACATATGTAACATATAAAATTATATTGTACATATAACATACGTAACATATAAAATATAACACATATGTAACACATAACATGTATAATATAATGCATGTATAACATACCTACTACTTATATAACCCATGCAATGCATATGCTGCCTTACACTGATATATCTGTCTGCAGACCAGTCCAGTACAATAAGAAATGTCGGACCAAACACTCCAGTATGCAGAAACAACATTGCAGCTGGTGCAGAAGTTTCCTTTGCTGTAAGAGACGGTGACAAACTCCCCAATGGTCCACAGCGTGAGTTTATTGTATATACAGTAGTAATCATTTAGGGTTGGAATTAAACTTGACCTTTGTTAATTACTGATAACTTTTGTTGCTAGCCCAGACGCTAAACCTGCCAAGGACCTCCCGCCCAGCCAATTGCACTGGCTACCACAACAGAATCTGTGACCAGTTCAGCGACAATGACATAATCCTAACCTTCACCACCTCAACATGTCAGCAGTGCAGTCCAGTATTCCTGCCTCCCAGTCAGCTCGTCAGCAACGGCTGTACCTGCCGACCTAGGGGAGTCAGCAATGGCTGCTCCGTCAGCTGTGGTAAAGGCACTCAAACAGCTGTGTACAACTGCACAGGTAGAAACTGTCCAGCCTCTACCCAAAGTGTGGCTATTCCTTGCAGATGTGGGGTGGGTACTACAATTTTTTGTCTTAGGCACGTAGCTTGTGGTCCTAAGGCTTTCAGTTAAAGCTTATAGATCACAAGTCTTCATCGACTCCCTTTACCACGAGCAATTGATACAGATACCGTAGTATGTAACAACTATATGACACTGAGACTTTAGTAGACTCTGGTTACTTTGCAGTCATGTGCGAGGTTGTTTGATGGCCAGTGGTCAGATTGGGGAGCGTATGACGAGTGTGCAGTTAACTGTGAGACTAACGTGGTGCAGAAAGAGCGAAAGAGAACTTGTGTTGGACAGAGACTGGCAGCTGGGGGAAGAGCTTGCGCAGGAGCTAATACAGAACTGAAAGTCTGTAACTCATTGGTATGTACTGTATGTCTCTTGTTTTGATAATAATCACTGCAACAGTTGCAGTAACAATAGTAGTAACATAAGTGGTAGCAGCAGCAGTGGTCAGAGTAGAAGGAGTGATGGCAGTGGCAGTACTAGCAATAGTTGTAGTTGTAGTAGTAGTAACAGTAGCAGCAGTAGCATCAGTAGCAGTAGTAGTACTTGTAATAGCAGTAGTAGTAATAGCAGTAGCAGCAGTAGTAGCAGTAGTTGCAGTAGTAATAGCAGTAGCAGCAGTAGTAGCAGTAGTAGCAGTAGCAGCAGTAGCAGCAGTAGTTGCAGTAGTAATAGCAGTAGCAGCAGTAGTTGTATCTCATGTTTTACTATATCAGGTGTTCAGTGGAACTTGCAAGACAAGAGTTCCTCCAGTGGTGATACAGGATACAGCCCCACGAGTAGCCAGTCAAAACATCCCTGCACCAACTCCTGCACCAACCATTGCTACAACTGGTGGTACGTTACACAGTGCTCTTCTTTATTAGCTGTTTTTTGCTGTTGTTGTTGTTGTTGTTGTTGCTGCTGCTGCTGTCGTTGTTATTGTTGTTGTTGTTGTTGTTGTTGTTGTTGTTGTTGTTGTTGTTGTTGTTGTTGTTGTTGTGTTGAACAAGATTACTCAATTAAAACTTTATTGAAAGAGGCTAAGTAGGAAATATTAAAAGTTTCATGTAGACGTCAAACAAAAACCATGGGGACCTATAAAACAGACCGTACCATCTCTCTCACACACTTCATCTGTTAAACCGATTATTTATTGGCACCAAAAGCATTTCCCTACCATCTCCAAAGAAAATAACTTTACTTGCAGTGATGACTCTGGTAATAGATTACTAGTTCTGTACTTACAGTGGTGGCAAGAGGGCCCATGGACAGCTGTCCTAAGATCAGCAAATGCTTCAAGTACTTCTTTGGAGACTGTACAAATGACAACAAGAGACAAGTGTGCCTGCAATGGGGAGAAGCACCTGAGTGTGGTCTTAACCTAGCTAACTATCAGGTGGATAAAGTCTGCTACCAGAATGGTATGTGTTGGAGTTGTACTATCAGCGCATGTACCATGTTGTGTGTTACCTCTTACGCAGGAAGTGATACACAGTAACAGCAGTTATTGATCAGGGGGCAGCACCATTACATGCTTTTCTAACTCGTAGTAAACGGACTATTTAAATGGTTTTTGAAGCTGATCCCATTATAAATTTTAGAGATGAGAACGCTGCACAGAAAATGAAGCGTTGTATTGATCACTAACAATTTTAACAATCTTATTATATTTTACTTTGCTGTAGATTTCAATTCTGGGATTATAATGTCTTCTAATCAACCATTATGTACTCTGGCCTTCGCTGGTCACCCCTTTAGTTTTGGAATAGACGACGGCGACAGAAGGGCCGGACGCACAGAACGTAAGTACCTCTTTCCGCATCTAAAAGACGGATTGGCTCATTTTTTTAGTCCAACTTTCCAGTCACACAGCTCTATTTATGAATATTCCTGTTTTGTTACAGCTGGCACCTACGTATTCAGAGGTAATAGATCACCTGTAAGTGCCACCTGCAGTTCGTACACCAGTGTATGTGCCACTGGAGGTAACAATGACATTCAGGTGACCTTTGATGTTCCCTCATGCCCTTAAGTTCTCAGTATTCTTCAGCTGGTGAAGCGCTTTCTTCAGTTTTTCATTACCTTCCCTATTTCAAATAAGTGATTTTTTCTGATAAATGCTTTGTTCTGTTACATTATATAAATATATATATTATTTTGTGGTTATTTCAATAAATGTAAACAAACTTCAAAGACAGTCCTTGCTCACTCGATTAATCTTTTACATTCACAAATTGTTGACAAAAGTAGTTTTAGAAAATCTACGCTGATGGCGTCAACAGCAATCAGTGACATCACAAAGAAGGCCAATATTGAGAATACAACTCCTAAGTTGACTTTAAATCAAAACACCAACAATATTTAGTGGTGATTGCAGGAAACAACTGTTTACTTCTGTTCCATAAATTGATAATATAAATGATGACATTTGTGGGACGAGAGCCTCTCTACCCCTACCACCATGTGATGAGCTGTCTAACACAACATAGCAATGACTTCTAAGGAGAAAGCGCTATTATAAACCAACCATAAGTTTGTCAGTTAACTTATAGAGTATGGGGGAGTCAGATGAGACAATAGCAATAATTAGATGCTCTACATTGTGCACTGCAGCTAATGTAGATCAGCGAATGACCCCTTTGCCTACTCAGGAGTTGTCATGACTTGATTGATGGCATGGCTTTTGATAGTTCAAGGCATGACAACTCCTGAGCAGGCAAAAGGGTCATTCGTTGATCTACAGGTAGTGCATCGGTAGGAGCAAGTTCCACCTGATTGTTCCTTTATACAGGGACAGGTGAGACAACTCCAACTAGTGCCTTTATACAGAGACAGGTGAGACAACTCCAACTAGTGCCTTTATGCCTTTATACACAGACAGGTGAGACAACTCCAACTAGTGCCTTTATGCCTTTATACACAGACAGGTGAGACAACTCCAACTGGTGCCTCTATGCCTTTATACACAGACAGGTGAGACAACTCCAACTGGTGCCTTTATGCCTTTATACACAGACAGGTGAGACAACTCCAA
Organism: Cryptosula pallasiana; assembly: GCA_945261195.1. Taxonomy (NCBI): domain Eukaryota; kingdom Metazoa; phylum Bryozoa; class Gymnolaemata; order Cheilostomatida; family Cryptosulidae; genus Cryptosula; species Cryptosula pallasiana. The sequence continues at coordinate 57,155,606 of OX183132.1, forward strand.
CTAGTGCCTTTATGCCTTTATACACAGACAGGTGAGACAACTCCAACTAGTGCCTTCATGCCTTTATACACAGACAGGTGAGACAACTCAAACTAGTGCCTTTATACACAGACAAGTGAGACAACTCCAACTAGTGCCTTCATGCCTTTATACACAGACAGGTGAGACAACTCCAACTAGTGCCTAATACACAGACAAGTGAGACAACTCCAACTAGCTCCTTTATGACTGCAACATGCACGTGTAGTTGCAGCATTGAAAAACATCCAACGATAGATTTACCTGGCAACAAGTTCAGCTAAACATTAATGCTTCCCGCACACACCCCGCACACACAGCTCACACACACAGCCCGCACACACAGCTCACACACACACCCCGCACACACCCCGCACACACCCCGCACACACCCCGCACACACCCCGCACACACAGCTTGCACACACAGCCCGTACACACAGCTCACACACACACCCGCACACATAGCTCGCACTGATGTTGTAACTCAAGTAATTGCGGAAGCTAATAAAATTGTCGATGAGAGAGTTATTTTAACCACATCAACTACAGAAAGAAATCAAAGTGAAATAACGAGCTGACATTGAAAACTTCATAGCCAACAGCTACAACAGCATTCAGACAAACTGCAGTCAAATCAATAATCTACCACACTTGTAAACTTATCGAATTCCTTAAACGTACATTTATTACCAGCAGTTGGACTTGAACTCCGTTGTTTTGCGTAACATCACTGGTGGGCACCCACCATCTATTGGGTAGTGTAACATCGCTGGTGGGTACCCACCATCTATTGGGTAGTGTAACATCACTGGTAGGTACCCACCATCTATTGGGTAGTGTAACATCACTGGTGGGCACCCACCATCTATTGGGTAGTGTAACATCGCTGGTGGGTACCCACCATCTATTGGGTAGTGTAACATCACTGGTAGGTACCCACCATCTATTGGGTAGTGTAACATCACTGGTGGGCACCCACCATCTATTGGGTAGTGTAACATCGCTGGTGGGTACCCACCATCTATTGGGTAGTGTAACATCGCTGGTGGGCACCCACCATCTATTGGGTAGTGTAACATCGCTGGTGGGTACCCACCATCTATTGGGTAGTGTAACATCACTGGTGGGCACCCACCATCTATTGTGTGGTGTAACATTACTGGTGGGCACCCACCATCTATTGGGTAGTGTAACATCACTGGTGGGCACCCACCATCTATTGGGTAGTGTAACATCACTGGTGGGCACCCACCATCTATTGGGTAGTGTAACATCACTGGTGGGTACCCACCATCTATTGGGTAGTGTAACATCGCTGGTGGGCACCCACCATCTATTGGGTAGTGTAACATCACTGGTGGGTACCCACCATCTATTGGGTACTGTAACATCACTGGTGGGTACCCACCATCTATTGTGTAGTGTAACATCACTGGTGGGTACCCACCATCTATTGGGTAGTGTAACATCGCTTGTGGGTACCCACCATCTATTGGGTAGTGTAACATCACTGGTGGGTACCCACCATCTATTGGGTACTGTAACATCACTGGTGGGTACCCACCATCTATTGTGTAGTGTAACATCACTGGTGGGTACCCACCATCTATTGGGTAGTGTAACATCGCTTGTGGGTACCCACCATCAATTGAAATGTCAAGCTGCAGTTTTTCAACTAATGAAAGGAATGTTGAACTCGTCTTTTGAAGTTACCATTTTGGTTGAGTTCAGCAAAACATATTGCTGAAAAACACCCGGAGACAGCGGGTTGAGAAGAAAAATTTATAATCAAACCAAAGCTGCGTCAAAACAAGGGGTTTGATTTGAAGGATGTCAATCATGCGGTAAAGAGCGGTAGATGCTCCAATCGCTCTTGAAAGTGATGACAAGAGAGGATAACTTTCAACTTTTATGCATACATCTGTTATGTAAAGTGTTTTTTGTGGGAATATAAAAAGATCAGATCATTTTAAAATAATTATTATTAGTTATTTTATGAAATAATAACAATAGATTTTATTAGTGTAAATACGATATTTATATTGACATGGCAATATACATTATAAATTACATGTCCTACACAGTGGTAGTGCTATATTGTTGTATAATTTTCTTTTCGCTTTCAATTAATTGAGGGGTCAATAAATTACTTTTGGTGTCAGATGTTATAATCTTTCAAAAGTCTCAAGCAAGTACTTGCATGTATGCTACGATTATTAAGTAAAGTTTCTTTGGTCATTAATTTGAATGATTTGGGCCAATCAACAGACACACTGATTTTGCAGGAGATTGCTGAGTGAAGACCAATTTAGCTGATATATTTACCTGCAATCATCAATAAGGCTAGTTAATGTAGTCTGAGAGCAGCAGAAAAAAAAACTGCAGCCAATTTCTATTATATAAAACCGAACTTGACAGAGAATTAAACCAATTTATATGGAAAGCTACAGAAAAAGGTGAAACCAAAACTATTACTACTGTGATTTCAAGAACAGTACTTTTTGTGGGAAAATTTTTTTCAGTTGGCTTGGGTGCCAAATAAAGATGTCTACTTTCACCAAGTTGGCAGTGTTTTTGTTGACAAACCTGTATTTTATTGTAAAATAATTATAAAATTTTATTCTCACTCACTCCAATATCACTTTATATAACCTGTTACATTGATGAAAAGGCACCCTAGCATTTAGTGTCAAAAGATTGTGGCTAGAGTTTTTATTTTTGTACATTAGAATAGTTTAATAATAAAAATAGCCTCATGTAATAGCTTATTATAATTGCGGCAACATTTATCTCTGAAAATTAGCATTTCTAAAATTTATTTTATGTGTGTAACAAAGTTGAATGTATTTTCATCTGATAGTGGTAGTAAATTGGCTGTTTAACATCATTATTGTATACCTAGGCTACCTTTGTGATAATCAGATCAGAAATTACCAGAATTGTTGGCCATTGTTATTGTTAACCATTTTGTAGAATTATAAAAGTAATACATGTATGTAGTATATAAGATACATTGTACATGTAAAAGTAAAACTGTATATGACAAGATCAATGTATTGCGGGTACAGCTCAGTCTGTGGGAGTGTTTGCTAGTGCTGATGTGAAGCAGTGAACTCACGTCTGTTCTAGTCTAACCAACCATCTCACATCTACTGCACTGAGGAAAGTCTGCCGGAGGGCTCTGATAATTCATCCTACTCTCATGCAGTTCTACTCGTAGGCTGCCGTTTGCTTTTCTCTTTTGTACAGTCAATTCAACGTGTGTACAACAATGGATAACAAAATAGCAAACCCCCGATGCAGAATTATCTCAGGCACTTCAGAGAGAGGCTAGTAGCTACAAATGCTACTCTTAGGTCCACATATTACTGATCTAAACGCAGCATTTTTTGTTACAAGGCGGGATAATGCTGCACTCCCTTAATAGCCAATGGGCTACCATTCTGCTTATAGAACAGTGATCAAAGCCGAGTGCAACGGAGTTCCAGTGGGTGCCACCGAGTTCCAGTGAGTACCACCGAGTTCTAGTGAGTACCACCAAGTTCTAGTGAATGCCACCGAGTTTTAGTGAATGCCACCGAGTTCTAGTGAGTACTACCGAGTTCTAGTGGGTGCCACCAAGTTCCAGTGAGTACCACCAAGTTCCAGTGAGTGCCACCGAGTTCCAGTGCGTACCACCGAGTTCTAGTGAGTGCCACCAAGTTCTAGTGAATGCCACCGAGTTCTAGTGAGTACTATCGAGTTCTAGTGGGTGCCACCAAGTTCCAGTGGGTGCCACTGAGCGCACTAAAGTGTAATAGCTGATAATAATCTCTCTGTGGTGTAATGCTGTTCGTAACCTGCCAGAGATGTAAGCTAAGTAAATGTGGTGCTGATATTGAATAGCCCTGTTATTAGACGACAGACTATTGAGCAGAGCAAAAAGCTGGGCTAAGGCTACAACAGTTATCTAATGAGCACCTACAGAGGGACGAGAGGGGTGTACTTGGCCCAAAGCCAACAACTTTACATCAGATAGTTTTTCACCCTTTAAATTTTATACACAATTTTGTGTTTATGTTGATCAACCATTTATTTTTTTAATTGTTATTTGCTATTGAAATTTAGGAGTCAACAGATCACTTGCTATTGTAAGAGATGGGTAATTGTGTTCTCTTACAGGAGGTTATTGCATGGTTCTTTGGTACAGCGGAGACAAAGTGTGTTTGAGCTCGCTGACTCTCCTTAATGTTTGGCTCGGGGCCAGCTTACTTGGTGCGAGCTGCTGTGTTAGGATTACTCAGTAGTGGCTCCAGAAAAGCTGGGACACTGTGAGCCAGTTGCTGATGCCATTGTGTTGTGGTGTTTGTAGAGACAGTCAAGTGTTTTTAAGGGTTACTACTTCACAGTGCATGAAACAATGGGGTCCCGGTAGATTTTTGTGCAGAGTTATTATTAAACAAACCACCAACAATACTATTAAAACGAAAGTCATTTCATTTTAAAAATTACCAAAGAAACATTTTTTTTATTTACGGCAGTTGATAAGTTTGGGTTATATAATACTGACGATGCGCCATCAACACAAATTGTAAAACTACAACGACACTGTGAAAGCAAACCGCAGTAATCGTTCAAGGGGGCGCTTTCATTAGTTTTTGTTGGCAAGCTCAATTAAACCCGAAATACGAAACTATGGTTCTACCAGTAAACATGATATTTAATTATTTTTTCTTAACTGAGTTTACCAATTTTTCTTCCAGAGGCTTTATTGATTCTTTGAGCTTTCTCAACAACATCATTTTTGTCATATTATTTGCTCAAATTTCCTCACATCAAAATAATAGTCAAGCAAGTCGTGATTTCTAATGATAAGTTCAACGATCGACTAAGCTACTTCCAGTTGCATCGCTAAAGTGAAACTACTCTGCCGGGACCCCATTAGCAGCAACAAATGTTTGAATATTGACCGATCAAGCGAATACACCAATAAAGTCACCTGCTTACGACTCATGCTTCATCCCATGTTGTTGGTTTGAGAAATAACCGGTGCTCTTACCAGTAAAGCTATTATATTTTTACTGACAGTTCAAATTTTGAGAGAATCCAGCAACAACCACTGGATGAGTGTTGTCAGCTGAACTTGTTTGTACCACTTGTTGCATATCAAGCTAGAGCGTACACAATGTTTAATTTTCAACAGAGAATATATTTATAAAAACAAAATATAAAATATTAAAAGAAATATCAAAAATATATATACAAAACAAGTACAAACTTCTGAATTGTTGTTATATAATGTTGGCTAGTAAATAATGATATTAATACCACCAGGTGGGATACCTTCTGCCCTCATAGGATGTGCTACTGCTGCTGCTGCCACTCTGTGGGACGGCTACTGGTGGAAGCCATGTGACAGATTGTCTGCTTGGCATTTTCCATCCTTCAACATATATGATCAACTGTCACTCATTGGTTGGATGGAAACAACTTATTGGTAGATTGTTAATACTGAATATGGATTACCACAATAATATTTTAAACTAAATCAAACCAGCGTCCTGAGCAAAAGTACTGATCAAGTATGCTCTGAAATGTTTAAAAAAAAGGAATGCCCAGCTACAGCTTACCTTAATATCATTGAATGGAAATCATAGCAAAAAATACCTGCAAAGGGATCCCATCTCGTTGTAGGTGACATAAATATAGGTGATTGGGTGGTTTCACGACGTATATTATTCCTCACAGGAAATGTAAACCGTGAGATTCTCATGGGTCTCATGGTTGGCATTGGTAGCATGGTTGGCATTGGTCTCATGGTGGGCATTGGTCCCATGGTGGGCATCGATCTCATGGTTGGCATTGGTCTAAAGGATTGGAATACTTGAGGTAGCTGTGCCCTTCGTCCTCCTGGTAATTGTGAAGGCCCAGTGGCTGCTAGCGTAGCTGAAGGTGCATGTATTGCTACAGGTGAATGTGCAGGTACTGATGGAGCAGGTACAGGTGCTGGTGAAGGTGCAGGTACTGGTGCAGGTGACGGTGCAGGTACTGGTGCTGGTGAAGGAGCAGGCACAGGTGCTGGTGAAGGTGCAGGTACTGCTACAGGTGATGGCGCCTGTTGTTGATGATTTCTATAACCCCGGCTACCACCAGCTGAAACAAGCAACCCACTCATGCAAATATGTAGCGAGCTACAGTAAACCCTCTTCAAAGAGTCTCATGCACCCGCACACAACACCATGCTGTTTGTACATCACATGCCAAAAGTAGACAACATCATATATATTAGAAGCTACATGTTAATGGCAGAAAGATAGATGTAAATTGTCAGTATTTTACAGGTAACAAGACCAAGACAACATTTACTCAAAAGCACAGTCCTTAAACTGCTGTCATGTAGCTGAAGGCTTTACCAAAACAAGTCAATTTTTCTCATTTATTTGCTGAGAAAACAGCAATAATTTGGTGATAAATGGCTCAATCCAAAGCTAAACCTCAGATGTCTAAATTGCAATATAACTGGAGGCTCTATGCCAAGCAAACATTCTGTAGTGAAACTTCAAACCTTATAGTTCACTCGCATTTCCGGATATAGTAAATAACTTCAAACAACAATCAAGTCATTTCTGATGTTTCTAAGATCAGAAACCTATACAGAGAGGTTAAGGATGTCATGTCGCAATGTTACCTGCAGAAGGAGACACTGTAGTCATACTTGGGGCTAGGGTAGGTCTAGTAATTCTTTGTAGGGGTACGTTTGCTGGTACACCTACAGAAATAAAGGGGTACGTTAGCTGGTACACCTACAGAAGGAAAGGTGTGACAAAACAAATTCACATATTATTGAGCCAGCAGAATTCATCGTTTCAATCTTCCCATAGCCTTGGTACCTACCAGGACATCTGAATCTGTTACATATTCTCCACTGCCATTCTACACCACGGTTGTCAATATTGGAGGCCACACCTCCTTCACAGAATTTACCACCAAAATCGGGAACTGGAGCATCACAACTTCTTTGTCTGGAAGAAGTTCCAGCTCCACAAGTAGCTGTGCAGCTGGTCCAAGACTCCCAGTTCTTCCAACTTCCATTAACTGATGAATAAACATGTTATATGTTGATACCATCTAACAGGTTTTTAATAGTTCCCTTTGAGACTATGTTACAAGATAACCGGCTTGTGTTTACTTTGTGTGACTCACCAGGGCATCGAACGTTGTTGCAGTTACGACTGACTGTTTCAGTACCAGTACATAAAGTAGTATCCATACAGCTTCTGGTCCTTGATTGATCTCCGCCGGCACAACTTCTAGAACAAACTCCCCACTGACCCCATGGTCTCCAGCCATTGCCTGAAATACCGATTTGATACAGTAGGATAAGAATCTCAGAAACTTTGATGAAACTTGACCAAAAGCCTGTAATTTATCAAACATGGTCCTACCTGATCTAGCTGTTGCTCCAAAAGATGTTCCAGAAGTTCCTGGGTGACCTCCAGATCCACTAGGACTTGCAGAGGTTTTCGTAGTTGTACCAGCAACTGTTGTTGGTCCAGAGGCTCGCACTCTTGACCCACGATTACTTTGAAGTAATGTAGACAGATTAAGTGTATTTGAAGTATCCACAGGGCTTGGAAAAACTGCTGGCTCAGATCTTTGATTTCCTGTTCCCTCAAGCAGCCTAGTTTGAGGAGGCAGCCCAGATGGTTTAGATGCAGCAGGTGTTGCTGCAGCAGGTGTTGCTGCAGCAGGTGTTGCTGCCGCAGGCACGGCTGGAACAGCTGGTGCAGCTGCTGATGCAACAGTCCGTGGCAGTGATGCTTGAGAAACCATCATTGCTTCTGTAACAGATGGTGCTGATCCAGGTGATACTGTGGTTCTGGTAGGGGGCAGAGTTGGAAGCACCACCTGGGTTGGCGGAGCGGTGTCTCCTGGAAGTTAAAGATTTTAGAATCAATAAATAATCCTGCGGAAAATGCAAAAATCTACAAAACATAGTCATCCAAACCGGTGTACCAGAGATGAAACTGTTTGTATGATTCTGTGGGGAAGACAAAAGAGAAGAAAGAAAACCTGAAATATTTAAAGTTCTGGAAATTTGTCTTTACAATGAACCAAAACATGCTTTTAACTAGTACATAACTGATACTTTACCTTCACACCTGAAGAAATTGCAGACTTTCCACTCAAATTCAACGGACTCGTTGTCTATGTTTTGTGGGTTTCCTCCCTTACAGAACTCACCACCAAAAGCTGGAGATGGAGCATCACAACTTCTTGCTCTGGAAGTCGTTCCCCCTCCACAAGTCTTCGTACAACTGGTCCAAGACTCCCAGTTCTCCCACCCGCCATTGACTAAAATATGATGGATCTGGTGAAAGGACAGTTTGGCATTCATTCATAGATTGGTTGTTAACTTGAGCTGAGAAGAATTTACCATGGTTCGATATCTAATCAGTTTAAAGAATAAAGCGCAGTTGACCAACGCTACCTAACGTAATGTGTTTGTGTAGGAAATGTAAACGTGTCGTTACAAAACTTACTAGGGCATGGTATGTTGTTACAGTTTTGGCTGACTGTCTCGGTACCCGTACAGAAGTTTGTATCTGCACACACTCTGGTTCTGGATTGATCTCCTCCAGCGCAAGTGGCTGAACAGGTTCCCCATTCTCCCCACGGGAACCAGCCACCCACTGTAAAATAAACACAATTGCGTATGACACTTTGTTTGCTGTAAAGCTTTCTTTAGACTGCTTACATTCTACTCTCAGACAATGCAAAGTATCAACACAATTACCTTGTACACGATTGTAAAACAAAACAATCTTACCAACTGGACCTGCTGGTCCCGCTGATGTTCCAGATGATTGAGTTGTTGTTGTAACAGGTACAGATGTAGTGACAACAGGAACAGTTGTTGGTACTGATGGATTAGAGGTAGTACCAACAGATTGTGAAGGTGATGCTGTTGTCCTTGTGGGTGGGAGTGTTGGCAGAGGAACTGGCTGAAGGGGGCCACTGGCACCTGATACAAAACCAGAAAGTGCTTCATAAATACAAGGTTATTGATAATGGAGTATTGAATCTAGTGGAATCTACTGGTTGACTGCTGCTATTCTCACCTTCGCATAAGAAGTTGTTGCAGACTTTCCACTCAAACTCAACAGACTCGTTGTCTATATTTTGAGGGTTTCCTCCTTTGCAGAATTCACCACCAAAGTCGGGGACTGGAGCATCACAACTTCTCGCTCTGGAAGTTGTCCCCCCTCAACTTTGTGCAGCTGGTCCAAGATTCCCAGTTTTCCCACCCACCATTGACTAAAATATACTCAATGGATTGAAAACAGCGCAAGAAAACATCCATTGAGAACCAAAGTTATTTGCTATTAAAACTAACATACTTGGACATTTGATGTTTGCACAGTTTCTACTGCTTGTTTCAGTCCCGCTGCAGAATCTAGAATCAAGGCACGTCCTTGACCTAAATTGATCACCTCCGGCACAAGATACTGAGCATGGCCCATAAGGACCCCATTGGCCCCAGTTTCCTTTAACTACAAATGTATAAAACATGTGAACGGAAGACAACTTTATTACTTGTAGAGTATCGAGGTTATCGGCTCCACTCGGTTGATTTGGGTAATAACAAAAGCCTGCTGTTCCAGTAAATTTATCCAATGATCCTCTTTTTGGCAAGAAGTTCTAATCATTTGATAAAATGTATGTGCCCATCGGGATACGTCTCAATAAAATATTGACACTTTGATGTAGCAGTCAAGTGACATTAGCCATTTAACTTTCGCTGTTTTCTCAATAATGGCTGTTTGCTTTTAAATTTGAAAACTTTTCCGGCACTGGAACGAAGTTCATTGGTTACGCATAACTTTTCCAAGTGGAAGTCACGAATGTCTGCTGGTTTACAATTAACTTGCAGAGAATGCTCTGACATTGCCAACTATTTGTTCCACAGCGTATAATGAATATGCTAAACAGCTATGATGACGAAAACAATCTGTTATTGATATTTGCCATATCCAGTCCTTCTGGAAAAAAAATGAGATTAATAAAATATAATGCAGTTAAATCTGTTTGCATAAATAGACCATTTAATTGATGCACAGTGACAATGTAAAAAGATGCACATTAGTATAAAAAAATTTTTGTAGATTTTCCTCCTGTAGAATCTTGACAAGCTGAAGAGTAATCTATAACACTGTGTGGAGCTGGCACACTGCGTGGTAGTGTAAATTAAAAATGCTAATTTAGTGACAACCAAAAGCATGAGCCAATAACAAACTAAAGTGGAAGTGTTATTCAGGAGTGAATGGTAATTAGACAACCCCAGAAATAGAACTGTTGTGCAATCATTTACTGCTAAATATGGAAACATACGCACACAATGACAAGATTGGTGAGAAATAGAATTTATATTTAATTTTTTGGGTTAACCACATTAGATTTGGGGATGTCTCCGTCACACCTGTCTACAGACCAAAAGAAACTTACCTGCTGAAGTGAGAGATAAGAGGAGAAGTGTGCCCAGCGCTAGGTTAGCAGACGACATTGATTTCTCCGTCATTCTATAAGAAAAGACATAGTATGAGTACTTATATAGGATGTAAAGTCACATAGACATCTGTGATGCATTTTGTTTAACTTCTTAGCATGTACATACTGTTTGGTAAGTTGTATATAAAATGGTACCAATGATCACAGAAGGCAAGACCAGAATCCAAATGGCTCGTTTACCTGTTTTTAAGCTCTCGTTATCCGACACTGCAGATAGTTAGTCTCTATGTCTGTGCAGACTCGATTGCATCCAATGCTGACCTGTATATAAGCTCTTGTTTCTTCGCACTAAATGTGTGATCTGTAAATAACCAGTTCTCCTCGCTTTGCACTCATTGACTATCTTTACTGACTGGTTTCAACTCTCACTTATATAGCTAGCCCAGCCTCTAATTAGGTCATCCAGGGGTGGTCTTAAGGGGCGGAGCTTAAGGAGTTGCAACAATACATGAACCGAAAATGGAACCACTTAACACTGAGAAATGCAACCAATCAAATGCTTACTTGTCTTGAATCAGATCTCTTCTTCTGTTAGTGGTGAGCTCTCGCCCGTCAGCAACTTACTGCAAATAGTTAGCCTTGCCCCTCCCAGCTTCCACACAACTTGTGCCAACTTGTGCCCAGAGTAATTATTTACCTGTCATATACAATCGTCCATCAACCTTGCTCATATTTGCATATATTAACATTGATGAAACACCCCTTCCATTCCTAGCTGATTCATCTTAATACAGGAAACCTGTGTGGCCGTGGGCGATGTACACGAAGGCATCAGTGGTCTATGAGACATCATTACTTGACCTCTGATACAGGTGGTCAGCTGTATCCGCAATGATCCATGCCATAAACAAGTGCTGGTGACTTCCATGTAGTATTGTATCAGCTCATTTGGTTTTGTTTTTGGCATCATTTATTCTGAGCATAAAAACTACCCACTCATTCTATTAGGAGCCCTTGAGTTTGAAATGTAACTTCTTGTGGCGCTGTTTCCGTTTTCTGTTACCACCATAATCCATTCCATTGTATTAAAAACCTAAAATGAGTGGCTATCATGTGAGTATATCCTCATGGCGTTATGTAACAGCACCACAACTCGCAAGGAAACTAACAGGAAGCTATTACGAGTAGAAATAATTATATTTTGTCAAAACCTCAGGGGTAAACATTCGCAAATGAAAGTGGTTGAAGTGCCCGTGTGCATTTTTGTGCAAGTTCAGCAATGGTCAGTTCCCAAATATGCTCTCCATATGCTGAGTTATTTACAGTCTTACTGCCACATGCAAATGTAGCTGCCTTTGATGCAATATTCGCTAAACTGAATTCTGAAGACCTCATGATTATTCCAAAACCGAACCAAGTATGGAATCGCAAAGAATGCTTCATTTTGAAGATACAAATTTATTGGTTGAAAAAGCAAAAAAATGCTTTATTTTCGTTGTATTTATAAATTACAATTTAAGAAAAGCTGAGAAAGTTGTCTGACTGTGTCTTACTGTGTCTGGCTGTGTCTGACTGTGTCTGGCTGAGAGTTCAAATCACTCTTCAATAAATAAAGAAACTACAACTTAAATTAAGATTACTTGAGTTTTTCATTTCAACATGTCCTCTTCTGCATCGAACAATGGGTTTATTCTAGCAATCAGATAAATGGTTGCACATATTTGGGTGTAGTACAGAGCTTCTGTAATTAGTTGAGAGATTAATAACAAGTTAGCTGGTGATCTATAGCATAAATACCTGTAACTGATTGACAATTCATTAATTCAAGTATGTAGTGTGTAGGAGATCATTGTGTCTGACAATTCTAATCTATAGCCATAGTAGACACTTCATACATAAATGTTACCCCTTGAAATCTGTCAGAATATACTTTCTTCATAAAACTAAACCTCATAAATTAGGTTTGAAAAAATAAAGGTAAAAAATGGATTTTTTAAGAGAAAATTAAATTTTCCGAAAACTGGCAGAAAAATTTTGGGTGACTTTTTATTACATCATATACACTGATATGATTATATGATTTACATTTCTGAGTCAATTTTTTGGATTGGATTTAAGAAGTTATAACTAAAAATAATTATTTTGTTTCTTTTCAATAGTATATGTTTCTCTCAAAGGATCAATTCAAGGGGACAGCCCAACGTCTATTGATGCCAGTCGTGTGTTGGTGTGCACGGAACCACACAACGTTACAACTTGAAATGACTGAACCCAGTTACGCCGGTACTCTCACTTCATCGCCAGTTAGAGAGAAATCTGTACAGTTTAATGAGTATTCAATGAAAGACTTACTCATTGCTGATACGTACTGTCATTCGTTCTTCTGTCCATTTCAATAATAATGTATTTAAATTGTTAATTTATACAAATTTATGCTTTTTATCGACATTGTGTGGCCAATTTTGGTGAGGGAAAATATTTTTATCGATCACGCAAACTTTTGCACTTCCACAAACCCTTGACTATTTGAATCAGCAGTGAATGGTTTGTGAAAGCTCTGTGACAACTGGAATTATACAATTAGCGGTGTCTGGTGAGATATACTAGGTATTGTGGGTACAGAAACAGCAATTGTTATACATGTACAATGTCCTAGCCGTACACAGTCAGCACTACGTATTTTATATAATCCTATATATTCATCATATATAAATATTCCCAACCATTCTGCTCTTGCCCAGCTCCATTACCATCCCTATTCCTCCCATCCCAACCCCATCCAATCCCACCCCATCCCATCCCACCCCATCCCACCCCATCCAACCCCACCCCACCCCATCCCACCCTATCCAACCCCACCCCACCCCATCCCACCCTATCCAACCCCACCCCATCCCATCCCACCCTATCCAACCCCACCCCATCCCATCCCACCCTATCCAACCCCACCCCATTCCATCCCACCCTATCCAACCCCACCCCATCACATCCCACCCCATCCCAACCCAACCCATCCCACACCACCCCATCCCATCACACCCCACCCATCCCGAATCATCTCATCCCACCCCATCCCACCCCATCTCACACCCTCCCACTTGCGCTAACGTTGTTCACTCTATACCCCAGTAACTGTTTGTACAGCAGTTCCCCACTCTCTCAGTATAGAAAGAATCATCCATGCTTCAAACACTCGGACGCACAGACACACAGACGCGCGGACAAGCGGACAAGCAGACAAGCAGACTCGTCTGTTTTTCAAGTTTTAGTATATGTAGATTATTAAATATTTTGTATAGATTTGTCAAAATAAACCTAACCAGACTCGTGCTATGTACCAGCATTCTTGTGCGGTGTTGGTATTTTTGGGTGGTTTTCTTTCTTTATCATGTAAATTGGTAGAGTAATCAGTAGGAATAGAATTATGGTAAAGTACCTACTTATGCTATTATTATTGTGTAATAATAAATTGTATGTAATGTGTTGTATTGTTTAATGGAGGTGACAGAAGCGATTAACTCTAATTGACTGGCTTCCTCTCAAATGTTAATCCACTCATTAACCTTGCTGTAGGACTTCACCAGTGTCTAAGGAACTTGTCTATGAGGTGCTACTCTGCATCAGATTTTATGTTAAAGTCAACTTTTAAAGAAAAACTTTATTTGTAATTATTGGACAACTACACTCTCAACTAATTGTACTGTTAATGTACATTTATGTTTACTGATAGTACAGTACTACTTTGTACTGATAGTACAGTACTACTATGTACTGATAGTACAGTACTATTATTTACTGATAGTACAGTACTACTATGTACTGATACTACAGTACTGCCACAATCGTGTTAGTTCGGGAATAAAACTAACCAAAAGCCCAACGGGTATCAAAATCGTAGCATTTTGATAAATTTGACACTGTTTTTTGTTACAAAAATTAAGTTATTGTGGCATACTTGCACAGTCTGGGATGTTGTCAATTAATTTAGATTTACAAATATTTGAAAGTAAATAGAAGGAGTAAGCTTGTTACACTCATTGCGAGAAGTCCAACAGCTCCCCATTGATACTAATAAATCAAGTGAACTTCTTTGTTCCTAGTTCCAACCAGTCTCGTATTCTATGAGGAAACGGAGGCCTAGAAACCACCTGATTGACAGTTGAATGTGCAATTAAAATTGGCAGATTGCGAATTGTTTATTATTACAAAGCGATAGGAAGTAAATTTTTGTGGGAGCTGAGAGCAAAATTATGGAGCTGTATCAGTACCCTGGTTGAAATATGCTTGTAAAAATTGTTCCGCACATTTTCATCAACCACTCATTAGGTGAAGGTCATTGACATGACACACGTACATGTTATGGAGTATTTCTATGCTTTTATTGATGCGGATGACAGGAAGTAGTTTTATTTTGAAAAAAATGGTTAAATCATTTACAAATTGCAGAAATTTGGTATTTTGCGGCATCTTATCCAAAACTTACACAAAAATTACAGCATACAGTGCAAATGTACCTACAAGGTATTCGGTTAGTTTGATGTAAATTGATAAACTGGTTGAATAGATATACAATAAAATAGACTTCTCCTTTTCTTCCCTAAACTGACACTTTAAGCTCAACAGCTATCCATTATTCCATAATTGGCTGAGACTAAACTGACAGACAATTAAGATAAACAGTAAATATAACAAATATTATGTATACATTTATCATTTCTATCAATCAACAATATATTAAAAATAACAAATGACAAAGTTTAAATTCTTGGTTTGTTAAAAAGTTAAAACATACATTGCGGTTACAAGTTTAAGACGTAGACAAGACCAGATGTAGACCAGACCAGAGATAGACCACCCAAGATGAATTAAAGCACCGTGTAATACTAGACATGAGGCTTTCAATATTTATTACTGACTGATATTTCCAATTAAAGCGAATATTCTTCAAATTCAACACATTTTCTACACATTACTAGACTCGGAATTAAAACCACGCCTATGGTTTGTTACATCAGATCAATGCTTGGTGATGTCATCCTTTGAACCCCATTTTATGCTGCAGCGTCTTACTAAATGGACCTCAGGCTACAAAGAGTTCTGTCACAACCCTCCCTCTTAATATCGCATGTTTGGAGCTATGTCTACCTCGCAAAATTTTCAAGTAATGCGCAAAACCTGATCTTTCCACATATCTTGCATATTGCACCAGGCACTCTTACATGTTATGTAATGAGGGTGTTCTCTTGTCGTCTGCCACACCACTCACTTACCATAGAGTTAATTAGACTCATCTCCACAGATCAGACTTTTGGTCACCCCAGGGATGTGTCTATGCTGTGTATAATATTCCATAACATTCCAAAACATAGTAAAACTGCTCTGTCATTTTCTGTGATGTTATTCCATTAGAATCAATTTTTATTTTTCATCAATTCCGATCTGATATTAACAAATGACTTAATTTTATTTGTCATAAATGCAGAGTATAAATAGCCCAACTGTTACCTCAGCAGGTTAAAGTTCCATTATTTATATTCATCTAAACATTCTGCCAACATAGTTTTAGTTTCACCATGAAGTCTCAGACTTCTGGTAGTTAGCTGTCTGTATTTTTCAATAAACGACTTATCATGATTTTTTGCAATTAATTATTATTTCATGAATAAACTACAGCCATGGTTGCTGTTTAAAAGTAATAACTTGCAGTGGGTTGTGGGCAATGAGTACTTTTGCAGCATAAATCATCCCAAATACAGCATATTTTACATCAATTGAATTAAAATTGCTGAAAGCACCATTGATGCATAAAAAACACGCATGGTACCAGCAAAATTAATCATCTATTACTTACAATTGTACAAATATGGCCAGATTTGAACAGAGAGCTCATTCCTCAATAAACAACCACACAGAATTTTTAAGTCTTGTCAAAAGTCCAAATTTGTTTCAAAATATTGCAGGAGATTTTCATTAGAAAAAATATCTAGACCACTGCCCCCATCCTCCCCATACCTTAAATTACCCTTACACCCCTCTCCCTACCTCTTAATGCCAGTTTTAGTGGACCCGGGATCTCACCTTTTTAACATATAAGAGCTATCCCGGGTTATGGATGCCGGCTATCCCGGGTCTACTTCAAGCCAGTATAGACCCTGTATCTGATATATATGCTACAGAGAACCTATCCCAGGTTATCCTGGGCCAGTATACTAGCCCAGTTAGTGAATATGGCTGAAAAGAATAGCTTGGAACCCAAGCAGTTGGATGCCCATCACTAGAGAGAGATTCAAGAAGCTGTAGACTACAGGAACAGAGATAAAGGGAGTAAGGAACCTTATAAGGAGTGGAAACTTTCCACCACTCTAGAAAGAGCTGGAAGGCGGCGCAGATGTGTTTTGTCATGTGCTATTGTATATGATTGGCTTGTATTATTTATAGTCTTTGCATCCTATGCGCTTATTCGCTATATATCTCTATTATTGCGTGTGATTGGCTCATCCCTAATACGGGGTGAGAGTTCCTCTTCTCCTTCTATAAAATGAAGTTTTTTGTATTGTGTTAGACAGAAGTCTTTTGGATTGTACTCAGGTAACACCTTTTATATCGCTAAACAGAACTAGTTAATAATCTATTTATTTTGTGTAACTCTGGTGTAGTATGTCTGGGTCTTGGACCCCAAATGAGTTGCTAACGTCTATCGGGGTGGACCCCGAAGTACTGGAGAGGAAGTGTATGGGAGGTACACAGGGAGCGGATCCCATGGTGTTGGTGGTAGAGGACACAAATTTACTACAATATCAGGTTAATCAATTTATGATTTGTAATTGATTAATACTTTTGTTCATATTTAATATTCAGCTCGCCATCAGAAATCAACCCAAGTCAATCTGTACTATGTACAAATACATAGTAAACTGTGCACACTATAGTGTTGTAAAGGTTGTGCAACTCTATAGGCATATTCACAGCTTTATTAGGCAGGTAGGCACTAGTATTCTACAGGGAATGCTTAATTCTGAGAAAATAATAGTAGCAAACTTTTGGACAACTTGACCAAAATCCAACTTTGTTCGACCTACAAAAAATCCCTCGACCTCAACTTGCCGACAGCAAAAGTAAACAGTGGCAGCCGTCCAGATACACTACACAAAAAATCAAGTTCAGCAAACTTTAATTGTCTGTAATAAAAATGTGCAGATTATTTGTTATCACTAACACAGCTGACTCAAGACTAAAACAATATAATTAACAAGATCATACAATTGAAATACAGTTTTTATTGGCTCCTGAAAGGCATTATTAACCTACAAGTTTATCTCATAAGCTTCCTACCTTCCAACTTTGGTTGGCAGTAAAGGATACACTTGCACTTTAATCCACAACTACAGATAGTTTAGGAGTTGTGTCCTTCAGCAAGAGCAAATAATTCTTGTAAAATCAGCCAATTCCAATGGTGGTATTATTAGGAGGCTGGCTATTGTGTGCGTTTAGCAGGTCAAAACATACGAAAAGGGAGGACCTACAGAGAAGGAAGGTCCTATAGGGAAGGGAGGACTTACAGAGAAGGGAGGACTTATAGGGAAGGGAGGACTTACAGGGAAGGGAGGACTTATAGGGAAGGGAGGACTTATAGGGAAGGGAGGACTTACAGGGAAGGGAGGACTTATAGGGAAGGGAGGACTTATAGGGAAGGGAGGACTTACAGGGAAGGAAGGTCCTATAGGGAAGGGAAGACTTATAGGGAAGGGAGGACTTATAGGGAAGGGAGGACTTACAGGGAAGGAAGGTCCTATAGGGAAGGGAAGACTTATAGGGAAGGGACGACTTATAGGGAAGGGAGGACTTATAGGGATGGGAGGTCCTATAGGGAAGGGAGGACTTATAGGGAAGGGAGGTCCTATAGGGAAGGGAGGACTTATAGAGAAAGGAGGGGAGGGCTTATAGAGAAAGGAGGGGAGGGCTTATAGAGAAAGGAGAATTTATACGGAAAAAGGTAGGTTTAGAGGGTCAAACTTAAGTAATCAGAAGACTTGTGGGTGGGGTGGGAGCCCAGTAAGCCTGGTTTCCATAGAAAAATCATATTTGGTTACATAAAATGGAGGGAAATGGAGAAACATTTATCAAGTGGCATGGCACAAGGGAAAGAGGGGTAGGGAGGTCTTGGAGAGAGGAAGGAGATCAAGTGGCATGGCACAAGGGAAAGAGGGGTAGAGAGGTCTTGGAGAGAGGAAGGAGATCAATTGGCATGGCACAAGGGACAGAGGGGTAGAGAGGTCTTGGGGAGAGGAAGGAGATCAAGTGGCATGGCACAAGGGAAAGAGGAGTAGAGAGGTCTTGGAGAGAGGAAGGAGAGCAGTAATTGTAGAGGAGTGATAGAAGGTAACAACATGTTCATTGATTTAGTTTTATGACAGTATATACACTGTATACAAGTATACAGTGTATATATGGTAAGTGTAGTATTCACAGTTTACATGGTATATATAGCATAAATAGTATATATAGTAAACATTACATTTGTTAAGCGTTTTTATCCACTTGTATATTTTGCAAATTTAAGCGTAATGTTGTACTATTAAACAGATTTGATAGAGAGTATTCCAATACTATACAAGTATGCGCCATATAAGTGCATGTACTTGATATGTAACATACATGTATGTGTTATGCAATATATGCGTATGTGTTGTGTAATATACATGTATGTGTTATGCAATATATGCGTATGTGTTGTGTAATATACATGTATGTGCTATGCAATACATGCGTATGTGTTATGTAATATACTCGTGTGTATTATGTAATATACATGTGTGTATTATGTGTACAATCAGTGTCATGTGATATACATGTATGTGTTATGTAATATATGTGTATGTGTTATGCAATATACAAATATGTGTTATGTGATATACATGTACGTGTTATGTAATATATGTGTTTGTGTTATGCAATATACAAGTATGTTTTATGTGATATACATGTACGTGTTATGTGATACATGTGTGTATATGTTATGTAATATATATGTATGTGTTGTGTAATATACATGTATTTGTTATGCAATATACAGGTATGTGTTATGTAATATAGATATATGTGTTATGTGATATACATGTGTGTTATGTAATATATATGTATGCTATATATAATATACAGGTATATGTTGATGTAGTATACGAGTTTGTGTTATATAACATACAAGTATGTGTTATGTAATATACATATGTGTATTATGTGTGTAAAGTCATATACTTCGAAAAACATCAAGTGACAAGAGTGATTCTATCGGTATCAACGGAAAGTTGCTGGCTTCATTTCCCACAGGCTCTCTCATTGGGTAGCGTTACGAGGGAAAACTGCTGAGATGGAGAGTTTGGTAAGCAATGAAACAACCAATCAAATGTTGCGTATATGTGAAACAACCAATCAAGTAGGAATCAAAATTTTCTAAAATAAAAATCCATTTGTTGTATGATGAAAAAATAATTTAGTTGAGGAATTACAAAGATAAGTTCATCATCTACTAAAACAAATCTTAGCAATATGTAAAATTGTTCACCATTACATCCTTGAGCTACGGTTGTAATGTTATGTGGTATGAGAAGTAAATCTCAGCTATACAAAAAGGACACAACTCCTCGTATTAACAGAGACGCTTGCGCCTACGGCGACGTGTGCACCTGGGTTGAGCAAGAGACGAGGCTGTAGTCATGCTAGGAGGTATTGTTGGTAAAGGTATCTCAGGTAGAGGTCCTGTGGAACCTGCAGTACACAACACAGTGGGTGGTATTGTAGAAGACAACTTGTTGTTAGTAGCTAGTAGCTTATTAGTGAGTGCAGACAACTTCTATTAAAGAGATGACTCAAAGCACTCCCAACAACCAAGTACCTGGACAGTTGAAGTAATTGCAGACTTTCCATTCCCACTCTACTCCCTCGTTGTCTATATTCACCGCCACTCCTCCCTGACAGAAGTTACCTCCATACTCTGGCGACGGGGCATCACAACTTCTCTCTCTTGAAGTCGTCCCCCCTCCACAAGTCTTTGTGCAGCTAGTCCATGACTCCCAGTCCTCCCATCCACCATGGACTGCAAAAAGAGGTTTTATGAAAACATCATACCTTGAGCAGATACACTTGCTTCGTTTTACCTGCCAATGTCTCATGTCTATCGGCATGAGAAAGTGATCAGCACTCACTCGGGCATGGAAAGTTGTTACAGTTTCTGCTCTCTGATTCTCTAGCCTTGCCACAGTTCCGTGGTCTTCCGATACAATTTCTCCATCTCTCTTGGTCTCCTCCTCCACAGCTAGCTGAGCATGGGCCCCAGGGCCCCCATGCAGCCCAGCTACTCTCAACTAAAATATCAAATACTTTTAGATCACGAGATTATCAGTGCATGGAATGTTTGCAGACAAAAGTAAAAGAAAGCATAAAATGTATGTGAAATAGCGGGTTAGGGCACGTGCAGTGATGTAAGTTGTAAACTCACCGAGAGTAAACATTGAGAGAAGTACAAACAACAAGATGACACAACTCCTCAGTGAGTAAGACATGTTTTCTAAAACAAAGATCAAATATTTATGTGACAATAGACAGTAGGCAATAGACAATAGGCAATAGACAATAGGCAATAAACAATAGGCAATAGACAATAGGCAATAGACAATAGGCAATAAACAATAGGCAATAGACAATAGACAATAGACAATAGGCAATAGACAATAGGCAATAGACAATAGACAATAGGCAATAGACAATAGGCATTTTCGGATTGCAAACATCTATGTCAAGACAGGCAAAGCTCTCATTTCTTGACATGTTTAAAACCAGTTTTTTAATACTTTACTGAACGCAGGTTTTAGAATTCAGGTTCCAAATATAAACAGTATCAAGTATAGACGAACAATTATGTCCATGATTCCAAGCTCTGACAAAACATTTTGCCAAAACTGCTTTTATTCATGAACTACAATTACAAAACTAATAAAGCCTCAGAGTTTCATTTCTAATAATATTGTAAATAATAAGTGTTTGAAGCATGTTGGGTGGTTGCTAGACACATGTACTATTGTAAAGCATATATTAGTATAGAGTATAGTGATGATGTATATTAGTATTTTTATTATTCAAATGATATCATTATTTATATTATGAAATTGTTATAATTACTTATTTTATACTTCTCTTAATAAAAAAATAACTATTTATTTGTTGTAGTCACTTAATAATAAACCGTAATGAATATTCTTATAAAATGAAAAACAATAAATGCGAATACGATAGTTTGTAATAATTATTCTAATGATGATTTATTGTTTATTTAAAGATAACAAAATGTCTTTAGAACGGATGTCATAAACAAAAGAACACAACTCCATACCAAGCAAGCTGATGTTTTAGAATTTTCTGAAATGGAAGTCAGGAACGATCTTTCAAATTACTTTCAAATGCGATTCCATGATCCGATTTTTGCAATGGCATAAGTATCCGTGATCGGAAAACACTTATTTCGCTCAGTGGTCCGAGTGAGACGAGTGCAACAACGCGATAAGTGGCACGTAGCATATATAATACAGCATACCTTGTCAAGATAGTAAAATGGTAAGTTTTTACATTTATTTTAAAAATTTATTTGGAATGCTGTTGATTATTATTGTGCTGTTTAATCTTTAACTTCAGTCAACAAAAAATAAATTATTTTTGCAATACTTTTATCAACAAACAAACACGTTAAGTGTACATAAATTATTGTTTCATTTGTTTGAAACTTTAAAGTTATATTTTTATTAAATGACATAGTTTCGTATTTGAGATTTGGAATAAAAACAATATCATGTAAATGATAGTATAAGAAAATTACAAGTTTATCAACAGTGAAATAAAATACTGACTCCAGAATATTTTAGAATTAAAGAAGCACTAATTCTAAGTAAACATTTATATGTTAGTTTATCGTATGACATAATCTTTTGGATGTGTTTGGGAGAAACTGCATGTAGGTCCACACCAAACATATTTAATTGAGAATTCCATAAACTTGACGAGTGTAACTCAAAAATTCACTAAGAATTACAGTTCACCATAAGTTCACCATAAGGTATAAACAGAAATTTTTAGTCTAATTAAAAAACACTCTCACTCAAAAAACTTGTATATCTACAAAAATTAATGTTTTGTAAAGTAAAATAAAAAATGAAATATATAAAATACAAGCTTCTCTCACCTGTGTATGTATAGCATACAAGCTTCCATCGATGTGCATAAACTCACACTAATCAATGCATGTGGGAATTCTCCTTAAATAGACCAACCAAACCACTTGTAACAGACAGTGCTATTTCCTTTAGACTACTTCAAATTCTCCAAAATTTACATAAACTTGCTCCGATTGAACCACAAAATGCCGAAATTGTTAAAATTATTACCTGAAGGAGCGTAAGATCTGTGAAGGGCCAATAAAGGAGTGGATGTAACCAAACATCACCACTTAGTAGCGAGGGGTACTTCCTTGTGCCATGTTGGTGCAAAGTTACCTTGCTGTGTACCACCAAAGCGAGAGAAGACAAAAGCTGCTAACTTCAATGGAATATTTATGCTTTTGCTTAGAAGTTTTATATCCCCCTTTGAGAGACTACATCCACCACTGCATACCTTCAGTGAAAAGTGTGTTATACTTCTCCTACAACCTGAGTGATTCACCTCCGATATATTGAATGTGGTTGTGATTGGCTCTTTGTTGTGAGCATTATGGCCGTCACACGCCACCTGTCAAGATCTCAAGAAAAGTGACAATAATGAGAGATGAAGTAGCTAACGTTATATGGCTATGGATTACACACTTTGGTTGCCACTTGAAGCAGCCAGTTTAAGGAAACTATATAACTAATCAATTTAATTGTTATTCTGTAGTATTCACGTTTGTGGCATGCATTCCTGTTATGATTGATAATGGATTGTGTTTGTTGACTTGACTTGGGGTGGAACTTGTGAGGAAGCAGGTAATCCATACAGATTAACAGATTAACATAATAAAACCTACAGGAAAGTGTGTCATTTAAGGCAAACCATTGTAGTTGCTACAAGTTAGTATTGAGCGAGACCCTCGAATTGTCTAAACTGTTCTACTGTACGATCGATGTATGCCACATTGTTGCTTGTGCAAAATATACGTGCTTCTTTGGGCTGTAATCTATTCTACATATCTGCATTTTGTACGAGAAATGAAAAGTTAATTGAAACTTTCCTGTTTTAAACTGAAAGGATCATTAGAGCTTATCTGTAAGTTTTTGCAAAATGGGGTCCCGGCTGAGTAATTTCACTTTAGCGATTCAACCGGGAGTAGCACGGTTTATCGTTTAGCTTATCATTAGAAATCACGACTTGCTCGGCTGTTATCCTGATTTGTGACATTTTAAAAACTGATATGACAAAAAGACGTTTTTGAGAAAGATCAAGTGATCAATATAGCTTTCGCAAGTTGTTTTTGTAAAGATTTTGGCTTGTTCAGTTGAAAAAAATTAAATTTTTCTTCTCATGGATATAGCCGTAGTTTCATATTTCGGGTTTGATTGAGCTTGCCAACGTAAGCTAGTGAGGATCGGCTCTTGGTAAATTACTGTGGCTTGCTTCGACTGTGTCAATGTACTGTTAAGATTTAGGTTTACGGCTCATCGTCATTATTATATACCCCATACCCATCTACTGCCGTTATTGGGAAAAACAAGTTGACTTTCGTTTTAATGGTACGGATCGTGCAAACTGGCTTCCGATATCTCTATTACTAGCGCCACTCTATAAAACTGCCTGGGGCCCATTGCTGAGTGATTAGCGGAGTAACAGCGCGCATCTCCCTGATAAGCCTCAGGCTTCTGTGTTGTTGCTATGATGTTAAACAGTGATAGCTATGCAAGCCCAAGGTCTGATAATTCGTTGATTTGTTTTCTCAAAAATTTCAGTCCAGTTTCAACTGACTAATTAACTGACATGTTTCACTCGACATTAAAATTACAAACTTTGATGTATGAATGGCTGATTTGTAAGTGAGGTGTTGGCTGTATAGGTTAATGAGTGAGCTGTTGACTGTATATACTCATGAGTGAGGTGTCAACTGTATATTATAATGACTCAGGATTCAACTCTATAAACAAATGAGTTAGGTGTTGACTGTATATACTGATGAGTGATGTGTTGACTGTACGTACTGGTGAGTGAGATGTTGACTGTACGTACTGGTGAGTGAGGTGTTGACGCACATCCTGATGAGTGAGGTATTGACTGTACAATATATATCATAAATCAATGCCTTTTCTGAGCTTACATTTAAAGCGTTAAAAAAAAAACAAGAAATGCCACAATTATTAAGTATTGGATTAAAAAAGTCAAAATATTGGAGAATTTAGATGAGTAGAAACTTATGTAATGACGATGATCAGTGCACAAACAATGGTGGAGGGGGGGGGAGCAACTGGCCTTTGTAAATGCATGCTGAGCAGAAGTCTATAGTGACTTTACAGGGTGTAATACACTCATTTAAATGAATGTATAAGTCTATGATCTATCTAACCCATAGACTTCAAACTCATAGATGTAGAGGTGGTCTGTAGCATTCAGTTGAATTTGTGCAAACTGTCTATTGATTGGTTGATCACAAACCACCAGTGTATAGCGGACGTTGTATATAAAACTCATCTCGCACCAGCTCTGCATCAATAGTTTCAGGATCATAAGCATGATTATTAAATTCCATTTTTAAAGCAAAATTATTTTTTTATTTCTTTTTTTCTCCGTTAGGCTACATGTACATCTACCGATTACCTACCGATTTGCCCTTACCGATTTGAGATGACGTCAAGGAGTTCCCCCTATTTTTTTCTCTACTTGGCATTCTCACGCATTACCAGTGAAACTCGCTACATTTTTCCCATAGGTAGCCATAAACTGCTTTCAAACAACGAAGACAGGACGCTAAAAATGACTCTTCATCTAAAAATAATTGCACTTGAGAAACAGTTTTGTTGGAAACATCAAAACCGCAAACAGTGATATGATTGGCCAAATCACGAATTGTCTACCTTTTTTGACCACGAGCAAAACCTACCGATAGCCTCAAATAAAATGCTACCGTTTATTTAATTACGTCACAACGGAAACGGATGCAAGGAAATCTTCAATCGGTAAGGTAAATCGAGAGCTAATCGGTAGATGTACACGAGGTATAAGAAATGTACTCAGGAGAACTTGACCGCAATAAAACTACTAGAGGTAGATCAGAGATTAAAGAAAACAAAGTTTATGCAAAAGTTAATCAAAATCCATCTACTGCATCACCAGGTGATGAACTAGCTAGTAGAGAGTATATACTTACCTCTAGCTAGTAGAGAGTATATACTTACCTCTAGCTAGTAGAGAGTATATACTTACCTCTAGCTAGTAGAGAGTATACACTTACCTCTAGCTAGTAGAGAGTATATACTTACCTCTAGGTAGTAGACAGTATATACTTACCTCTAGCTAGTAGAGAGTATACACTTACCTCTAGCTAGTAGAGAGTATATACTTACTTCTAGCTAGTAGAGAGTATGTACTTACCTCTAGCTAGTAGAGAGTATATACTTACTTCTAGCTAGTAGAGAGTATGTACTTACCTCTAGCTAGTAGAGAGTATATACTTACCTCTAGCTAGTAGAGAGTATATACTTACCTCTAGCTAGTAGAAAGTATATGCTTACCTCTAGCTAGTAGACAGTATATACTTACCTCTAGCTAGTAGAGAGTATACACTTACCTCTGGCTAGTAGACAGTATATACTTACCTCTAGCTAGTAGAGAGTATATACTTACCTCTAGCTAGTAGAGAGTATATACTTACCTCTAGCTAGTAGACAGTGTATACTTACCTCTAGCTAGTAGAGAGTGTACACTTACCTCTAGCTAGTAGAGAGTATATACTTACCTCTAGCTAGTAGACAGTATATACTTACCTCTAGCTAGTAGAGAGTATATACTTACCTCTAGCTAGTAGAGAGTATACACTTACCTCTAGCAAGCTGAGAGTTGGGTAGCAGTGGGTGCTGTACATAAAACTCATCTTGCACCAACTCTGTAGAGTTTATCCATAGATTGATACAACTAAATAGACTACAAGACTTCTGTGACTTATTGTAGATATAGCCAACACAATCATTGACTATGTTACACTCTAAGGTACAACTCTGGCTTTTTGTTGTCTGTCTACCAGTTGTGTTGAGTTGATGTTCTGTTTGTATGTTTAGTGGACTCAGTAACTGCTTCTTGTACAGTTTACCACTGCTGCCTTCTGCAGACATGATTAGTAACATGAGCCATAGAGCAACTGAAACAGATTTGAGTTAAAAGGTTGAGATATAATATATGAACATCAACCACTATTAGCTAAGGCTATAAGTGATTGAGGGCTAAGGCAATGTTTTTGGTAGCTAAGACTATAGACCCCGAGCTGACTTGTATACAATTTGTATCAGGTCACAAATATGACAATACTACCAGGAAGTGACTGACTCCCCATTATCTTCCATGCTTAGCTTTGTCAATAGATCAATGTGTAATATCCTTCTGACTCTGTCAACCTGTCAGCAGGCGGTCTGAGCTATATATGGACTGTGTCCACTCACTCATGCCTTGAGTACACTCACACCAGTAACTTTATACAGCTGCTCTACAGACACAGGATGTACACAGGCTAGTTTTTAATAGATATACAGAAATATAATCGGTCTCCGTCCTTTCAAACTCTCAAAAACTTTGCTGTCTTGTATTTTTTAATAAAGAAAATAAAAAAAATTCACTTTAACCTCCAAGTTTTTGCTGTTGATTATTCAAAAGTTTTTTATATGCCAACGACTTAAAACTTGGTTTACATTCATGAGTACCATTTGAATATTGTATTAGTGAAACTAATGCAAAACCAATAAAAAGTTTACTTTCTCTCGTATTTAATAGCGATAGTTTGTCAAACCGGACTGGACTTTCAACGATGGATTTGCTGAAGTGCGGAAATATCTTCAAAAGTTCCTAGAGATCCTTAAACAGTTCTCACATAAACTTAATTAAATGTATTTGTATAATAATAACAAAAGTTTTATTTGATCATTAATTAAAAATAAAATTTGATTGTTTGAAATTTTTAAAATGAATATGGCAACTAATAGCATAAATATGAAAGGGAAATCCTCAAGATTTCTCCAAGATTTCCTAAAGGCTCAGGCCCGATAGATGCCATCCAATCACCCAACTCTCAATTGAACTTAATTAAATTTAATTATTTAATAACCACAAAATTATGGTTAAATAAACATAATACTTTAATTGTTTTAAACTTTACAAATAAATATGGGAAGTAACAGTGTAAAATCTAAAAAGGAAATGCTCAGGATTTTTCAAGGAGTTGCTAAAATTTCAGACCCCATAAATGTAATACCCTTTGTATACCTATTCATACCCTATTGGTATACCCTTTATATGAGCCATAACGTGTTGTGACAGTTTAAAATCAGCGAGTAGAAAAGTCCTGATGGCTTGACTCACTAAAGTTGCATTTAATTGTTGCTGGTTCACACACTTGGTTAAAGTCGTCTGCTCCTCAACGACGGTGCTGGGATGACATCTATTGGTCCTGAAGTCCTGAGAAATCTTTGAAAATTCTTAGTTTTCTTCAATTAACTGTTATGTAAACTTAATTTTTGTTTAATAATAACAACAACAACATGTTAAATAATAGTTAAATGAACAAACAGCTTTGATTATTTTAAAGTTTTAACTTCAATATAGTAAGTTATAACACAAATTCTAAAAAGGAAATCCTCAGGACTTTTTCAAGATTTCCCAGAAAAGTTCAGGACCGATAGATGTCATCCCAACACCTCAACGACTACCTGTCTCGTATGTCACTTTGTATCCGTCAGCTCAAATTGCCCTTTGCCGCCATTTCTTTGGCATTTAATGACTGGGTTTCCAAATAGTATTGTTTAATCCCTACTGGTAGGTATCCAAATGCACCTTTAGTGTCTCTCGAAAGCTTTCTTCAAGGAAAAATAGTACGCAGATTTCTGCAGTACACACCTAAGGCTGCATTATCAGTGACAAGACAGCTCAACTTTAATTGCTGTTTGCCATCAAAGCCACAAAGTAGGTAATCGAAGACTTTTTGGTTTCACCTCTTATGAAAATACCTATTGTAGCCAGGAAACACTGTCACACATGTACAGGTGAGCGAGCTTACCTGAAGAAAACATGACAGCAGCTGAAGTTTCTCTCGCCGATGTCTAGCAGTCAAATGTATGCACCGATTGTGTGATGATAGTAAATATAGAAGCACAAAATATATCAATAATTCGACTGATTACTATTTTAGTTTAACTTAAATGCTGGAAACTGATAGCTTATATAAACATCAGACCTAATCCCTAAATAACCAACAGTTAGCAGGCTATGCACGGATGTGCAGAGAGTTTATATAACATATAGTATAATATACAACTTGGTGTTGAAAACTTGATACCTTATCAACATGACATGTTTGTACATTTTAACCAACAATAACAAAAATGCAGACCCCATTCTTCCTTCCATTATTCTGGCTCAATTATCTCTTCCCCTTTATAGAGTGCACTTACAGAGACCTTGCATTTCCCACAACCTGTGGTACAGCACAACCTGTGGTACAACACAACCTGTGGTACAACACAACCTGTGGTAACCTCAGCCAACTGTAGTCATAAAGGAATTAGTTGAGTGGGCTAATGGAATAACTGGAAAGTCATACTGAGTTTCAACTAGCCGAGCATTACCCTAACCACTACATTCTATTTATGTTATATAATACTTGAGTGCCGAAGGCTTTCAGTAATTGTGAAATGGAAGTAACGTAGGAAAGATAAAAATTCGAATTCAAGAAATCATGCTATGTAATAGTTTATATGGAAGTTTGTAGTTCTCCTACGTCTCATTGGACAATGTGGTGGGTGGAGACTACTTATTATGCATCACTGTCGCTGTATATACTGTGGTAGATTTTGGTGAATGTTAGTGGTAAACTGGTTGTTTATTGCTAAAACACCAACATCAGTGTGCTGGGATTCCACCCACAGCCATTGTAAGAATGATGTATTGGTGGAATGCCTTACCGTGCCGGTGGCACAGCATGCAGGGCCGGTATTGACCTCTACAGTGCCAGTAGTGACCCCTTGCAGACACGGTATAGTGATATTGGGCCGGCACAAGATGGCCGCCATAGTTGAAGATCCTTAAAACCATCTAGGAACTTACTCTAACACAGGAGCCCTGCAGAGCCTACTATTGGACAATAGAGATAGGGTTCAGCCCTTTAGCCGCTTGGCACCATTTACCTTTAACTCTTATTCTTTGCATGATTTGTTCGTTATTTATATACCTATTATGATTGGTCAGTTTACTCCCTGTGCAAGCAATCTTAGATATCTTATGCAATTAACTTTCTGCCAGCCTGCCTATATAATGGCTGGAGCTTTTGTAACTCATTGTATTCATTCATTGTGTCTTTCCAATCACCCGAGTGGATAGCCACCCGAGGACTTTGGTTTTTAATGAATATAGCCATTATTCAAACAACGCTCTGTGTAGTTTGTCTGAGCTGCGGTTGTGTACTTGCCAACTAATCTGGCAGCAACTGTCACAGTTGTCACTGTCATACCGGCACAGTGTCCCCTCTGGAGAGAGGTAGAACACTCAAGATTAGTGGAATTTTGCGGTAACCAGACCGAAATCCATTAAAATACTCTATTGTTAAATTTGAATATTTTTTATTGTCCTACTGGTTGATACCTTTTTTGGATTGTCGCCAAATTGAGTGTTTGCTGCGTGGTAGTGAGCTGTATCCGGTGCCAAGGTCCACCACCTTCTTACAGCATTCTAACAGAGACATTGCACCAGAGTATAGCAGAGGCTCAGGACAAAGTTTACTCATGATCTGACTTAATCAAAATAGATAAAATAGTATGTGTGAAAAAACAAATTTTTACAGATTTTTTTGGTCATGTTAAATTTCGACTTGTTTACTTTCGCCATTATTGAGTGTATTTCACTCTCTAACACTGATGTCAGTGTGTCTAGTTCACTCTCTAACACTGATGTCAGTGTGTCTAGTTCACTCTCTAACACTGATGTCAGTGTGTCTAGTTCACTCTCTAACACTGATGTCAGTGTGCCTCTATTTCCCAGGGTACGGTATGGCAGAATGGGTAAAGGTAACATATTAAGTGTATGCCCCACTTACCAAATGTACCCCTGTGCATGCAAACAGATCCAGGAGGATGCTGTTGAGGAAGAATTAAAGACCCACTGCTGCATCCCCAGAGGCACGGAGGAGTCAAGGAAATGGTTCTTGCAAAGAACAGAATTTGTCCACACAGGCTCAGGATAGATGGCACCCTGCAAGAGCTTCAAACGGTTTGTTTATTGCAGAAATAGCTAAAGGTTGCTACTTAGGGCCATTCACAGATAAAACATGGCAATTGTTTTTGATTTCTGTTCGTTACTGGTTACTAAGTTGTTATATGGAATTCAGGTAACAGCTATGGGTGGTCACCTGTCATTTTTCATTACACAAACTGAGCTTCGAGTCTGCACATATTTCAAAAGCGCAATCAATGTTTTCTTAAAGTATTTTATGTTCAATGATATTTTAAAAAATTATTTGTTAAAAAATTGTTCATGTTAAAAATGAACTAACTGGCTAAAAACCTTACTCACAAACTAGTGGCAATCTTGTGCGTTTTTGTTGTGTTGAGCAACAAAAAATAATAAATTAAATCTAAATTATCCACTAAGCTATCAAGCCAAGGCAGCCATCACCAGTTTTACATCTTTGTCAAAAATTCAACCGTGATAAGTCAAATTTGGTTTTGACTACATAACACTCTTTGATGCTTTGTTTTTGTTAAGAGAGGCAACAACTCCAAGAAATATAACTTCACAGTTTTATGAGGCCTTTTTCTATTACAGTTTCTTCTCTGTAATTTTACTGTTTGCCAAAGTTTCTTGGGTTACTATAGCAGTTACATGCATCACCATAGCAACACTGTAACTACAGCAACCACGGGTATCACCATAGCAGCATTTTGATATCAATAAAAAGATTTGTATTGGTTCATTTGGCTTTACGAAATTAGATTAAGAGCTCGAAGAACATAGAGAGAAGAGAAAGAACAAAGTACTGGTGTATAACCAAACAATTGCTTCATGTAGAGATTACAAATAAATATAATTCTTTTGAAGGACAAGTACAAACAATAATTCTACCATATAACGTATTAGATAGTTAGGTAATCAGAAATATTAAAATATCTAAACTTTACACATCAAACATAAACCATGGCATTGCCAGTAGTTGTCTAAATATTGTGAAGCAAAGAAAACATGTTGTTTTGTCAGTTAGTATCAAGCTATCAACTATGATTTATGATTTATATGTCTATGGTTTATCCAACCCATAGACCTCAAACTCATAGATGTTGAGGAACTCTATAACATTCAATTGCATCTGCACAAACTGTCCACTGATTGGTTGATCGCAAACCAATAATGTATAGTACTGTTTAAGTACACCATCATGATAGGTACATAATGAGTTAATGTTGTCTGTATAGAATATATCTTCTTCTTTCTCTGATACTGTGATGATGACATCTCTGGTTCTCTCCCAGTAGGCAACTAAAAATATGAGAAACCAAAGTATTTCAATCGTGAACTATGAATAAAAAACCAGTTTGTCCTTTTGAAAGACACTTACGGACATCATTCAGAACTCTGACAGCCCAGATACAGTGAACGCTCTCCAGGTCTACCCTCAGCCACGGTTTGTTGTCACTGTGAGTGTGTGCTAAAGAAAGGTCGTAGACATTTCGAGGTGGCATGTAAATTCCATCGACAGCGAATGATCCATATAGAGTATTTCCACTAAATCCACTAACAAGTGTCGATGACAGGGTAACAAGTTTCCCTGCAAGTCAAACAAAAATATATCATAAATTTTTAATAGTAAGAGAAGTTAAGCTTCTAAACATATGGAGTTATCTTGTTTTATAGCCTTTTTATCGATTTTCTACAATCTCACTGACCCACAAATCTTACCTCTAGCAAGCTGAGAGTTGGGTAGCAGTGGGTGTTGTACATAAAACTCATCTTGTACCAACTCTGTAGAGTTTATCCATAGATTTATACAACTAAATAGACTACAAGTCTTCTGTGACTTATTGTAGATATAACCAACACAATCATTGACTATGTTACACTCTAAGGTACAACTCTGACTTTTTGTTGTTTGTCTACCAGTTGTGTTGAGTTGATGTTCTGTTTGTCTGTTGAGTTGACTCAGTAACTGCTTCTTGTACAGTTTACCATTGCTGCCTTCTGCTGACAGGATTAGTAACATGAGCCATAGAGCAACTGAAACAGATAACTTTAGTTTATTAAGTTCAAACTTTACAATAACATATCAGCTGTTGAAAGAGCTCATTCACAAATAAAGCCAAGGTCACTGGTACGACAACATATCCAGGAAGTAACAAACGCCACAACATCTATCTTATTTCATTCTGTCAATTTATAGGGATTACTGGTTCACATACATATCGTAGATGCTCGCAAGTGATTGCAGATCCTCGCACGACCATCTGCAATGTAACGTGAACCTAGATTTTCAGTGGCTCGTACGACGTCGTACTCTGTCGTAGAGGCTCGTAGAAAAGTTCAGCTGAACAAACTTTCCTGCAACCGTCGTACGATAGGGAGTACAATATTTTTACTTTCTCTCTCGAAAACCACAGTTAGGTCTAGGTTACTCATGTAAACATGGCTGCCGTCAAAAAGTTATAATAAATAATAAAATTATTATCATTTAATTATAAATATTGGTTATTATTTATTATTAATTTTTTGAATGAAATATTATGATAGTTGATTTAAATGTATAAATATAAATATTTTCTGTAAATTTTTATATAATAGCATAATTAGTATATTATAATAAATTAAAATTCAAAAATTATGTATTTAGAGATGGTAAAAAAATAATAATGCACCATTGAACAACAGTTATAAATTTAATCAAAAAATGCGGAATAATATTTAATGATAATATGAGTAACAATGTAATAATTTTTTTGAAATTGTTAAAAATAATAAATAGGTCGATGTAACTGAACAACGATCATTCATTTAGTATGTATATAGTCGTTGGTCAGTGAAGACGTGCTTTGCGATTTTATTACCTCCAAGTCAAGAGAGTGATTACACCTCTTGCGATTGTGCGTTTGCCAAGTTTATGTGAACATGTATCGCAGATCATTGTACGAGGATCTGCGATCACTTGCGAGCATCTACGATATGTGCATGTGAACCAGGCTTTACTCTATGAAATAACACGGCGAGCCAGAAATGTACGTTGTCAAGCACACCATCTCATGTAGAAGAATGTTGTAATAATCTCTTACGATAACTGGGTGCGTGGATTCGTTTTAGAAACAAGCAGCAACCTTTTGAGATGAGCAAGCAGTGTACCAATAATTAGGGATGCTCAAAGCGGATGAAACAATCAGAAACTCACATTTAACGAACTTACCACCGAGTTTGTTTCAAATACAAAAACAATTATTACACTCCACGTTAGGTTCGATGGTTCTATTAATGAGGCAAATGATTGTCAATCTTAAACGCCTTTCGTTCGAGAAAAACGGCATAAATCTCTGAGTTATATATGAAATGTTTATTTGGTAACATTATAATAAATGGCAATATTTTTCTTTGAGCCAGTTTCATACAGTAGCGAATCAAAGGTTAAAATACCTTCCCCAGTGTCCAAACTAACTTTGCTGCAATGGGAAATAAACTGATGATTTGACAGCCCTGGAGCTTCTAACTGTTTTATATTCTCATATCAAAAACAGTTCTATTTTATCTTTACTGCAATAACAATGGCTGCTAGCAAGATTGTTTTTTTCATTGCAGGCAACTCCATTTTAATTTTGGAGTTGTTTTCTTTCTGTTATCTAACTGATATGTGATGTATGGCTGTGAAAGTACATTATAACCAAAATTTCTTTATTTAAACTGCGGAAGCTTTAAGAAAGGGTTGTCGATGTATTTTGGTTTTTCCAAATTCAGATTATGTTTATATCTGTTATAGTTAAATAGTGTTTTAGTTTTTATTTCTCACGCTTCTGTAACAGTGTACAGATTTATGGTTTAAGTAGAAAATTACATTTTGTTGGCAATGATTATCCTTCAGCATGGACACTCGAGTGCAAATGATGACTTACTAAATCAATTGAAGCCAAATACAAGCCAATGAAAAGGACAAAAAATTTATAGTTCCAGCCGGCACGGTGAGTAACACGATTCCGAAAATGACGTTTCGAAAATGAACTGTTCAAAACTCTTAAACCTGAACCCCCCAACCCCAAATCCCAAACCCCCATCTCCAAAGAGTTTCGGAGTGTCCATTTTCGAAACGTCAGTTTCGAATGGTCCGTACCCGAGTAACACAGTCTATAGACCACCCACAGTGGTAAATGTTTCAAGAATGGTTTACTTATAATTTACCTCGCGTACACATCCTGGTAGGTGAAGCCTCTTCCAATGATGTCTAAAGATGAAATAAACAGAGCTGGATGGAAGAGAAAATTTATATCAATTTAATGAATCAGCTGACCATCAATGGGGGTCTCAACAGTTTCCTGTTTGCGTCATTTAATATTGTAATTCATAGCTAATCAATAGCCGAATGGATTAAATTACGGATCTGACGCAAGCAGACACACTTGTTCAAGTGTCAATTTCGGAAGGCAGCTTTCAAAACAACCCTAACGTTGACATCACAATAATACAGGCTTATAGTAAAGGGATCAGAGTGTTTGATCACAGGTTTATTGGCTTTGTTTTAGATGTGTGATGTAGTCATAGAGTTATACGTTGCAGAACACTCCAGGTCAAATACATGTGACAGTAGAAATGTAGACCTGGTCATAAACTTGTATAAACACTAACAGCACTTGCAGGTTAGGGGTGTATAGGTAATGTGGAATGAAGGGGTAATTGGGAGCCCAAACGTGTTTTTTGCTTTCGAAGGCTTAGTTGAAAAACCAGTATAATGGCAGGGGTGTAAGGGTGCAGGGTTGTAAGGGTGCAGGGGTGTAAGGGTGCAGGGATGTAAGGGGGCAGGGTTGTAAGGGTGCAGGGGTGTAAGGGTGCAGGGGTGTAAGGGTGCAGGGTTGTAAGGGTGCAGGGGTGTAAGGGTGCAGGGGTGTAAGGGTGCAGGGGTGTAAGGGGACAGGGTTGTAAGGGTGCAGGGGTGTAAGGGGGCAGGGGTGTAAGGGGACAGGGTTGTAAGGGTGCAGGGGTGTAAGGGTGCAGGGGTGTAAGGGTGCAGGGTTGTAAGGGTGCAGGGGTGTAAGGGTGCAGGGGTGTAAGGGGGCAGGGGTGTAAGGGGACAGGGTTGTAAGGGTGCAGGGGTGTAAGGGGGCAGGAGTGTAAGGGTGCAGGGGTGTAAGGGTGCAGGGTTGTAAGGGTGCAGGGGTGTAAGGGAGCAGGGGTGTAAGGGTGCAGGGGTGTAAGGGTGCAGGGGTGTAAGGGGACAGGGGTGTAAGGGTGCTGGGGTGTAAGGGTGCAGGGGTGTAAGGGAACAGGAGTGTAAGGGGGCAGGGGTGTAAGGGAACAGGAGTGTAAGGGGGCAGGGGTGTAAGGGTGCAGGGGTGTAAGGGGACAGGGGTGTAAGGCTGCAGGGGTGTAAGGGGACGGGAGTGTAAGGGGGCAGGGGTGTAAGGGGGCAGGGGTGTAAGGGGACAGGGGTGTAAGGCTGCAGGGGTGTAAGGGTGCAGGAGTGTAAGGGGACGGGAGTGTAAGGGGGCAGGGGTGTAAGGGTGCAGGGGTGTAAGGGTGCAGGGGTGTAAGGGGACAGGGGTGTAAGGTTGCAGGGGTGTAAGGGTGCAGGGGTGTAAGGGGACGGGAGTGTAAGGGGGCAGGGGTGTAAGGGGGCAGGGGTGTAAGGGGACAGGGGTGTAAGGCTGCAGGGGTGTAAGGGTGCAGGAGTGTAAGGGGACGGGAGTGTAAGGGGGCAGGGGTGTAAGGGGGTAGGGGGGTAAGGGGACAGGGGGTAAAAGGGCAGCTAAATAGGTTACGCTACTAAATACAACTAACTAGACTACAAGACTTCCGTGACTTATTGTAGTAATAACCAACACAAGCATTGACTATGTTACACTCTAAGGTACAACTCTGACATGATTAGTAACATGAGCCATAGAGCAACTGAAACAGACAACTTTAGTTTATTAAGTTCAAACTCTACAATAACATATCAGCTGTTGAAAGAGCTCATTTACAAATAAAGCCAAGGTAACCGGTACGACAACATATCCAGGAAGTAACAATTGCCACAATATATACTTTATTTTTATTTTGTCAATAAATAGAGGTTTTATGTTCTCCACTCCATTATCCATGACACGTTGCAGTCAATTACAAAACATCACCAAAGGGGCCACACACTCAACACATGCCATAAGCACCCTCACATCCGTAACTTGAGCCAACACCTTGATGGAAACAGGATGCGCAGCGATCAATTTCCAATGAAGAATAGAGCAGGTTCTACAATTGCAGTACAAAAAGTAGGTCTTTATCCTCAATTTTCATTTTAAAAATGTACAACAAGAAATACACAAAAAGAAACCAAGGTTCATAGAAATAGCAACTGCACTGCACTACAGGCTGATATTACAATTTAAGGGAAATATTCCGATTGAATTCAGTGTCTGACCCTTCCCTTGCCAGGCACCAATGCCCATTCCTACTCCCTGCGCCACTGTTACCCTTCCCTTTCCACTTACGATTAAGCCCTACAGACCCCTTTCTTCCCTCTCTACTAATCTCTGACAGTAGATATACCCATGTACTAGTAATGCAATATTCCACTTGTTAGACTCTTTCCCACCCCAACGGTACTTGAGCATTTACAGTCTCCCATGTTTCTTCTCCCATTCTGCGAGTTTCAATTTCTCAACATTAACAACAGGATCCAGTTTATGTTATAGTCAGTAGTTAACTAGCTGTGATAAGTCTATGTTCTATATCACACCCTTGTATTGTGATAAGTCTATGTTCTATATCATACTCTTGTATTGTGATAAGTCTATGTTCTATATCATACTCTTGTATTGTGATAAGTCTATGTTCTATATCATACTCTTGTATTGTGATAAGTCTATGTTCTATATCATACTCTTGTATTGTGATAAGTCTATGTTCTATATCATACTCTTGTATTGTGATAAGTCTATGTTCTATATCATACTCTTGTATTGTGATAAGTCTATGTTCTATATCATACTCTTGTATTGTGATAAGTCTATGTTCTATATCATACTCTTGTATTGTGATAAGTCTATGTTCTATATCATACTCTTGTATTGTGATAAGTCTATGTTCTATATCATACTCTTGTATTGTGATAAGTCTATGTTCTACATCATACTCTTGTATTGTGATAAGTCTATGTTCTATATCATACTCTTGTATTGTGATAAGTCTATGTTCTATATCATACTCTTGTATTGTGATAAGTCTATGTTCTATATCATACTCTTGTATTGTGATAAGTCTATGTTCTACATCATACTCTTGTATTGTGATAAGTCTATGTTCTATATCATATTCTTGTATTGTGATAAGTCTATGTTCTATATCATACCCTTGTATTGTGATAAGTCTATGTTCTATACCATACTCTTGTATTGTGATAAGTCTATGTTCTATATCATATTCTTGTATTGTGATAAGTCTATGTTCTACATCATACTCTTGTATTGTGATAACTCTATGTTCTATATCATACTCTTGCATTGTGATAAGTCTATGTTCTATATCATACTCTTGTATTGTGATAAGTCTATGTTCTATATCACACTCTTGTATTGTGATAAGTCTATGTTCTATATCATACTCTTGTATTGTGATAAGTCTATGTTCTATATCATACCCTTGTATTGTGATAAGTCTATGTTCTATATCATACTCTTGTATTGTGATAAGTCTATGTTCTATATCATACTCTTGTATTGTGATAATTCTATATCATACTCTTGTATTGTGATAAGTCTATGTTCTATATCATACTCTTGTATTGTGATATGTCTATGTTCTATATCATACTCTTGTATTGTGATATGTCTATGTTCTATATCATACTCTTGTATTGTGATAACTCTATGTTCTATATCATACTCTTGTATTGTGATAAGTCTATGTTCTATATCATCCTCTTGTATTGTGATAAGTCTATGTTCTATAACATACTCTTGTATTGTGATAAGTCTATGTTCTATATCATATTCTTGTATTGTGATAAGTCTATGTTCTATATCATACTCTTGTATTGTGATAATTCTATATCATACCCTTGTATTGTGATAAGTCTATTCTCTATAACATACTCTTGTATTGTGATAAGTCTATGTTCTATATCACACTCTTGTATTGTGATAAGTCTATGTTCTATATCATACTCTTGTATTGTGATAAGTCTATGTTCTATATCATACTCTTGTATTGTGATAAGTCTATGTTCTATATCATACCCTTGTATTGTGATAAGTCTATTCTCTATAACATACTCTTGTATTGTGATAAGTCTATGTTCTGTATCATACTCTTGTATTGTGATAAGTCTATGTTCTGTATCATACCCTTGTATTGTGATAAGTCTATTCTCTATAACATACTCTTGTATTGTGATAAGTCTATGTTCTGTATCATACTCTTGTATTGTGATAAGTCTATGTTCTGTATCATACCCTTGTATTGTGATAAGTCTATGTTCTATATCATACCCTTGTATTGTGATAAGTCTATGTTCTATATCATACTCTTGTATTGTGATAAGTCTATGTTCTATATCATACTCTTGTATTGTGATAAGTCTATGTTCTATATCATACCCTTGTATTGTGATAAGTCTATGTTCTATATCATACTCTTGTATTGTGATAAGTCTATGTTCTATATCATACCCTTGTATTGTGATAAGTCTATGTTCTATATCATACTCTTGTATTGTGATAAGTCTATGTTCTATATCATACCCTTGTATTGTGATAAGTCTATGTTCTATATCATACTCTTGTATTGTGATAAGTCTATGTTCTATATCATACTCTTGTATTGTGATAAGTCTATGTTCTATATCATACTCTTTTATTGTAAAACACATTAGGAGTTTGGTTAACTTTCACCATTGTATAGTGTGTCTTGCCAGTTAGCATAATTACATCTGGTGTTGGCTGATAGAGGACTTGTTGGTTGATTTAGGTTGAGTTTGAGGTCAAGTTTAGGTCAGGTTGTCTAAAAAGGTCAGAAAAACTAGAAGTCGTTACAAATACTTGTGTTCATAATAAACCCTGCACTATTATACATCTTCCTTCCTAATACAGTTGTGCCTAGCTAGACACAACAAGATAGGCACATAATACTGTGGGAGATTTGTATGAGAGGTTAGCCGTACCACCCCCGTATCTTTCATTATTTAGATACCGGAGCAGTTCGAGTGAGGAGAGCAGAGACTAGGAAGTAAGGACTCCATATAAAGGATAGAAAGTTTTCACTACACTCAAAAGAGCGGGAAAGCAGCCCAGAGCCTCCCTGCCATGTGCACACTTTTCTTTTTGGCTCAACTTGTTATTGTATTTGTATCACTACTTTCTATTCGTGAATGTTTTGTCTTGTGCTGTATTATTGGCTCACTCCTAATTAGGGAATGAGGGTTCCTGTCTCTTTCTATGAAAAGAAACTGCTGTGCAGATAGAGAGACAGAAGTTGTGTGGATAGTGCTAAATACTGTGGTAGATTTCAGTGCACTCTAGTAGTAAACAGGTAGTTTACACTAGAAACCTTGCGAAGCAATGCGCTAGGCTTCTGCCCACAGCATTTGGTTAATAGCTGTTGGGTAGGAAGTCCTACTGTGCCGGTAGCATAGTAAGCAGGGCCGGTATTGACCCCTGCAGGGTCGGTAGTGACCTCTACCGACCCGGTACAGCTGTACTAGGCCGGCACAAGATGGCCGCCTTAGAGGAGGATCTGCAAAGATGTCTAAGAACTTAGTCAAGGTCGTAAACAGGAAGTGCTTACCCCTAAAGTACCAACTTAGTGGACCTAATTCTATGTACAGCCTGGGAACCCTGTAGGAGCCGTCATTGGACAATTAGGAGAAAGGACTCCGCCCTTAGCCACTTGGCACCTCCCTTTATTATCTTGCATTGCATTGTGATTGGTTGATTATTTATATAGTTAATGTAATTGGTTCATTTACTTCCTGTGCATTGTCTCTTATATGTTTTGTGTTCATTAGCTCTCCTATAAAAGGAGAGCTCCCACTGTTAATCTGTGCATTCATTACAATGAGCCATGGCATGTATTCTTATATTGCTAACCCTAGAGGAATAATTACCCTCAGGACAGCTTAGAGAATAAAGCCATTATTACAAACACTACTCGGTACTGTTTGTCTGAGCCATGGGCTCTTGCCTTACCGGGTAATTCGGTTGCCCTGCACAGTTGTCACTGTCGGTCAGTACAGTGTCCCCTCTGGAGAGAGGTAGAATACTCGAGATTAGTGGATGTCCGTGGTAACAGACCGGAATCTATACAATACCTTTATATTGTGTTGCTAAATAGATTATGGAATAAAGTATTTACTCGTATAAATCTCTAGTAGTGTGTCTGGGTCATGGATCTCGTGAAGTGGTTAATGTTTATTTGGGGTAGACCCCGAAGTGTGGATAAGAAAAGGAGTGGATGCCGTTGTGTCGGTGATAGAGGACAGAAATGTATTACAATACATCATGCAAGGGGCAAGAGAGATGCTAACAACCAGTTTAATGTCCCTGTGGGATGTATGATGGAGTGGAGATGTGTGAGCTAGTAGGATTGTTTTACTACACGCTATCTCAACAAAACATGGACGTAGTTTTGGTTTGTACAGAGACAATGGACTTGGAGTTATTAAGTTGCGTACACACTACAACGAGCTTCGTTGAAAAAAAAACGTTCATGTTGGAGTTCTAAACAGAATTTTTTTTTCAGTTTTACCTCATATCTATTTCATTTAATTTAAATTTCTTATAAATCATGTAAACCTATGCTTATCAATGAGTGATAAACATGTTGAAATAAGAATGGTTATACCTAATAAATAAATAAATTTTCTTGGTGGGTTTTAAATAATAATAATAGTTATTATTACCCGGTTATTGCTGGAAGATGTGATGATTTTTTATTATTTGATCATCATTTATTGTGTAAGTGATCACAAGCTACTTCTGCACTGAGTTTGTAGTTTTCTTGATGATCTGCTAAAAATCGTCGATGTTTTTGAGTAGTACTCAAATATCAATGGCGCCAGCCGATATCACCAAAATTGGCCGTTGTTGCATTCACACTAGGCAGTTTTGGTACTTTGCAGACTTTGGCAGCCAAATCATTCTAGTGTGTACACAGCCCGAAACATGATGTAATCAAGAAAGACTTATGCACACTATTTCGCAAACATGGACTTTAAATAACCATAAAAGCAAATAAAAAAATAGTCAAATTTTTTGATATCACACTCAGTGTCAACAACAATGAATACAAACCTTTTGTCAAGCCAAACAACAGAACCCTTTACATCAATACAAGATCCAACCTCCCTAGAAACATCGTAAAAACATTTCAGAAGAAGTCAACAAAAGACTAACATTTCATCTAACGCCAACACATTTGAACAAGCACCAACCTACCAGAATGCACTAAATGATAGTGGACACAACTCCACGCTTACTTACAACAAAAACAAGGACAATCCAACCAACACAACCCATCGCAGGAAGAAACGAACACTAAACATAATTTGGTGGTACAAATATTTTCACAAATATTGGTATGCAACTTTTTAGGCACCTTAATTCGGAATTCCCAAGCAACAACAAATTAATTACATAAAATCTGGAACAAAAATTTGGTGGAGATAAAGTAAAGCTGTTGCCCAAATGTTAGATCCATAATCATTGGGCACAACAAGAAACAGCTCAGACCACTGAAAGCGCCGAAACGATTTTGCAACGGTAGAGAACCCGAACAATGCCCACTGAATGGTGAGTGTCTAAAGGAGACAATTATATACCAGGCAAAAGTAACAACTGATGACAACTCCAAACCACCAGCCACTTATGTTGGCCTCGCAGAGGGAGCATTTAAAACTTACTTTAACATAGTACGATAAACATTTATTTGCAATCCTGAAACTGCTTTCCTAGGCAAAGCCACGTAACTTTGCTCATTATTAATAAACTACAGCATGTATAATGGTTATTTGTGTTTCGCTCATCAGATTTTCCATTGTTTAAGACAGAAAAGAGACACATGAGAATGGCAAGAAGTCTATTACACCCAAAATTATTACAAAAGTGATCTACCATTGAAATTTCCCATCATTAAATCGGCCATGTTTTTGTGTTTACAGATGATGGTGTTCAGCTGGAACTTGATAAATCCTTCACAAACATATTTCATTGTTATATAATATATTGTGTTGTTATATAATATATTGTGTTGTTATATAATATATTGTATTGTTATATAATATATTGTATTGTTATATAATATATTGTATTGTTATATAATATATTGTATTGTTATATAATATATTGTGTTGTTATATAATATATTGTATTGTTATGTAATACGCTGTACTGTTATATAATATATTGTATTGTTATATAATATAGTATATAATTCTCTTCTCCACAATATAGAAATGGGCTTGTAGGAGGTAGCACATGTATGTTTGGAAGGATAGATAGCGTACAGTACTTAGCAATAAGTGACACAAGAAAGATATGTCAGATCAAAATATATAAGAAAGTTCTGAAGCGGATTAGCTATTATGTAATGTGCAGCCTACCATTTAGTAATCTTTAAAATATTTGTACCGATAGCCGTCATATATGCTACAAGTGTTAGGGAGCCACTGCGCTAGCGAGTAGCCTTGGCGATTGAGGAAATTCCTCGCAAAGTTATAAAATTTTTTAAACATATTGGTTTTTCAGCAATTTTATTCAAATTCTTTTTTGCAAGATTTAGCCTGCAATATAGCCTGGTAATTTTTTAAATCTTGATTAAATAACCTCAAATAAGATGCTAGCAACTACTTCAATGGTATTACACAAAAGGAAAGCATGGAATGCCTCAATCGCTAAGCACACACAGCTTTACAATATAAAACCATGTATGTAGCACCATGTAGCACCATGTAGCACCATGTAGCACCATGTAGCACCATGTAGCACCATGTAGCACCATGTAGCACTATATACAAGGAGCTACGGACTACAACACTCCTTAGTCGGGGAGTCCATTAGCACATACATGTAGATATATTATTGACAAGGTACATCCAGATTGCAGTCGATAGTCTCTACCTCCGACCCAGCACAGTATTGCCCACCAAAAAGTGGGGCGGGAGCTGAACAAGCCCGAGTTCTACTCTGTTGCCCACCTCCACAAGGGGAGGTGCACTGAGACCACAAAGACCAAGCGCTCCAATTTCCATCAACTAAAGATAAATAGAAACCAAATTTGATTGTACAGCCGTAGTGTTACAATACTAGACAAGTTCTGGTGGAGGTAAATGAAATATTATATCATACCCGGACATTCAATGTTCTCGTTACAGAAAGCCGTATCGGAGGCTTCCCCTACACAGTATGATCCACCAAAAGAAGGTGCAGGGTTTGTACAAGTTCTGCCTCTCAGTCTAGTACCTCCAGCACATGTGGATGTGCACTCTGTCCACTGGTTCCACATTGCCCAGTTTCCATTTACTATAAGGTTACAGAAAGTTGTTTTTGTCCTTTATAACGTCACTTCTATGGCTACTACCATTACCGCTCCTTCTACTGCTCCTACTCCTGCCACTGCTACTCCTGCTACTGC
This sequence comes from Cryptosula pallasiana, assembly GCA_945261195.1. NCBI lineage: Eukaryota > Metazoa > Bryozoa > Gymnolaemata > Cheilostomatida > Cryptosulidae > Cryptosula > Cryptosula pallasiana. Next base: position 57,200,152 of record OX183132.1, read on the forward strand.
TACTACTGCTGCTGCTACTACTACTGCTACTACTGCTACTGCTACTGCCACTGCCACTGCCACTGCTACTGCTACTACTGCTGCTACTGCTGCTACTGCTGCTGCTACTGCTACTGCTGCTACTACTACTACTTCTGCTACTACTACTGCTACTACTACTATTACTGCTACTACTACTACTACTGCTGCTGCTGCTGCCGCTGCCGCTGCCGCTGCCGCTGCCGCCGCCGCCACCGCTATCGCTACCGCTACCAGTACCACTACCACTACCACTGCCACTGCCACTGCCACTGCCACTGCCACTCCCACTGCCACTGCTACTGCTACTACTACTACTGCTGCTGCTGCTACTACTACTACCGCTACCGCTGCCACCACCACTGCCGCTACTGCTGCCGCTACTGCTGCCACTACTGCTGCTACTACTACTGCTACTATTGCTGCTCCTTCTGCTGCTCCTACTACTGCTGCTGTTGCTGCTCCTTCTACTGCTGTTGCTACTGTTACTGCTACTACTACTACAGCTACTGCTACTACTACTACTGCTACTGCTACTACTATTACCACTGCTCCTTTACTGCGCTTATGGTTGCTACTACTGCTGCTACTGCTGCTACTACTGCTACTACTGCTGCTGCTACATCTACTGCGGCTACTGGTACTAGTACTGTTACTGGTGCTGCTACTACTACTGATACTACTACTGTTACTATTACTGCTATTAATACTTACTTGGACAGACTACATGGGCATTACAAGGTAAACTCTCACTGGCTTCTCCTTGCATACAGACGTAACCTCCATTAAGTGGAGCAGAACATTCTCTAGTCCTGGTTAGTTGTCCACCAGCGCAGGTAGAAGAGCATGCACTCCACATTCCCCATGTTTGCCACTCTCCATTTACTGCAAGTAGGTAAAGCTCTTTGTGACAGGTTCTCAGGCTAACACTATCACATAATCAGTAAACAATGTAACCTCTACTGACCAGGACAAGGTATGTGATCATTGCAGGTTTTGTTTTCTCTTGTAGCTCCAATACAGTCTTTACCACCAAACAGTGGGTACGGATTGGTACAAGTTCTGGTTCTGAGGGTAACTCCTCCAGCGCAAGATGAGGAGCAATGATGCCATCTTGACCACTCCACCCACGCCCCATCAACTGTACATATTACATAAGACATTCAGTGTAAGTAACGTCTACAAGTACACTTATTGTGTACATCTGTGGTAACTTAGAGGTAGCAGGTTCCTCGACTCACTTGGACATTGAATGTGGACGTTGCATCTCTTGGTTTCTTTGGAGATTCCATCACAAGGCAGTCCTCCATGAGCTGGTGCAGGGTTGGTACAATTTCTATTCCTCTGCGTCATACCATTGTTGCATGTACTTGAGCATTCTGCCCAGGCAGACCATTCAGTCCAAGCACCGTCCACTGAAACATTACAGCACAATCAGTCAGCGCATCTCTGAGCCTGACAAACTGCTGCTTTCCACAACACTAATTAAACATTATAACAAAATCAAAACTTTGTTTTAGACTCGTTGCGTTATCCTCATTTCATGTATATGTGAGGTCAGCAATATACAGTGCAGTTCCGTACCAATGCAAGGTTGGGTGTTACATTCTGTCCATTCCCGTTCCACCCCTTCTCTGTCTATATTAGCTGGATTTCCACCGAGGCAGAATCTTCCACCAAAGTCAGGAACAGGAGCATCACAGCTTCTTTCTCTGGAACTCTTTCCACCACCGCACGTTACCGTACAACTGGTCCATGACTCCCACAGCTCCCAACCTCCATGCACTGCAAACATTCAAAACTACCATCACTTAGCATACTTCAGAAGGCAACAAAACAACGTTAATCTTGTCTATCCATTGATATTAATTAGACTATAACAAAAATTATTACCAGCAAGCATTTTATTTCACCAACGTCATCGTTGTGAAGTATTCAACTTATTTGGTGATGGCTAAAGTGTTAGGTTCTTGTACATGGTTTTCTGCTGGATAGCATTGCTTACCTGGACACCTTCTTCCTCCACAGTTTCTGTTCTCTGTCAGCCTACCCAAGCTGCACAAGGAACCATCAAAGCAATCTCTAAACCTTTCCTGGCTGGCTCCACCACAAGAGACTGGACAGAGACTCCACTGGGTCCATGGGGTCTGTCCTTGCTGTGCATTGGCTGCACCAACAACATCACTTGTTAGTATCTACTTACTATGATAGTAACTTACACGTAAGTGACTTACACACAAGTAACTTACACATTAGTAACTTACACTCAAGTAACTTACACACAAGTAACTTACACATTGGTAACTTACACACAAGTAACTTACACACAAGTAACTTACATTATAGTAACTTACACGTAAGTGACTTACACACAAGTAGCTTACATTATAGTAACTTACACGTAAGTGACTTACACACAAGTAACTTACACATTAGTAACTTACACACAAGTAACTTACACACATGTAACTTACACATAAGTAAGTTACACATAAGTAACCTACACAAAAGTAACTTACACATTAAATACTCTCTACTTACTAGAGATCTACGTACTATCGATTACATCACTCCACACTTACCTGAAGGGATCATTACAAGAAAGAGAATTGTTAAGAGAAACAGCGAGGGAAATGCATAGAGGGCCATTGTAAGAAATCTACAATAGAACATACAGCAGTATAGTACAGATTTATCATAGACATCTGTTAAAGTGTGATCTCTCAATAACCAACAATAGCTCTATGTCTGTTGGACTTTAGCCATGGGTAACCTCTATTTCTCCAAAAACCTTTTATGTCATTAAGTATCTACAACCTCCCAAAGAAAATGGGCTAATTCTTTTTCATTCCCGCAAGTTTTTCAAAATATTCTCGAAATTGTTTGTCGTTTTCAAAAAAACATTGATATGAGGAGTGGGTGAAAAAGAGCAACCTTACGCCATGGTACGTATTAATTATAATTTGTGGGTGAACTGACATAAAACAATGTTTAAAATTGCATTAAATAATTATCCAGCACAGTATCCTATGTCTGTGGTTGTATTTACACGCTATTTGTGATACGCCAACTATTCCTGTGGGATGTATCTCCTCACATTCCAAACATGGAACAAAATTTAACATATTTTGGCGATGATAGGCAGGTGCATGGCAATCTGCCATAAAACTCAGCTGATTTCCATAAAAGTGAATTGTTTAGTAGTTGTGCAGATATAAATAAGTCCTACAAATACTGTTGGAGCCGTACAAGGTAGTGAGCTACACGTCCATATAAATAAACTTGGAAATATCTGTCTGTCTGTCTGTGTGTCTGTCTGTGGGTCTGTCTGTGTGTCTGTCTGTCTGTGTGTCTGTCTGTGGGTCTGTCTGTGTGTCTGTCTGTGGGTCTGTCTGTGTGTCTGTCTGTATGTGTGTCTGTCTGGGTGTCTGACTGTGTGTCTATCATTGCAGGTGAATGGATGCCGAAACCGCTGCATTGAGAGTAATAAAAATTGTGGTAAAAACATTCTGATGGACCTATTTGATGTATTGTGGCAGTTTGAACCTGCTGTTTGTTCTCACATCACAGATATTTGTAGATGTATTATTTCTTTCCACACGATAGGTGGAGGTGAATTATGAAAAGTTACATTTAGCTAATAATATCCAAGGATTTGAGTGGCGCATAAGAAATTCCTTTTTGGTTTATTATTCACATTACTTTTTCCACGATGAGTAGATCGCAACACTCTTCATAGTAGTGACTGCAATGTGTCAGTACTCAGCACCCTCAGTAGTGACTGCAATGTGTCAGCACTCTCAATAGTGACTGCAATGTACCAACACTCAGTAGTGACTGCAATGTGTCAGTACTCAGTAGTGAATGCAATGTGCCAGCACTCAGTAGTGACTGCAATGTGCCAGCACTCAGTAGTGACTGCAATGTGCCACCACCCAGCGCCCTCAGTAGCGACTGCAATGTGTCAGTACTCGGCACCCTCAGTAGTGACTGCAATGTGCCAGCACTCAGTAGTGACTGCAATGTGTCAGTACTCAGTAGTGACTGCAATGTGCCAGCACTCAGTAGTGACTGCAATGTGCCAGCACTCAGTAGTGACTGCAATGTGCCAGCACTCAGTAGTGACTGCAATGTGCCACCACCCAGCGCCCTCAGTAGCGACTGCAATGTGTCAGTACTCGGCACCCTCAGTAGTGACTGCAATGTGCCAGCACTCAGTAGTGACTGCAATGTGTCAGCACTCAGTAGTGACTGCTTTGTGCCAGCACTCAACTTTTAAACAAAGAACGAAAGAAAGAGATGGGGAGGGTAGAGCGGGGCAGTGGTGGAACAACGGGGATGGTAGAACAAGGTAGAGGGTGAGAATTAAAAAGGGGTGGATGAAGGGCGAGGTCGAGGGGGAAGAGTGGGGGAGTATAGAGCGGACTGAAGTATTTAAATATGATGGATACTACTGCTCTTGTATATAGACATAATACAATGGGGTCTCGGCAGACTTTTCTGCGAAGCTATTATTAAAGAAACCGGAAGCCTGCTTTCCACCAACAATACTATTAAAACGAAAGTCACTTCATTTTTACAATTACTAAGAAAACATTTTTTTCTCACGACGGTTCATAAGTTTGGGGTATATAATACTGACGATGCGCCATCAACATTAATTGTAGCACTACAACGACACTGTGAAAGCAAACCGCAGTAATCGTTCAAGCGCGCGCTTTCATTAGTTTAAGTTGGCAAGCTCAATTAAACCCGAAATACGAAACTATGGTTCTACCCGTGAACATGATATTTTAAATTTTTTTAACTGATTAAACCAATTTTTTTTCAAAATAAAACTTCCAAAGGCTTTATTGATTCTTTGAGCTTTCTCAACAACATCATTTTTGTCATATTATTTGCTCAAATTTCCTCACATCAGAATAATAGTCAAGCAAGTCGTGATTTCTAATGATAAGTTCAACGATCGACTAAGCTACTTCCTGTAGCATCGCTAAAGGGAACTACTCTGCCGGGACCCCATTGTATTACATATCAAACTAAAACAAATGTATGAACGTGTAACCATGGGTGTAACAAAATTACAGGAAGTTCGAGCAATAGCTAAAAATACGAAGCTTTGTCGTAAAAAACTACCTTTTGTTGGTTATTTGAATAGCGGTTGAAGTGGATATAAAATCAAACAGTGTTATATTCGGATTACGGATAATACAAATGCTTCTGTGCGAAAGTTGAATTTGGTGTGAATAATTTTTCCTGATTGCTGATAACACAACAGAAATATACTAAATGCATACAGAAGAGTTGTACATAGTTACCTGTTTGTCTCCAAGGAAAATGCTGACCACCTCTGCAGCTACCAGAAGCTCAAATGTTGCTATAGAGAGTGTTACTAGAACTCAAAGCATGCCCTCAGGCACGCACTGTGGACACACCCAGTACCTTATTTACATACTAATTGTGATACAGAAAAAACATGTCGTTAGCTGACAAAACACTCTATGATTGATGCATTCATCCATTTGATCTGTACTGTACTAGTATTCTGTACCACCCCGTACTGCCTCATTTAAATATTTATCTTCTGACTGAGTAACAAATCTACTGGGCTAAACAGAATCTTGCTTTCTTGTAGAAATATGTTTAATTTTTTAATTTTTCAAATGACATACAAACATTGATTTCGCCGTCAACAAAACAGGCTGATGATTTTTATTCACTGTTTCTATTTCAATTTTGATGTCCTGTGTTACTAGGTAATCGTCGCTTGATCAAGTGAAACACGTTTATTCGTGAAGTAAAAATCTAAGTACACATTTACATTCTGCCTGCAAGCATATCATATATGCCATCCGCAGCATACCCAACGGTTGAAACTTTGTCTAACGAGAAATCAATTCAATAAATAAGTTGTGTAATCTGGGCCACAAAGTTTGCGTGGAGTAGACAATTCCATAGCTTTTATTGTGACTTTACTACTCGTCAATCTCCGCCCATTTTGTGTAGGTTCTGTGTCTGTTTAATACTTTTTCACACAATAATTCATTTACAGCGCTGGCAGCTTACAACTTTTTTCATGCTAAATGTTTGCTCATAATGGATCGACACACAGGAAGTGCTATTTAACGTTAAGATTAAATCAAAACTTGTTGCTGTTAAACAGCTTCAGAGTTATAAATATTGTAAACTAAAATTAGAAGTTTTAGTTGTTTTCCACTCAGTTCAGAATATCTTGACCTGCAGTGTACGACATGTCCTTCATTGATTGTTTTATCAGGTAACAAGGGACACAACTACTAATTGTCTGCTAACTATTGTAACTGACAGGAGGCAGCACACTTCAGTTATAGACTGTGGACCAAGTAAAGATTTGCTCACAAGTACATTGAGACGCTGTCTTTGCATTGTTATGCTATCACATGCTAACTTATAATTGTGGGCTTTGTATTGCGCCCTGATCACAATTTACACATTTATACCTGGTGCTGACAATGAAAATGCTTGCTGATTTGTTTTAGAAAACAATTTATTTGATTGTTGATCAAATACTTATGATCATTCATGCTGCCAATCAATTCGAGAGAGTTTGCCAATTTTTCAGGTTATTTATAGAAAACAATGATAAGTTTTATTGGTGCCCATAAGCCATTAATAAGAGAACTGGCAGGCTCCATGCAACTAACAGACCACTAAACAGTGCTCAGTGGAAACCAATCAAGTTTGTTATACGGCTGTAGTAGGTGGAATATAGAGTACCAAATCTGATAGATTTCACTATCATAGATTTGGAAAAAAAGGTAATTGTAAGAATAGATAACTGAATTTTTAAAATATTTGAATGAAAATTCCCCACAATGTAAAAAAAATGAGAGGGCTCTCACCTGGACAGTAGAGAGCAGTCTTGCAGGGCTCTGTCTCCTTCACATCTCCCTCACCTCTCCTCCATATTGTGGAAGTGTGCAGTTTCTATCTCTAGTCCGAGTACCTCCTGCGCAGGTAGAAGAACATTCACTCCATAGACTCCAGGGTAGGAACTCTCCACGCACTGCAAAACAACAACAATACAAGGTAACATCTCAACATTGACGAAACAATACATAGTAACATCACAACATCAACCACCATGAAACATAGTGGTATCACAACATTGATAACAAAAATATAGCGTGGCGTTACAAAAACAACAAAAAACAACTATAATTATGCATAGAGACATCACAACCACAACAATAATTTACTGTAACATCACAACAACAAGAGCGATACCTAGTGACATCACAACATGCATCATACAATAGTGACATCACAACATGCACCATACAATAGTGACATCACAACATGCACCATACAATAGTGACATCACAACATACACCATACAGTAGTGACATCACAGCATGCACCATACAATAGTGACATCACAGCATGCACCATACAGTAGTGACATCACAACATACACCATACAATAGTGACATCACAACATGCACCATACAGTAGTGACATCACAACATGCACCATACAGTAGTGACATCACAACATGTACCATACAATAGTGACATCACAACATGTACCATACAATAGTGACATCACAACATGTACCATACAATAGTGACATCACAACATGCACCATACAATAGTGACATCACAACATGTACCATACAATAGTGACATCACAACATACACCATACAATAGTGACATCACAACATGTACCATACAATAATGACATCACAACATGCACCATACAATAGTGACATCACAACATGTACCATACAGTAGTGACATCACAACATGTACCATACAATAGTGACATCACAACATACACCATACAATAGTGACATCACAACATGTACCATACAATAGTGACATCACAACATGCACCATACAATAGTGACATCACAACATGTACCATACAATAGTGACATCACAACATACACCATACAATAGTGACATCACAACATGTACCATACAATAATGACATCACAACATGCACCATACAATAGTGACATCACAACATGTACCATACAGTAGTGACATCACAACATGTACCATACAATAGTGACATCACAACATACACCATACAATAGTGACATCACAACATGTACCATACAATAGTGACATCACAACATGTACCATACAATAGTGACATCACAACATGTACCATACAATAGTGACATCACAACATGTACCATACAATAGTGACATCACAACATGTACCATACAATAGTGACATCATAGCATGCACCATACAATAGTGACATCACAACATGTACCATACAATAGTGACATCACAACATGTACCATACAATAGTGACATCACAACATGTACCATACAATAGTGACATCACAGCATGCACCATACAATAGTGACATCACAACATACACCATACTAGTTATAGTGAACCGAGGTTTTTACGTTCATAGATGCTTTTAGAAATACTTGCATCATGCTGATGGTAACTCGACTCCCTCCGACATATTGAGACTTCCTGTTTCACTTCATTCGAAGAGATATTGCTGTATGTTTTTTTTGAGGTAATTGGCTCACAAAATAGATATTTTTCATGGTGAAATTATGGAAAACTTACATGTAAAAGCTAAATAATAGACTAAGCATAGAAAAGTGATTAGCAGTTTGTTTGTGATAATAATAATAACTAGCAACTTTTTATGGCATCATTTATACTTTTTTTGTTTCTCTTTTCACAAATGGAAAAAATCGTTTCAACAACAAGCTTTTCATATTTCTCGAACCACATTTTTAGACTTTGGCCATGGATCGAGTCTAACCATAAGTTTCCCTTGTTTATGCGTGTAAAATATCGACGCTTCCATTCAAAATGTAACAATGTAGTTTGTCTCTATACATGACAGAAGTAGGTTTGTAAAAAGTTTGATTCAATTCCCAGTTTATTACTGTTGGTTGATGCTACAGCTGTAGTCACGAGGCTATGTAAAAGGGTCAGCAACTGTGATATACAAAAATGTATAGTTATTATCTAATAGCCGCTGCCACCGCAATTGTACGCCTAAAGCTCACCAGCAAGGTGACCTTGTCACACCCTGAGAGCTTGGCACACTCCGAGGTGTGTCTAGTAGAATCTAATTGTAGCCAGAATGAAGGAATAATCCATCAGGAATAAGATATCTCGGAGCACGGGGTAGCCAATAAGTAGTTTGAGCCCAGCTGTGGGTCTACCCAGCTGTGGGTCTACCCAGCTGTGGGGTCTACCCAGCTGTGGGGTCTACCCAGCTGTGGGTCTATCCAGCCGTGAGGTCTACCCAGCTGTGGGGTCTACCCAGCTGTGGGGTCTACCTAGCCGTGAGGTCTACCCAGAGTGGGCAACAAAATGGTTGCCATGAACACTAAACCAAAAGTAGCCTGAGGTGCTTCCGCTGCAGCCCTCCCCAACATGTCTAAGCAAAGGCTACAATTTTCTGGGGTCAGGCCAGAGGAACCAAGCCACGCCCTGAAGCCAGCTGAGTGGATACCAGAGAGAAACTCCTCCCACTTATACTAAGCACATTTTATGTAGCTCTGAATGTTAAATTTTATCGTTAGTTTTTGTATCAAGTATTTTGTAGATCATATGCTTCTTGTGCACAAGCTCATGAAAGGCTCACTTTTCGTGTGAATCATCATCTTTTACCGTTATTCTGTACCAAAAACTTTTTTTTATATGAAACAAAGTGGTCTTTGCTCCATAATAGAAAGTGAAGTAGTGTTTCTGACCTGTGGACACCTAGAAGTTGGCAGTTGATTAGCAAACTATTGTCGAGTTGCTGGGTGCTACTCTGGCTGGAGTTATCTTGAGAGAGAGGAGAGGAGTAGCTGACTGAGTCTGCAGCAAGCAAATGGGCATTTATCAGCCGCCTATAACTGGTTGGTTGAAGAGTGAACCTCAGAGTCCTATACGAGTTTTTGGTTTTTTATTATTTTCGGAGATATGACCGGTGTACCCTTATATTTTAATGGAATAAATTATTATACTGAGTACAGGAAGGCTGAAAGTGAGTAGAGAGTAGTTTAACTAACTTGACGACTTTGTAGCGCTATGGCTGTGAATAAGGCGCAATGTATCCTGGGAAATGTGTGATTTTCAGGTAATATGAGCCCATTATCTTCAGCAACAAAAAATCGCTCAAAAATTGTTTAAATTGATTCATAAGATAATATCAACGGTGAATGTGTGATCAGGACCGCTGAAGAGAACTTGTAAAAATATATATTGCTGTAGAGCACCTTGCGAGCAGTGGATGCAAGTAAATAAAATAGATACAGATCATAAAGATGTAAACTAGACAAGAAACATTTGGTAAGACCAAAGCATAGGAATAACACAACAAAAATAATGTTTGTTGTGTGGTTATTGCTGTTTTAGACCTATGTTTTATTCTCATACAGTCACTATTAGAGATTTATGAAGTGACTAGCTATTATGTAATGTGCGAACCCTCACCTAGCAATCTATAAAACTAGTTTTACTAATACTTAGCTTTTACAATAAAAAATCATGTTGTAGCATGTAGCACCATATACAAAAGATACAAACTACAATCCTCCTCAGCCGGAGATGCCTATGGACAGGGTACATTCATGTTGCAGTTGATCGTGTCTACTTCTGATCCAACACAGAAAACTCCACCAAAAAGTGGGGCTGGAGCTGAACAAGCCCGAGTTCTACTTTGTTGCCCACCTCCACACGGGGCTGTGCACTGGGACCACAGAGACCAAGCACTCCAATTTCCATCGACTGAAGACAAATGTAAGCAATAGTTGGTATACAGTCATTAAACTAAAGTACTAGACAAGTTCTGGTGGACGTAAATGAAATATCATACCATACCTGGACATTCAATGTTCTCGTTACAGAAAGCCGTATCTGAGGCTTCTCCTACACAGTATGATCCACCGGCAGATGGGGCAGGGTTTGTACAAGTTCTGCCTCTCAGTCTAGTACCTCCAGCACATGTCGATGTGCACACTGCCCACTGGTTCCACATAGCCCAGTTTCCATTTACTGTAAGGTTACAGGAAGTGTTTTGGTTTCTTACACCATCATTTCTATGGCTGCTTCTACTAATGCTAGTACTATCACTATTGCTACTGCAGCTCCTATTGCTTCTAGTACTGCTACTACTACTGTAACTGATACTACTACTGCTATTAATACTTACTTGGACAGACTACATGGGCATTACAAGGTAAACTCTCACTGGCTTCTCCTTGCATACAGACGTAACCTCCATTAAGTGGAGCAGAACATTCTCTAGTCCTGGTTAGTTGTCCACCAGCGCAGGTAGAAGAGCATGCACTCCACATTCCCCACGTTTGCCACTCTCCATTCACTGCAAATAGGTAAAGCTCTTTGTGATAGGTTCTCAGGCTACACTCTCACATATCTAGTAAACAATATAACCTCTACTGACCGGGACAAGGTATGTGGTCATTGCAGGTTTGGTTTTCTCTTGTAGCTCCAATACAGTCTTTACCACCAAACAATGGGTACGGATTGGTACAAGTTCTGGTTCTGAGGGTAACTCCTCCAGCACAAGATGAGGAACAGTAACACCATTGTGACCATTCCATCCAGGCCCCATCAACTGTACATATTAAATAAGACATTCAGTGTAAGTAACATATTTATCTACACTCGGTTGCGTATGTATTTCTGCAGTAACTTGTCGGTAGTAGGTTCTTTGACATACTTGGACATTGAACGTGGACGTTGCATCTCTTTGTTTCTTTGGAGATTCCATCACAAATCAGTCCTCCATGAGCTGGTGCAGGGTTAGTACAATTTCTATTCCTCTCTGTCATACCATTTTTGCATGTACTTGAGCATTCTGCCCAGGCAGACCATTCGGCCCAAGCACCGTCCACTAAAACATTACAAAATTAGGGATTGAACCGCAAACTCTTGCTTATCACAGCATCGAATACTGAGACACTGTCACAGATGAACCTGCAACAAGGAGTAGCATTGATGTTCCTTTACTATCAAACATATAATTTACCTATGCACGGCTGGTTGTAACATTCCTTCCACTCTTGTTCCACGCCAAGCCTATCAATATTAGCTGGGTTTCCACCAACACAGAACTTGCCACCAAATTCAGGAATAGGTTCATCGCAAGTTCGTACTCGGGAACATTTTCCTTTTCCGCATGTTACAGAACAGCTGGTCCAGGCCTCCCAAAGTCTCCACCCGCCGTTTACTGCGAGCAATGGCAAACAAACCAAGACATTATGAAATATTATGTAATTAAACGTAACAAATTAACATTATCTTTGTCTCTGTACTAAAGCTACATAACTTGTTTGAGAATATCAGTCTACAGTAGGCATGTTTGATTAGAGCAATATCATCAATTTATTTACGTTCTATAAGCTAACAGGCTAACATAACCTGTAATGTACCAGCCAAGGTGTCTGTATCCCTACTTACCTGGACATATCCCTTCGCCACAGTTTCTAGTCTCTGTTAGCCTACCCAAGCTGCACAAGGAACCATCAAAGCAATCTCTAAACCTCTCCTGCATGCCTCCACCACAAGAGACTGGACAGAGACTCCACTGGGTCCATGGAGTCTGTCCTTGCTGTGCAGCGGCTGCATCAACAACATCACTTGTTAGTATCTACTGATGTGATAGTAACTTACACGTAAGTGACTTACACACAAGTAACTTACACATTAGTAACTTACACATCAGTAACTTACACATTAGTAACTTACACATAAGTAACTTACACCTAAGTAACTTACACATTAGTAACTTACACTTAAGTAACTTACACATTAAACACTCTCTACTTACTAGAGATCTACGTACTATCGATTACATCACTCCACACTTACCTGAAGGGATCATTACAAGAAAGAGAATTGTTAAGAGAAACAGCGAGGGAAATGCGTAGAGGGCCATTGTAAGAAATCTACAATAGAACATACAGCAGTAAAGTAGATTTATCATAGACATCTGTTAAAGTGTGATCTCTCAATAACCAACAATAGCTCTACATCTGTTGGACTTTAGCTATAAATAACCTCTATTTATTCTTCAAACACAAAACTCTCACTACATTTTTACAAATTCACAGAAAATATTATATTCTGTATTTTTAACCAATTTTTCTGATATTACCAACAGTCCACCAAAAGTCCACCAACAGTCCACCAACAGTCCACCAACAGTCCACCAACAGTTAACAAACAATCCACAAACAATCAACCATAATATTAATAGTGAATGGCGTTGATGCTTGTAGATGACCAAAAGTACTTTTGTACCGGTTATTTCTTGCATTAATTTACATGACTGGTTCTTGCAGGATTGCTTCAGACTAAACATAAACCACAATATTCTAAGTCTATGGTAGCTCTTATAGCTATGTAATAAATGTGCATACACTTCAGCGGTGTATAATTCTTGCACTCGAAATAAGCAAGAAAGTTTTAATTATTGCTAAGAAAAGGCAACGTACGCGTGACTGTTTGCCAATCGGTGGGTAAATTTACATAATTTGTATTAACTGATGGTTGTGTACGTTTGTGTACGTTTGTGTACGTTTGTGTACGTCTGTGTACGTTTGTGTACATTTGTGTATGTTTGTGAATAGAATGAACAGTTTAGCGACTTTTTAAACATTTATTTTAGTTTTCCCTTCTATATAATATGGTGAACTATGTGTGTGGTCTAACTATGTGTGTGGTCTACAAAAAGAAATCTTTTGTAAATTTATTTAGTAGAAGAGTGTAATATAAGAAACAATATGAGCAAAAATAGTGACAGCAATTAGTGACAGCGATTGTAAAATTTCTAAATTATATAGATATGTATAATTCAACTTAAAGTCAAACCCATATCGTTGTCAAAAAGTGAAGTAAAATAATATATTTAAAACTGGTATATCTAAGTTAAATGTTTTTTGAGAAAAGCTTTATATTTTTTCGATGGTTGGAAAAACAAAAACAAATATACCCACAAACATATGAAGAGTACAGAAATGTTTTACAAATTTACCTGTTTGCGTTTAAGAGAAATGCAGACCACAGCCAAAGGTCCCAAAAGCTCAAATGTTGTTGTAGAAGGTTGAGCAGCGACTTAAAGTAGGCTCCAGACGCGCAGTGCGGACACGCCCATAGCTTCATTTACATAATAATGGAAATGCAAAAAACATGTCAGGAGCTGACAGGATGTTCAGTGATTGATGCATTCATCCATTTACTCAAGACAATGTTTTATCCCGCCTTGGTAACACCAAACTTGAGTGACTGTTCATGATTGGGCATCAGTTATTGATTTTTGGAAAAAACTGTTTCGTTATTATGCAATTACTTGAAAAAAATTGTGCTTGTCTTGTTTTTACATCCAACTTTGTAGTACATAGTTTGGTGATGGGTCAAGAAAAGTCTAGATGAAATGTTTATTTGTGAAATATTGTAGTATCCATTCATATTCGATCTGCAAACATGTAACATCCTGTACGATATTGAATCATTGTCATATCCAACTGCGGATACTTAATTTCAAGTAAAACTGATTTTTGGTAACCAACATGTTTATTTCACAGACAAAAAGTTTTCACACCCAAAACATAAATTAAACCTTATCAGGTGAATAATATTGTGATTAAATAAAAATACATAAAATTTATAATACACGTGATACAAGTATTACAAATGAAATAAACAAATGGGTGGTGTTGAGGTGGTAGAGTCACTTCATCAAACATAGACTGTGTTCCTCACACAAAGGGAAATACCACTGCAATAGTAAAGTAATGGATATATTTTTCAATCATTACTAGTATGTTGTTAATGCATAAACAGGTGGTGTTTACTCCGAAAGCTGAGTGGTACTATCATCAGTTGCCTTTTTATATTAGTGAAGAATACAGGAAGTATGAATTAATCTTCAGATTATTAAGATCTTCTGTAGTTACATCCCGAACAGAACTTCCTGCCATGTTTGGACCAAATACTTTAGATCACAAACCAGCAGCAAAAAAGATGTTGCCCAAATGATAAACTCTAGAAGATAACAAGGGACACAACTACTAATCATCGAGCATCCATTGTAAACAACAAAAAGTGAGTGCATTTTATAGCCTGAGAACCACAGATCAAATACATTTTAACTTATAAGAAGGCCATTGCTTGCAGTTTTATAGCTCTACCTTTGGCAACCATTTCTACCAGTCATGATACAAAAGCCCATTATATGGACAAAGTTTAACGTAATTGGGAATGTGGCAGTTTCTACATTTTTCAGACTGTTTATAGTAAATTACGTTTCTCCCTATCGAACCTCAACCAATCAGAATTTCGGGAAATCATTGAAGTTGGTAATACACCTGGAGTAGGTGGAATATAGATTACCAGATCTGAGAGATTTTATAATAGCAAAAGCTGCAATTACATGAAATTTTAATTGAATTTTTGAAATATTTTGATGAAAGTTCCACACCCAGAAATAAAAACATGAGTTCTTTCACCTGGACAGTAGACACCAGTGTTGCAGGGCTCTGTCTCCTCCACATTTCCCCTCAGCAGGCATACCTCACCTCCATGTTGTGGAAGTGTGCAGTTTCTATCTCTCGTCCGAGTACCTCCTGTGCAGGTAGAAGAACATTCACTCCATAGACTCCACGGTAGGAACTCTCCACGCACTGCAAAACAACGAATACATAGTGACATCACTACACCGACAACAACAAATACATGATGACATCACTACACCGACAGCGCATAAGTATTTCAATAAAGAGAAGAGAAAATCTCACCTGGACAAGGTATATCTGCATTACATGGTCTAACCAGAGTACCATTCCCAACGCAGTCGAGCCCACCAAACAACGGGAAGGGATTTGTACAAGTCCGGCTTCTGTATATGTTACCTCCAACACAAGAGGAGGAGCAGTAGGACCAGGAAGTCCAGAGAGTCCATCCTCCATCCACTAAAACATGTCAAAAACTTCATGTTTATCATAGGACTTTTGTTTGTAATTTTGTCTAAAATAGGAAGTAGTTAGGTTAATTAAACAGTTAGTAGATGTACTAGATGGTATATCCTATCTGGCAGGTGCTACAGTACATGTGTCCACACACAAGGGTGGTGGTGGCGCATTACTTGAGCATTTCCACTTAAGTATGTTTGTTTGTGTTCTCATCTGTATCCTGCACATATTCATTGCTGGCCAGCTTAGCATTATAAACCAATCAATCATTGATTCCCCATCACTTAATCACATTCGGGTTGGGTGCAACGCCCCACATTCCTGGGTAATGGTTCATAATTAAGGCTATCTATGCATTTCTTTGTGAAACAAAAGGGTGTTGACAGCATTGACACATTGGTATCCATGGCGATGTCTCAGGTATGGGCGCTGTCGGTTAAAGGTTGGTTTAATGACAACACACAGTTCATATATGAGCACATGTGTGTCTAATACTGGGTTGTTGGTGGCTAAATATTCTCTCTCATTGACACTTTGGTTAAGAGCTCCGAGTGTCATTAAACTACTAGACGACCGGGCTCAGTGCTGAATGTCCATCAATCAAACACAAACAAGTTTATATGCTTGTCTCACATTGCTGTCGTACTGCACTCACCGGGGCATCTGATGCCAGAGTTACAGAGCCTGTGGTCTATCATCCCACCAATACAATCAGATCCACCGTGGGCTGGTACCGGGTTAGAACAGGACCTCACTCTAGTCTGTCTCCCTCCCTCACATGGCAGACTACAGTTGGACCACTCAGTCCACGGAGACCAGGCACCATTCACTGTGCAACACATACGAAATGATTTTTGGAAACAATTTTTTGATCTTTCAAATTAATTATATAAACGCAGCAGAATAAAAGTTACATTGGGCCAACATTTAAAGCCCTTGTGCATAAACAATTTTATAGGAACAGATTCAAATGATTTTTGGTAAGATGGAAAAATAATGTTGTCAAAACATAACCACAAAATTTCATCTCAATCAGTAGAATATTTCTGTGTATTTCACCAGCTCAAAATTTACTTTATTTATGAGTGATTGGCATGGTGTGTGAAGTTACCTCCTACTATGGACACCGATTGGATATTGCGCACACTGAGCATTCATCTTGATTGGACTAGTGAAGCGCTTCATAGATTTGATTAGTGTGCACTCAATACCAAAATTCATGAGCACAGTAACAAGTGAAAAACATTTTTATAAAATGATATTGATGCCAATAAAGTATTATATATATATATATAAATTGATGTATGAGCTATTTAATAAAGAAATTGCCAAGTGATACCCCTGTGATGTCGCAGCTATGACATCACACACAAAGTATTGAAATCATTTTTGAACAGCTGCATCTTAAAAATGGCTGTTTTTCCAGAATCAAAAAATTTTGCATGTACAATAATTACTTTTAGTTCTATTGATGCTGCAAAAATCAGGCAAATCCAAGATTTCATCAATATTTATGCGCAAGGACTTTGCAGTTAAGACATGTTAAGCAGATCTAACTATATATGAAGAAATGTACAGATCAAAGTAAGGGACAGCGGCAGGTTTAACTGCAGTGCGATGTACTTACCTGGGCAGGGATGAACATTACATGGTTTGGTCTGCCATTCGACTCCATCCCTGTCAATGTTGGCTTCAACTCCTCCAACGCAAAATTTTCCACCAAAGGCTGGAGAAGGGGAGTCGCAGCTGCGCTCCCTAGCTAAAATTCCTCCTCCACACAGCTTTGTGCAAGCAATCCAGGACTCCCAGGATTCCCAACCTCCATGAACTGCAAAGAAACACAAAAGTCAACATGTTTTAGAAGTTGCGCACACAAAAACACTAGATGACTTTTGGTCACCATGGCCAAGAATACCACATCATCACTGAAACTGATACTTGATGACTGTTAATCATCAGACACCGAAACCTCATCAGGGGACAAACAGCTATTTTGGCTGTGAGCTTCACCAACCATACTGCCACAGGGGCAGAGTCCTGGGACTGCAGACCACCCACATTGTATCACACACTGTCTGATGCTGCACAACCTGTTTACCTGGGCAGGGCTGGGTGTTACAGTTCCTATTCTCTGTCACTCTGCCAAGACCACACAAGCTCCCATCATAGCAATCTCTAAACCTCGTCTGAGAGCCTCCTGTGCATGATACAGAGCACCTGCTCCACGGTGTCCAAGGAGTGTAGCCAGTCTCTACCCCCTGGCCATCAGCTAAAAGAAGTCAATTTGCGTCATAGCCTCAGGATCAATATTACAGTATATTACTTTTTCTACCTTAGTCACAATGGCTGTCAGGTTTTTCGCGAACAAGTTAATCTCAACTAATCTAGTAGAATCTATTCAGAATTTATTAAGGACTGGAGCATTAATAACTTAGAGTAACACCAAAGGAAGACAACTACTGCAGTTTTATCTCATATCTGTATTACTTACCTATCGCGAAGAGATAAAGTGTGACAGACAGAACTGACAAAGAGAGAGCTCCAAGAGATGCCATCACTGTCAAAAAGAACACAACACAAATATACCGCTGAGGCAGCTACCACCCTGGTAGTGCATTCGCCCAGAGTTCAAGCCTCTATGAGGACTAAAATTGATATTTGGCTCGCATGGGGTGGTAACAGTTCGTAGTCAAGCAAACATTAGGGTGTTAGTTATATTAAAATTTATTCAAAAGCAATTGACTTGCAAATTAAGTGATTTGCGCCATAACTGAGAGCTATCTTGGGCTAACGCGTCAAAATTGATAAAATTACTTAAGTAGGGATAGATGGAACCAACAAAGTCATTGCGCATCCCTTACAAAGATTCACCATAATGTTCATTGCACAGGGAGTTTATATCCATTTCTCGTCATATTCATAATGTACATTTGTAGGAGTATTTGATGTGAAAATGAAAGAAATTAATATAAAAAAAATTAAAAACAAGTGGAATGAACTTTTAATAACAGAAATGCTGTGAATGTTGATTGCAGCCCTTGTAAGGGAGGGACAGCTGATATTCCACTGACATGTCTAGGTATTCAATTATGAACCTGTCACCATTCAACTGTTCACTGAACTATTTGCATTTAAATATTTACCGCATCATCTTACAGCCCAAATTTGGGTTTTTTGATAATTAATGTAATTTAGATTAAATGGAACCATTGTGATACATATTGGGCTACTGCAAGATATGATAGATGGGAGAGTAATTCTATAGAAGCCAGGATGTTACCCACCTTGATCGATGTCAGAACAAGCCAGATAGGAAATATTAATTCGCATTATTTGAGGCTGCTGTCACCTATACCTATTGTACCTATTGTATCCGACACCTATTAATCTTTCACCTGTTGCCTTTATACAAAACAATTAACAAACAAAATGTTGTGAAACTTACCTAATCTGGTCGAGCACCTGTTGTTTACCTAACTAACTAAGACAGCCACCACCCTGACTGATATACCCTCGGCTGTAACACCCTCACTAACTGTCACTCCCGCCCCTAACATCTAATTGACTCTTAATTATCAGAGTCGCTGCGGTGCATTCTGATTGGCTCATCTAACATCGCAAGCCTACAAACTTACAAAATGGGAAATGACTAAGAGAGATTGTTGGAGGCTTTAATAACTGTATCCAGTCGATAATTGTTTGTTAACGTCTGTCTATTGTATGTTCCACTCTCACAGGTGCTTTCTTCTGCCGAAGCTTGACTCAATCTTCTGTATGAGAAAAAATTGCCAAATCTCATAGAAGTCTCAGAGAACCAGTCAAAGTTTTTAAATGTCCAAGAATTTACACAGCAACATAGATTTGATAACTAATCCTAGGGAGGGATTAGGTCGGGAGCTCAAGTGGGCCTTAGGCTACATCAGTGACCATGTTAATGAGGATGTACACAATTAAGTTTTAATATTTTATTTTTGATGATTACATAACATTTCATTTGTGTCTGCCTCCATCTCCTGTATTCTCATGTATTTACACTTACATATTGTTAAAATCCTAGAAACATACTCTGTCTCAAAATATTTTATCAGTAAAACACTTCAGCTAGCTTGAGACTTATTTGGCCATTTTACAAATAGTTTGTTGACCTTCATTGTAGAAGAAGATTATGTAACGTATCAGCAGCGGCTCCCAGGGTAAACTAGCTTGGTGAGATCATGTGACGAAAAACTGACTAAAGTACTTACAACATGAAGTTTTTAACATAAAAAATTTCACAAATAAAACGCTGTTGTACAAAGAAATCTACTGTAATATGATAAAGTTCAACAAAATGTGACATAGAACTTTGATCCAAACAAATATTTGTGTCTATTTTGGTAACAAGTTTGAAAGTGGCAAACAAAGCTGAGGTTTGTTTAGACAGTTGAAACTGCAATGTAATGGATGGATATAGTCAGTAAAAATTAATTGAAAGTGTTTCACTATAACGCCAAAACAACCTCTAAGATATCATTATTATGGGTTGAACCAGTTTACAAAATGAAAACCGTTATTTTTAGTGTTTAATAGCAATTATATATATAGAAAAGCTAAATTGTTATTTTGCGAGAAGTTCTAGAACATAGCAGATTCTATCACGTCTGTTCGTTTAGAGTTATCAAGGAAGGAGGAAATGTAAATGTTTGACAGATGTAGTCTGTAGGGCATACATAACGCATCGCACATAACAGATAACACGTATCACAACAGTATAAATATATAATATTCCAAATGAGAATTAATCGAGCTCAACGTTGCTGTATCATATCTCGCTAATCGTGAGATAAATCTCGAATGCACATAAATTATTATTAACCACCCACCATACAAGTGGGAGGTTTGAATAGCTCAAATGGGACTGACTGAATAATCATTCAGTTTGTCTTTAGCCAAACCCTTTAGATAAAAGACAATGCGGGCTGCTGCTCATTCCTTTTCATAAAATTAACTGTTAAACTCAAAAAACTCAAGCTACCCATACTAGTGTATGGGTGTTGCTGGTTACCAGTCAGCCTCCACTGATTTGATGCAACCAAAGTGGTGCGGGCTGGATACCCACTATGCATCATCTAGCACCTGCTCTCCTTTGATGCGCACGCAAAAACAAGTTGTTTGCAAGATGAAACCACTGGGAGGAGCTGTGCATAGAATAAATAAATAATAATACTGCTCACTGTAGGGTCTAACGCATCCTGGTCAACTATTTGTTGTTTGCCCATAAAAACCTATTGTAAAAAAAAATATGTTGAGAAAAAAAAAATTATTGAATGTGGTACAAAAAATCTTTTTTTCAAAAATAAGTGTTTAAATATTTTGATTAAATGGGAGACTAACACGCCATCAGACGGCTGTACAGCGCAACAGAAATTTTCGACATCTGATACATCACATGGGCTGTTTACCTACCATCTAGCTGCGTGCTAACGTCAGGTATTCTGCTGCAGAAGTTTCACTGTAGAACTAACTTCTACCGGCAGGGAACTGTCACTGAGCGTTTAACACCAACCAACATCTGATAACACACACTGCACGTGCCACATTTGGTGAGTTGGTCAACCAGGAGATGCAGAAATACTTCAACATTCAGAGAAAACCTACATAAATGTAAAATTTCTATCAATATCCATTCTCTATAACAACTATAGGATATTAGAAATGTATATTTTTGTTTGATACGAGCAGTCATAGTCAATCAGACATCCTCAACTGTAAGTGAAATTTCAAACTAAAAACCAAATGATCCGTCTGGCAATAAAACAACTCTCGGTTAAATATACATTAAAAAATAATTTTGTTCCCAGTATAATATCCAATTTTTCATTTTCAAGTTAACAGCATTTATTCACTTGTTGAGCTATTCCATTATAAAAAGTGTTTCATTTCAAACAGGTTAAAATGAAAAGTGCAAATTTCTCCAACTCAGCTGATTCATTTAGGAAGCTAGTTAGCACATAAATGAGTGTCTACTTAGTAACCAACTGACAATAGACTTGTACACACTAGACATGCATGAAATAGACATAGATATACTAGACATCCAAGTACTAGACATAGATATACTATACATATATACTCTAGACATAGATATATTAGACATAGAAGTACTAGATGTGTATACACGAGACTTAAATGTACTATACTAGATATATATGTACTAGTCATAGATGCACTAGGCCTACATACATCAGTGTATTATACCACCTTCTGGCTATGTCCATAGACAACAATCAGCACTTGCTACACCTCCAGTGATGTACACTCTACAGTTGTACTATATACAGTACACTCTATAGTTGTACTATATACAGTACACTCTATAGTTGTACTATATACAATACACTCTATAGTTGTACTATATACAATACACTCTATAGTTGTACTATATACAGTACACTCTATAGTTGTACTATATACAGTACACTCTATAGTTGTACTATATACAGTACACTCTATAGTTGTACTATATACAGTACACTCTATAGTTGTACTATATACAGTACACTCTATAGTTGTACTATATACAGTACACTCTATAGCTGTACTATATACAGTACACTCTATAGTTGTACTATATACAGTACACTCTATAGTTGTACTATATACAGTACACTCTATAGTTGTACTATATACAATACACTCTATAGTTGTACTATATACTCTATAGTTGTACTATATACAGTACACTCTATAGTTGTACTATATACAGTACACTCTATAGTTGTACTATATACTCTATAGTTGTACTATATACAGTACACTCTATAGTTGTACTATACACTCTATAGTTGTACTATATACAGTACACTCTATAGTTGTACTATATACTCTATAGTTGTACTATATACTCTATAGTTGTACTATATACAGTACACTCTATAGTTGTACTATATACAGTACACTCTATAGTTGTACTATATACAGTACACTCTATAGTTGTACTATATACAATACACTCTATAGTAGTACTATATACTCTATAGTTGTACTATATACAGTACACTCTATAGTTGTACTATATACAGTACACTCTATAGTTGTACTATATACTCTATAGTTGTACTATATACAGTACACTCTATAGTTGTACTATATACAATACACTCTATAGTTGTACTATATACAGTACACTCTATAGTTGTACTATATACTCTATAGTTGTACTATATACAGTACACTCTATAGTTGTACTATATACAGTACACTCTATAGTTGTACTATATACAGTACACTCTATAGTTGTACTATATACTCTATAGTTGTACTATATACAGTACACTCTATAGTTGTACTATATACAGTATAGTTGTACTATATACAGTACACTCTATAGTTGTACTATACACTCTATAGTTGTACTATACACTCTATAGTTGTACTATATACAGTACACTCTATAGTTGTACTATATACAGTACACTCTATAGTTGTACTTTTACCAGGACATAGACTTCAGTGTATTATATTCAATATTGAAATGGATATACCTGAGCTCTATTTAAATACCTGAACATAGAAATAGCCAGTGGTCACATACAATATTATTTGCAGGTTGGGGCTGTCTACAGTTGCCCCAGCTTACTAATATAGAGTTAAAGGAACTATCACCTGGTATAAAATGTCAAGGTTAGATAAGCGACAGCAATGTTATAAAATGGTCACATGACGGTCTGTTCAGTCGGTTGTGAGTCCAGCGAAAACAGCTCGCAGGTAATAGTTAGCTTGTGCACCAATCTGGATCTCAGTGGTTGGTGAATTCCTGAACACAACTCAGTGTGGGTAGAGTGATAGAAGAGCCAGCTGTTCGACAACTAGTCGGGTGGCAAAATTCAAACAAAAAATCACAATGAAAACATGAAAAGAGCGCATAAAATCAAAACCTGATCAAAATCTAAACTACGATTTGAAATACAAAATGTACAAAAATAGATCACTAAAAATAGCACAGATTGTTTGATATTAAAGAGAATATTTCAATCACAAATGTTATAGATATATAGATGCGTACGTTGACTGTCGCTACTCACTAAAAATTGCATTCATGTAGCGAACTAAACAGAACTAAAGGTTTTAACTGACACAAATGGAAACACCAATTCAAAAATGAAATGTGAAATGTACAACAGATGTCACTGAGTAACACATGTAACTTCATAGTTGGTTGTGCTGTAACAGTGCTAACCGACACCTGGTGGTTAGGCAGGCATTGGAGTTGTCTCCCTCTAATAGTCCTACAACACACGCACAAGTGGTTTGCAGGTATCCCGCGGTACAATGATAGGACAGCTTTGTCTAATGGACATTATTCCAGCACAACAAAAATTATAAACGACCACACCTAACTAGTGTGCCGACTAAATTTTTACTAACAAGCATCACTTTGGTAGGTTTGATACTTCAATATCACGGCTGTACAATACAAAATATCTATATAAAAGTACAGAATCACAAGTAGGTAGACAAATAACATACCCAGGTACACAGGCTAGATGGCAACCGTTTTACCAAAGCGTAGTCGGAACTGCTCGAAGAACAGAAATGTTAGGACGGTGTGAGGCCCCAGTCGAGTGAATGCAGGTATAAAACCTTTGTAGAAGGCACCAATGCCATTGGAGTAGATGTCCTTGGCACAGGCACTGATTCCTGCAACAAGACAAGAATGTATATGAGTGGGTGATTGAGTCTGGAAGTACACAAAGGTAAGTGAGCAAGAGTAAGTAAAGGTAAGTGAGCAAGAGTAAGTAAAGGTAAGTGAGCAAGAGTAAGTAAAGGTAAGTGAGCAAGAGTAAGTAAAGGTAAGTGAGCAAGAGTAAGTAAAGGTAAGTGAGCAAGAGTAAGTAAAGGTAAGTGAGCAAGAGTAAGTAAAGGTAAGTGAGCAAGAGTAAGTAAAGGTAAGTGAGCAAGAGTAAGTAAAGGTAAATACCTGAGTAGGTACCAGGCGCTGCATTCATCAACCTAGTTTTCATCACATCAACTGGTTGGGTTAGTGCAGTGGCAACACTTCCTGCACATATACTTGCAGTGAAGTGAGTTGTCATGTTGTCTCTGTGGGTACATAACGGAGATAACACTGTTAACTACCTGACAACATAGCTAACTCTGTACTTCTAGATACAGACATACAAAACATAACTGTATATATACAGACATACAACACATAACTGTATATATACAGACATACAACACATAACTGTATATATACAGATATACAACACAAAACTGTATATATACAGACATACAACACATAACTGTATAAATACAGAAATACAACACATAATTGTATACATACAGACATACAACACATAACTGTATATATACAGACATACAACACATAACTGTATACATACAGATATACAACACATAACTGTAGAGATACAGATATACAACACAAAACTGTATATATACAGACATACAACTCATAACTGTATATATACAGACATACAACACATAACTGTATATATACAGATATACAACACATAACTGTATATATACAGACATACAACACATAACTGTATATATACAGGCATACAACACATAACTGTATATATACAGACATACAACACATAACTGTATATATACAGACGTACAACACATAACTGTATACAATCCATACAGACATACAACACATAACAGTATATATACAGACATACAACAATCAATCATATCAATAACCACAATAGAGGAACAGACCTACCTAAAGTAATCGGTAGAAAGAAGGATCTGTTTAAACTGGTCATACATTGCTACTTGTCCAATAGTAACTAGTACAGCTCTGGTACTAGCCATGGCAGCTCCATTGAATAGTGCGCTCACTCCTGTATCAGCGCAGAATATCATATGTGTATAAGCAAGCTATGTGTATGTATATCAGTTGTGTACTGTGTAAACTATGTGTACTGTGTATGATATATTGCACACAATATATCATATGAGTACTGTGTACGAACAATATAATGTATGTACACACAAAATACCTTACCTTCAAATCTAGCTATCCTGTACAACCCATCAAATACATTTTTGTAATTTCTTCTCAACTCAGCAGCAATTTTCATATCATTCTGTAGTCGCACATTGACAATATCACATGGTGTACCTGTAGTATACAACAATATCACACGGTGTACCTGTAGTATACAACAGTATCACTTACCTACAATATTAATATTATTACTATATATAGACTGTGTACTTACCTACAATATAACTATATATAGACTGTCTACTTACCTACAATATAACTATATATAGACTGTGTACTTACCTACAATATATCTATATATAGACTGTCTACTTACCTACAATATAACTATATATAGACTGTGTACTTACCTACAATATATCTACATATAGATAGTGTACTTACCTACAATATAACTATATATAGACTGTGTACTTACCTACAATATATCTATATATAGACTGTCTACTTACCTACAATATAACTATATATAGACTGTGTACTTACCTACAATATATCTACATATAGATAGTGTACTTACCTACAATATAACTATATATAGACTGTGTACTTACCTACAATATAACTATATATAGACTGTGTACTTACCTACAATATAACTATATATAGACTGTGTACTTACATACAATATATCTATATATAGACTGTGTACTTACCTACAATATAACTATATATAGACTGTGTACTTACCTACAATATAACTATATATAGACTGTGTACTTACCTACAATATAACTATATATAGACTGTGTACTTACCTACAATATAACTATATATAGACTGTGTACTTACCTACAATATAACTGTATATAGACTGTGTACTTACCTACAATATAACTATATATAGACTGTGTACTTACCTACAATATAACTATATATAGACTGTGTACTTACCTACAATATAACTATATATAGACTGTGTACTTACCTACAATATAACTATATATAGACAGTGTACTTACCTACAATATAACTATATATAGACTGTGTATTTACCTACAATATAACTATATATAGACTGTGTACTTACCTACAATATAACTATATATAGATAGTGTACTTACATACAATATAACTTTATATAGACTGTGTACTTACCTACAAATCCACCTATTCCTCCAGCACCAGCAGCTATGATAACTTTCTCATAAAATGGAAGAGCTCTGCCCCCAGAGGTCCTTTGGCCCTAAACCACAGCCGTATATGTAGTATATACAGTAGTACACCAGCTATATATGTAGTATATACAGTAGTACACCAGCTATATATGTAGTATATACACTAGTACACCAGCTATATATGTAGTATATACAGTAGTACACCAGCTATATATGTAGTATATACAGTAGTACACCAGCTATATATGTAGTATATACACTAGTACACCAGCTATATATGTGGTATATACAGTAGTACACCAGCTATATATGTAGTATATACAGTAGTACACCAGCTATATATGTAGTATATACGGTAGTACACCAGCTATATATGTAGTATATACAGTAGTACACCAACTATATATGTAGTATATACAGTAGTACACCAGCTATATATGTAGTATATACAGTAGTACACCAGCTATATATGTAGTATATACAGTAGTACACCAGCTACATATGTAGTATATACAGTAGTACACCAGCTATATATGTAGTATATACAGTAGTACACCAACTATATATGTAGTATATACAGTAGTACAACAGCTATATATGTAGTATATACAGTAGTACACCAGCTATATATGTAGTATATACAGCAGTACACCAGCTATATATGTAGTATATACAGTAGTACACCAGCTATATATGTAGTGTATACAGCAGTACACCAGCTATATAATATACAGTAGTACACCAGCTATATATGTAGTATATACAGTAGTACACAAGCTATATATGTAGTATATACAGTAGTACACCAGCTATATATGTAGTATATACAGCAGTACACCAGCTATATATGTAGTATATACAGTAGTACACAAGCTATATATGTAGTATATACAGTAGTACACCAGCTATATATGTAGTATATACAGCAGTACACCAGCTCTATATGTAGTATATACAGTAGTACACCAGCTATATATGTAGTATATACAGTAGTACACCAACTATATATGTGGTATATACAGTAGTACACCAGCTATATATGTGGTATATACAGTAGTACACCAGCTATATATGTGGTATATACAGTAGTACACCAGCTATATATGTAGTATATACAGTAGTACACCAGCTATATATAGTCTAATTTAAAGCATGAGTATTTCACAAGTAGTAAGTTGTAGCTAGTAGAGGAGTTACCTTATCTTACATTCACTTACATTCACATACATAGACATATAACTCTACTTAGACACATGAACCTAACTTGTTAACGACTACTAGCGGTAATTATAATGAGAAAAACAACATTTAGAAAACACGCCCATTTTTTACACAAGGCAAACCAAAAAATAATGTTCTCCTGACATTGATTATCCAAAGACAACCTGCAATAAGAACAATTTTCTTGAAGAAATGGTAAAGGGCAAGAGAAGACGAGTCTCAACCACAGCTATGTATTACACCCAGGTTGTGTTTTTTTAGCCTATGGAAATGAGACAGCATTAACTTAATAATTAGAGCTCCAAAACCAACCAATCAGAGCAGTAGCATCATCAACCTTTGAACTAACCCTTCCAACAATATATATCAGCCTATGAAATATAATACAACTCATCAAGCGACAGATTTTTCATATCAGTTTCCTAACAACGATTGGCCTCAACCCTGTTACATAACCTTAACAGCTTTTGAAGACGGTAGATTTAAGTTTTTCAGATCACGCACTCGCTTGAAAAAAGTGTCGTTGTTTTAGTAAAGGCTCGAGAAAGTATCCCGGTACATGTCGTGAAAGTTCCTACGACGCTCTGTGAGCACCAGTATTCTTCGGAGCTGCCCACACTTGGTGATCTCTAACAATCGTAGCAAAGTCAAACACTACGGTGACCATAAACAACTATTAATTACGAACACAATCCCAGGAAGTAAATGTGATGTTTCTTTAAAAAAGATCAGAAAATAGTAATGATTCTGACCTTTTTCCTAAAAGACGTAACTTGAGGACAAAAGGTAAAAGATGACGAATGATTAAAGTTACGCCGCGGTATGAATCGGTTATCGATCCTAGGTTTTCTGTAATTTTGTGAACATCGCTGAAAAGTGTGAAACAAATTAGACACAGTTTAACGTTTTCTCGGCATCGCAGGATAACCAAAGTCAGGAAGATCGACCATCTCCATAAATCATTGAACATCGTCAAAATTTGTACAGCATTCTATGATAGCCACGAGCCGTTTGACATATATGGAGATCAACCTTAAGGAGCGAAGACTATACACAAGTTATTAAGACGCATTTAAAATAAATGAAAAACTATTTTATCCCTTCATCGAACTATCATAGACATAGAATATAGTACAACCATAAACATAAGACTTACACTAAAAGACATAAAGCTAACATTTATGTACTCATAGACATAGAAATAACCTTGATATACTATAAGACATAAAGCTAACATTTATGTACTCATAGACATAGAAATAACCTTGATATACTATAAGACATAAAGCTAACATTTATGTACTCATAGACATAGAAATAACCTTGATATACTCATAGACATGGAAATAACCTTTATGTACTCACAGATATAGAACTAACCTTTATGTACTCATATACATAGAACTAACCTTTATGTACTCATAGACATAGAACTAACCTTTATGTACTCATAGACATAGAAATAACCTTGATATACTCATAGACATGGAAATAACCTTTATGTACTCACAGATATAGAACTAACCTTTATGTACTCATATACATAGAACTAACCTTTATGTACTCATAGACATACATAAAACTAACCTTTATGTACTCATAGACAGCGAACCTGGTGAGGGAATAGGTCATCTGTCTACCAACTGATGCAGATATACCATTATATAGTCCAAGTACACCTTCATTGCGTATCACCTGCTTGCCCATACCTGCAGAATGTGTGTAGTATTATATATTACGTGCAATACAATAAACTATATACTAGTCATATACAATGAAATATACCATATATTACTTATATACAACATACTATATATTACTTATATACAATACAATATACTATATATTACTTATATACAATATACTATATATTACTTACATACAATATACTATATATTACTTATATACAATATACTATATATTACTTGTATACAATATACTATATATTACTTACATACAATATACTATATATTACTTACAAACAATATAATATACTCTATATTACTTACATACAATACAATATACTATATATTACTTGTATACAATATAATATACTCTATATTACTTACATACAATACAATATACTATATATTACTTGTATACAATACAATATACTATATATTACTTATATACAACATACTATATATTACTTACATACAATACAATATACTATATATTACTTGTATACAATACAATATACTATATATTACTTATATACAATACAATATACTATATATTACTTATATACAATACAATATACTATATATTACTTATATACAATACAATATACTATATATTACTTGTATACAATACAATATATTATATATTACTTGTATACAATACAATATACTATATATTACTTGTATACAATACAATATACTATATATTACTTATATACAATATACTATATATTACTTGTATACAATACAATATACTATATATTACTTGTATACAATACAATATACTATATATTACTTATATACAATATACTATATATTACTTATATACAATATACTATATATTACTTATATACAATACAATATACTATATATTACTTATATACAATACAATATACTATATATTACTTATATACAATACAACATACTATATATTACTTATATACAATATACTATATATTACTTATATACAATACAATATACTATATATTACTTGTATACAATACAATATATTATATATTACTTACATACTATACAATATACTATATATTACTTATATACAATATACTATATATTACTTATATACAATATACTATATATTACTTATATACAATACAATATACTATATATTACTTATATACAATACAACATACTATATATTACTTATATACAATATACTATATATTACTTATATACAATACAATATACTATATATTACTTATATACAATACAACATACTATATATTACTTATATACAATATACTATATATTACTTATATACAATACAATAAACTATATATTACTTATATACAATACAACATACTATATATATTACTTATATACAAAACCATATACTATGTATTACTTATATACAATATACTATATATTACTTATATACAATACAATATACTATATATTACTTGTATACAATATACTATATATTACTTACATACAATATACTATATATTACTTATATACAATACAATAAACTATATATTACTTATATACAATACAATATACTATATATTACTTACATACAATACAATAACTATATATTACTTATATACAATACAATATACTATGTATTACTTATATACAATACAACATACTATATATTACTTATATACAATATACTATATATTACTTATATACAATACAATAAACTATATATTACTTATATACAATATATTATATATTACTTGTATACAATACAATATACTATATATTACTTATATACAATACAATATATTATATATTACTTGTATACAATACAACATAATATATATTACTTACATACAATACAATATACTATATATTACTTATATACAATACAACATACTATATATTACTTATATACAAAACCATATACTATGTATTACTTATATACAATATACTATATATTACTTATATACAATACAATATACTATATCTTACTTACATACAATACAATATACTATATATTACTTGTATACAATACAATATACTATATATTACTTATATACAACACAATATACTATATATTACTTATATACAATACAATATACTATATATTACTTATATACAATACAATATACTATGTATTACTTATATACAATATACTATATATTACTTATATACAATATACTATATATTACTTATATACAATATACTATATATTACTTATATACAATATACTATATATTACTTATATACAATACAATATACTATATATTACTTATATACAATACAATATACTATATATTACTTATACACAATACAACATACTATATATTACTTATATACAATATACTATATATTACTTATATACAATACAATAAACTATATATTACTTATATACAATATACTATATATTACTTACATACAATACAATATACTATATATTACTTATATACAATATACTATATATTACTTATATACAATACAATATACTATATATTACTTATATACAATATACTATATATTACTTATATACAATACAATATACTATATATTACTTACATACAATACAACATACTATATATTACTTATATACAAAACCATATACTATGTATTACTTATATACAATATACTGTATATTACTTATATACAATACAATATACTATATATTACTTACATACAATACAACATACTATATATTACTTATATACAAAACCATATACTATGTATTACTTATATACAATATACTATATATTACTTATATACAATACAATATACTATATATTACTTATATACAATATACTATATATCACCTATATATAATACAATATACTATATATTACTTACATACAATACAACATACTATATATTACTTATATACAAAACCATATACTATGTATTACTTATATACAATATACTATATATTACTTATATACAATACAATATACTATATATTACTTATATACAATACAATATACTATATATTACTTATATACAATACAATATACTATATATTACTTATATACAATACAACATACTATATATTACTTATAAACAATATACTATATATTACTTATATACAATATACTATATATTACCTATATACAATACAATATACTATATATTACTTACATACAATACAACATACTATATATTACTTATATACAAAACCATATACTATGTATTACTTAAATACAATATACTATATATTACTTATATACAATACAATATACTATATATTACTTATATACAATATACTATATATTACCTATATACAATACAATATACTATATATTACTTACATACAATACAACATACTATATATTACTTATATACAAAACCATATACTATGTATTACTTATATACAATATACTATATATTACTTATATACAATACAATATACTATATATTACTTATATACAATACAATATACTATATATTACTTATATACAATATACTATATATTACTTATATACAATACAATATACTATATATTACTTACATACAATATACTATATATTACTTACAAACAATATAATATACTCTATATTACTTACATACAATACAATATACTATATATTACTTGTATACAATATAATATACTCTATATTACTTACATACAATACAATATACTATATATTACTTATATACAATCTACTATATATTACTTATATACAATATACTATATATTACTTGTATACAATACAATATACTATATATTACTTGTATACAATATAATATATTATACGTAATCTACAGACACTGACCAACCAATCCAAGTTGAGCCTTCTGTTGGGTCTGTAAATGAACCTTGAGAAGGTCGAGAGGATGAGTACACATGGCTGCTGTTGCTGACGCAAACCCTCCATGGTGCCATAGAGCTACGCGTTTAGTTTGTTCAGTCATAGCCCTGTAACAAGACAGCAGGGATGGACATAGTCAACATTAGATATCCGCAGCGACAGAAGTGACAGCTACAGCTTCAGTAATGGGGTTTACAGTGTGTGACAGGGTCCAGCAGGTGAGAGTATGAATTACAGACAGTAGCAGGTACTAGAGTGTCACATTGAATAGACATCCGCACACATAGACATATACACACACATAGACATATACACACACATAGACATATACACACACACACATATATATATACACAGATAGACATATACACACACATAGACATATACACACACATAGACATATACACATACATAGACACACACATAGACATATACACACACATAGACATAGACACACACTGACATATACACTCACATAGACATATACACACATGGACATCTACTAATGCACACAAAACTATGGAGGGATAAAAGTAACAAGTAGACACTGAAGTACAATTAGCCACAGGTCCTTCTCTAACTAACAACTCTTTGGCATTGATGAATTTGATGAAATGTCAACAGACTGTTTATTTATAGATGACGGATGATAACCTGACAAAACAGGCCTCAGGCTTGGGGGTAGTGGGGAAAGAAATGAGAGGTGATGAAAGAGCAGTGAAGTCATTGCGAATGAACACATGCAGCCAGCTGTCACCCACGAGTTATAGATGTATATACCGTAGAGATATAGAGAGGCAGTACAATGAGAGAGAGAGAGCAACAATCAAGGCCCCCCCTCCCCCTCCCCATACTACTCATAAATGATGCAGGTCTGAGAAGGACCTCTGCCACCCTCGATGTTATCAGTGCCCAGGGGTAAAAGGTCAAATACTGGGAGCTCGAGCATTCGCAGGGGTGGGTACGATGAACAGTATAGACATATAACACTGACAATAGATAATACATATGCAATCATTTTAGCACACGTGGTATATGCATGACAACTGCAACAGAGCGAGTTGAAGTGAAATGGCTGTCTATGTAGTAATAGTCTTGTTCCCTGGAGAGATGTGCACGGATATAGTGGATGTATAAGTGATTTAGTGAGCCTATTACAGAGCAAAAATACATCAGAGGAAAATATGCTTGAATAACACCATAAATCACACGCTCCAACTTTGACATAGCTACTAGCAACTCTTTATTCTTAATGCGCAACTAGTCAGGTGATACAGGTCAAATCTATGTAGTTGTATGTCTATGTATGAGTGTATATGTCTATGTGTGAGTGTATATGTCTATGTGTGAATGTATATGTCTATGTATGAGTGTATATGTCAGGCATATATGCAGCTAATTACATTTCTGTAGTTATACAGCATGCATGTATGCAATAATGCATTGTGTATGTAGTTGTACACATGTATGTTACATATCACCCATGCTGAGATACTGTAGATGTAAGACAGTAGGATGTGTGTAGGTATATATGCATGTACATTGAATGCATGAATGAGTTGTACACAGATACTTAATGCTAGGTTAGCGAATGTTTAGTGTTAGTACAATAGTGCGCAGAGAGTGTACGTGTTGAGGTAGCAAGCGGCACGTAGGTGTAAACACACTTAAGACAGTATGACCTGTGCGTGTGCTCAGGTAGAAAACTACAGCACAGATCATCACACCAAAGCAACCACAAGTATTACTGAAATCTCACCAGAGGACGACATGGCACGTGCACTGAACATGATAATATAGTGTTTACTGTCAGCCAACCATGCACCAAGTTAACAGCAGGAGTTCTAGGTGTTGTGGCCGAGCATGGTTTGTTATTGAGATGGTGATTGAGCTGCAGTACTACAGAACATCACACATCGTAGCAGGTCGATAATGTATCCATTCATGGGTGCAACGCCTCTATATACCATTGTACGGTAGCCCATAACGTAAATGCATTCTCTATATACCATTGTACGGTAGCCCATAACGTAAATGCATTCTCTATATACCATTGTACGGTAGCTCATAACGTAGATGCCTTCTCTCCTTAATGCATAAAAATGTTCTTTAAAAAGTTTAACTGCCTTGCGGAAAGCTCGTTTAGAGTGAAACTTACTGGGAGGTAAAAAAGCAGTGCAGTATTTTGTACAGCAAAACGAGCTTAATAGTTAAAAATTAGTACTACCTGATCATGAGAGACACTATGCAATCTAACTGTATTCTCAGCCTACAAGCTATAGAGATTTTGTAACAGACTTGTTGATTTAAAAATTACCTAGACCCTTCTGTTCAAAATTTAAAGCATATGGACTATTTTAAACTGCATCAATTACTTTAAATAACCTGGGCTGTTCTGAAAGAAAACAAATTATCTGAAAAAGTTCTCAGCATTGTAAATGTACTGAAAAGTGAATAAAACAATTGATTGTCAGTGCGCTCTCCTGCCCAAAAGCAAATGACCTAGTTTATTCGATTTATATCTCAGCATAAGGGTGCGCATAAGGGTGCACATAAGGGTGCACATAAGGTGCACATAAGGGTGCACATAAGGTGCACATAAGGGTGCACATAAGGGTGCACATAAGGGTGCGCATAAGGTGCACATAAGGGTGCACATAAGGTGCACATAAGGGTGCACATAAGGGTGCACATAAGGGTGCGCATAAGGTGCACATAAGGGTGCACATAAGGTGCACATAAGGGTGCACATAAGGTGCACATAAGGGTGCACATAAGGTGCACATAAGGGTGCACATAAGGGTGCACATAAGGGTGCGCATAAGGTGCACATAAGGGTGCACATAAGGTGCACATAAGGGTGCACATAAGGTGCACATAAGGGTGCACATAAGTCAACTGAGTTTACTGCGATTGTGCCAAGCATTCAAAGATTTGACAAAATCACATCCTTCTAAAATCGGGGATTAGAAAAAACATAAGCCGGCAGGAATGAACATTGTCAGGCCAGAAATGTATATCAACTATGCTATAAAGAGGACAGTTTTGAAATTCAGTCCCCAAAATGTCGACATTCGTTAATGGCGATATATATAAAATACCATTTGACATTCATTCCAGGAGTTGTCTACTTTAACGGAAAATGACAAATTTTTATATTCCTGGACTGAATGTCGAAACGGAAGTTTCTATGTTGCCAGGAAAGAATGCTGACACTACTGGGATAGGAATGAACGCCAAAATTCTCTTCTCTATAGCATAGTCTGCATTATCTTGCGGAGCTCTTTCTATGTGGTGACTACTTTCATTCGAGCCATGTCCGCATTCATTCTAGTCAAAGTTCATTCCAGCCGCTAATGATTCAAGTCAACGTCCATTGCAATATCTGCAGGGCAGTTGATTACTTTTTTAGTTTATTGACAGCCACTCTCCTGTCCAAAACCCTCATATTTGACCAGCACATTCAAGCATTTAGTTTTACTTCTATAGGTAATATTTTAGGATTACATAGAAACAGAGAGTAGTAGATGGACTATCTGTAACGAATGGATACGGTGGTATAAATTCACAACAGCAAGTCTCAATGGCAGTAATATTGATAGCTTATATATTGATAGTGTGGTAGTAAGTACACTATTCGTGCATTAGCTAATTAATAGTACAACAATAACTATTATTAACATTAATCATTATAATAAAGAATAATTATTGATAATAAATAAGTTGATAAAATAATATTATCCAGCAAATAATAGCAGCAATGTTGTTGTTCAAGAAGCCATTGATAGTTTACGAAAGACTGTTACTATAACAGCTACTTACGCATTTAATACTTGTCGAGTAATCACCAACTTCTTTTCAGAAGGTAATGGCAGTATGGCACTTTCGTTACGCCATACATCAATCCAGTTCGTCAACAAGATCCTCACGTAGTGCTCCAAGCTCCATCTCAGCCAGCCACAGGGGGCCTCTCCAAGATCATGCATCAATGAGGGAGACTGTTCCACAGTTTAGTAGTGCTCACCATGAAGTTATGGAAAAACTTGGTCTTACAGTAGGGGATCATATATTGTTGTTGGTGTCGCCTGGAGTTACCGATTGTGGGTAATGAGGAGTGATTTAGTCGCTGATTTTAGTTGCAACTTCATGAAAGTGCATTACTCGGAATAGTCCAGCCTGCAATTTACTCGTCTAGACTCCAGGGTGTTCCACTCAAGGTCTTTGATGAGTTGGGTGGTGCTGGTGGCATGGTCGGAGCGCATGACATTATGTACAATTCTTGCGGCTCTTCTCTGAACAACCTCAAGTAATGTTTTCTGTGCAGAGGCCAAACCAGATTCCCACACGGCAAGTGAGTACTCCATCAAAGGTTTCAACAGCTGTTGGTGTGCTTTTTCTGGCAGGTAGGGGAGAATTGGTGGTATAGTTAGTCACATACTTGAGTCCACTAGCTGCTTATCGAGGATCGAAGATGTATTTTGATTTCACTGTCGGCTGCATTTTAGATAGACTCCAATGTACTGTACAGTGTTTTTCGTCGACATTTACACCATGAAGGATGTAGGTGTCGTCAGCCCTCTTTGCTGTTTTCTAGAGACCTTTACATGTTCACATTTATAGGCAGATAGGTCATACTGCATTTGCTTTCTGTTCTCCGCAGTGCTGCAGACAACAGTGACATCCGCAAAGAGCTTAACATGCAACCCAACTGCATTTGGTAGGTTACTGATATACACCAGAAACTAAATGGGTCCAACTGCAGATCCTTGAGGTACTCCGAAGGTGACAGGGATAGGGCATTGAGGGGTGGCCATCAGCAACCACAACTTGTGTTCGGCTTCTAGGTAGGTCTTCAATTCAGTTCAGTCTGGCTGTTGCACCAGTAGCTCTGAGTTTCTGAATCAGCTTAGGATGGTCTACTTTGCCTAATGCCTTGCTAAAGTTAAGGAAGCAGGCTTCTGCTTACTCTCCTTGGTCCATGAGTGCAGAGATATGACAGGACAATAATGTGCTCAAAGATTTTGCAGGAGACACATGTGAGGGTGATAGGTCGGTAGTTAATAGCAAAGTATTCATCAACCAACTTTTTTGCATATAGAGCTCACTTGGGCTTTCTTCCGGTCAGATGGTTTGGTGAAACAGTCCAATAACCTCTGTTATAGTTTAGTGAGTGGCGCCGAGATGATGTAGGCTAGCTCTTCAAGCACTCTGGGACTTTGATCATTGGGGTCTATGGCTTTAGTTAAATGGGTTCAGCCTTCTTAGTTGTGTGATCACACCGTTCTCAGAGACTACAATCCGAGGCATTTCTTCTGCACGTAGGTTTGGGCGTTGGAGCTAGTTTTCAGACTCGCTTGTTACTTATAACCAACTTAGCAAACATAAATAAATGCAACAAATAATAGTAATGATAATAATTACGCAGCATGGAATGGTGACTACTACTACTAATTATAATAATAATAGTTACTACTATAATTATATTATTATTTATAATTATTATATATTACTATTTTATTTTATTGTTTGTTTCCATGCTTTCTGCAGGTAAATTTGAAAGCATTATTTTTTATTATTGTTATTAGAAATACATACAGCACCAGTATTTTTTTTATTTATTATAATAAGTAATAATGTACAGGAAGAACTGTGAACACTCTGTAAATAGAAACGAAGGACAGTAACGATTCTAATTATTACATTTGTTCTATGCTATCGTGTACATACAACAATCGCTGTTATAGTCTCGATGCCAATTTATTATTTTATCACATGCTATCCTTTTATTACGAGGCTATATTTTCTTAAGCACCGCCTCCTGTGCATATAAACGCTTTTCAGTCTCCTCACAAGGTAGTATCCCTGGGGAGACTCAACTGGTTTTGTTCTATTCAAGAATACAAGCAGTATTTACTCTTTCAAGCTTATACTTGATACACTATAACAGACGACTATACTACTGCTCACAAGATAACCGCTCCTACGACCCACAGGTCCAAGTAGCATTCAGAGTTATTTAACGACAGTAGTCAGACGATAACAGCTGTTCGGCAGGTAGTGACCTCCAGTGCTCTTCCCTCTCAGCTGACATGCTGATGGGTGGACGCTAGTAAGCATACCTGACCGACAGACTGTCGAGACAGACGAGTAGCTCTCTTGCCTAGAGGTAGTGCAGGTAGCTACCGATATAACTACTGAACAGTTATAGAAAAATCCTGCACATTGGTGGCAGCAGTGGGATCGGCGAATCCCCTAACAAGAACCTCTAGGACAAGACAGAGCCGGACGGCAGACCATGGCTAACAGACGGCGAGCCATGAGCGTTGACCGCGATCCTACTACCAGGATCATGGGCCAACTAACGGGTATCTTGGACAAACTGACAGATACACCCCCACCAGCGACCTCCTTCAAGGCTCCTACGTACGATGGCACTGGAGATGTCCAATATTTCATCCAACGCTTCCAGGAAGTGTCGGAGGCGAACAATTGGGCACCAGCGACGGCTATCATACACCTGAGGCAGTCCCTACAAGGGAAGGCGCAACAGTGTGGAAGGGGAGAGACGATGTGGGCAATCGTGGACTCCCTAAAGGCAAGCTTCGGGCTCACCCGCCGAGAAGCTAGGGCCAGACTATCCGGCTACCGAAAGGAGCCACGGCACTCGCTAAGAGAGCACGCACTGGCCATCGAGACCCTGGTAGAAACCGCCCATGACGACTCCGCCCGCATACAACGGAACGAATATGCTTTGGAGCATTTCCAAAACACACTAGGCAATGCCTACCTACAAAGGCACCTCTTGGCTATCCAGCCGACCTCCCTGGAGGCAGCTGTAAGGGCAGACAATGAATACCTGCAGATCCAGCCGACCTACACTGGACCCAAGGTTCGGGCAGTAGAAATGGAGGAGGGAGAATGCCAGCAAGTGAAGACACAAGGGACGACTCCCGGAATAGAGGCTCACCTAGAAACCCTAACCAAGGCCCTCAGCAACCTCACACAGCAAGTGGCCGACCTCCAAGCGACCCGGTCAGACAGCGCACCTGCTCGACCACCCAAGAGGATCGTCAAGTGCTGGAAGTGCCAAAAGCTGGGACACACCCAGAGGGAGTGCCGTCAAGACACCTACCAGGGAAACGCAACAGGCCCGCAGCAGTAGGGAAACCTACTGGCTGCAGATGGGCCCCTAGAAGGAAGAAGCCAGACAGGTCGGAAAGACAAACCCAGGATGGGTGGCAGGAAGTGAGGCGTCCAACCTACACACCGCCCATACCGCAGCCAATACCGGTCCAGACCCGGAACAGGTTTGCCAACCTGTCTGCCCTAGAAGGAGACTCCTCAGATGACGAGGAACCACCACCAGTTCTCGCTGGAACACACCACAAAAGAAGGAGGCCGGCTGAGCAGTGGCAAAGACAAGTGCAGACTCCCACTCAGCACGGGAGAGAGCCCCAAGTAATGCCTGGACTGCTAACGGAGACCACCCCCGTCACATCGTGCGTGAACCAGATGGAACGACCACATAAGTCCAGCTATTACCTGCCGGGCAAGGTGGAAGGGAAGACCGTAACCTACCTGATAGATACAGGTTGCAACACCAACCTGCTATCAAAGAGCGTGTACGACAAACTGTCAGACAGCCGGAAAGCCACACTGCAAGAGTACGACTCCCATGGTTTAATGGCAGATGGGACTAAACTCCCATTCTACGGTCTACTCAGTGTGTCAGGACGAGTACGGTCTGTAGCATATGCAGAGACGTTCGTCGTCACGCAGATTAGCAAAGATGTCATCCTCGGGATGCCGTTCTTGGCTAATCAGAAGTGCCGTATGGGCTTCGATCGACCAGTATTGGTCATGCAGGACCGGGAGCTGGTGTGCACCGACCGTTATGGGAGGGCACTGATCTCCAAGGTCCAAGTACTTCGGAAGATAGAGATCCCCCCTCAGACAGAGGCTACCATACCGTGTCATCTTGCCGCACGGAGCTACTGTCCACAGGGCGTGATCCAGAGTTTACCGGGGAGCCTACCCTTGGCTACAAGTGTAAACTCGCCGGACGAGCAAGGACGGGTATTGGTCAGGTGCCTCAACCCTACCTCGAATGTGATAAGCCTGCCAGCCGGCGAGGTTATCGGAACGTTCACGGGGGTAGCGGCCGATGAGGTACAGCAGACCACACCCGGAGTCCCAACCAGGTCGGGCCCGACAGGTTCACCAGTACCTGACCACCTGGTGGAACTGTACGAACAGGCGAGCAGAGGGTGCAAGGACGAGCGACAGATGGAACAATTGAGGGGATTGCTTAGGAAGTACGAGGCCGTGTTTAGCAGAAATAGCGGAGACATTGGCCGTACTGACCTTGTAGAGCATGCCATTCCAGTTGCCGAAGGCACCAGACCGGTTCGGTTGCCTCCTCACAGGCTGGGAAACTTAGGGGGATAGGCTCCCCGAAGTATCCCAGCAACAGGCGGCAGTGGGGCCGTGAGGCTCTGGAGACACATTAAATCGTGATATAGCGCTGTGGGAGGAGCTGAAGGCCCACTGTGTCTCGAATCCTGAATTAACAGGATACTGTGGTACCGTCTAGTCGGCTCGACTGTAGGTCAGAAAATACTACAGCGAGTGGTACGTGGATGATAGTCCACACCTAGCCAGCGTGGAATGGCAGAGTTAAGTCCATATCCTGGAACGCTGGTGAACAGGCAAGGCTGGTGAAAACGGTCAAAGTTCATATACCCATAGCTAAGTGGGGTATGGATCAGACCGTCGGTTACCTCTGGGGGCCTAATCCGCTCTAACAGATCAAGGTGATCGCTATCGACTGGGTCACCGGCCGGTTGGTTCGCATATGCAATAAATCCCTTAGGGTTGCGCGACCAGCTCAATGTACAGTCAGGCCCTAGTAAGCCAAAAGCGAATGTGTTAGTAGGCGAGCTAGGTGGAAAGGTACTCAGCCTAGGCTGCGCCCACGACTCCAAGGTGAGGTGGGAGGCCGAAGAGTACAAGCGACCTGAGAAAGAGGCTGAGGCTGAACGACAAGTGAAAGACCTGTTAGAGAAGGGGCTGATTGAGCCCGCAGACGGGGCATGGAGTTCCCCGGTGGTGCTGGTGCGCAAGAAAGACAGCACGTGGCGGTTCTGCATCGACTACCGGAGGCTAAATGATGTCACTAGGCAGGACGCCTATCCTATACCTAGGATAGACGAGTCCCTTGACGCCCTAGCTGGCAGCAAGTATTTTAGCACGTTGGATCTGACCAGTGGATACTGGCAGGTGCCGCTCGATGCAGACGCCAAGGAGAAGTCGGCATTTATCACCAGGAGTGGGTTGTGGCGTTGGAAGGTGCTGCCCTTCGGGCTGACCTCAGCCCCCGCCACGTTCCAGCGTTTGATGGAACGAGTGCTGCAAGGGCTGCACTGGAAGACGCTGCTGCTCTACCTGGATGATGTGATTGTGATCGCTCCCGACTTCGAGACACATCTGCAGAGGCTGGGAGAAGTGCTGAGTAGACTACAACAGGCCAACCTTAAGGTCAAGCCGTCCAAGTGCGAGCTACTACAGCAACGGGTCAAGTACCTGGGGCATATAGTGAGTGCGGAGGGCGTTGCCACTGACCCGGAAAAGGTGCAGGCCGTAGCCGAATGGACACCTCCCCGAGACCTCAAAGGACTGCAAGCCTTCCTCGGTACAGCAGGGTACTACAGGCAGTATCTGCCTGGGTACGCCACCACTGCTAAGCCCTTGACTGTCTTAACTAGCAAAGACACCCCCTGGAGATGGGGAGAGGAAGAGCAAGTGGCCTTTGAGCGCCTGAAACAGGGACTCGTGCAAGCCCCAGTGCTAGGCTATCCAGACCCTGCCAAGACCTATATCCTGGACACGGACGCCAGTGCCGTTGGATTAGGGGCAGTGCTGTCACAAGTACAGAACGGACAGGAGAGGGTCATCGCGTACTATAGCAAGACCCTAGCACCCGCCGAACGGAACTACTGCGTGACTCGGCGCGAGCTACTGGCTGTCGTCAAGGCAGTCAAACACTTTCGGCCGTACCTCTACGGTCGAGAGTTCAAGCTCCGCACCGACCATGCGTCCTTAAGGTGGCTGTGCCGGCGGAAGGAGCCGTCCAACCAGATTGCGAGGTGGCTGGAGATTCTCGCCGAGTTTGTATATAAACTCGAGCACAGGGCTGGCAAACAGCATGGGAATGCTGATGGGTTGAGCAGGCGCGAACCTTGTATGGACTGCCGTCAGTGCAGTGCCATAGAGCAGCGCGATGGTGGACCGACCCATGCTGAACTTGCCAGGGCCCCTGGACCAGAACTCCAGTTAGCGAGGCCTCCTATCTCAGAGGACGTGCTACCCCAAGGCCGACAAGACGATCCGGTACCACTACGAAGCCAAGAGGCAGAGGCGGACATGCCAGAGCTGTGTGTGGTCACCAGTACAGAACTGGTTGAACAACAGCGCACCGGCCAGAACCCAGTGGCCAGAATGTACCAGGAGATCAGCGGCGGCAAGCCAGTGACCAAGAGAGAGCTGGAAGAGGGGAGTAGAGAGCTGCGAGCGCTCTACAGTCGCAGA
This sequence comes from Cryptosula pallasiana, assembly GCA_945261195.1. Lineage (NCBI taxonomy): Eukaryota > Metazoa > Bryozoa > Gymnolaemata > Cheilostomatida > Cryptosulidae > Cryptosula > Cryptosula pallasiana. The sequence continues at coordinate 57,244,486 of OX183132.1, forward strand.
GAGGCCATGGCGGTACAGCCGGACGGTACTCTGACTATGCAAATAGCCCCCAAAGGCCGGACTAGACTATGCGCAGTCTGCCCGTCATCCCGACGCCGACAGGTAATATGGGATACACATGGGCTGTCCCATGCTGGTGTGAACCGCACCAGGAGCCGGGTCCAACTCAACTGGTACTGGCCGGGAATGTCCGCCGAGGTACGAAGACTGGTCAAGTCCTGCGAGGTCTGCCAAGTGGCCAAGAGAGGGGGAGTACAGCCAGTCCAGGAGAGACAGAGGCTGTTTGCCGGCAGGCCCTTCCAGAAGGTAGCAGTGGACCTAGTCGGACCTCTTCCAGAGACCAGGCGGAGGAATAAGTGGATTTTGGTGTTGTCCGACCACTTTACACGGTGGCACGATGCCATTGCTATTCCAGATGCCACCGCCCCTACAGTCGCCACAGCCCTTGATGAAAGGGTATTCTGCTACTGGGGACTACCGGAGGAGCTCCACACGGACCAAGGTGCACAGTTCGAGTCACGACTCATGGCTGAACTCTGCGTCCTGTGGAATGTCGATAAGACACGCACCACGCCTTACCACCCACAGGGTAACGGGGTAGTCGAGAGGCAGAATAGGACCTTGGGGGACTCTTTGCGAACACTCCTGCTCAGACGCGGACAAGAGGAATGGGATCTGCTGCTACCCCAAATAATGAGGGCATTCCGCGGCACCCCACACTCCGCAACGGGAGAGACTCCAAACTACCTCATGCTAGGCCGAGAAGTCAGACTGCCTGACCAGTTGGACGGTAGGCCCACAGACTCAGACAAACAGTTAGTGACTGAGTACGCCCTCCAAATGCAGGCAGATCTGAAGGCAGCTCACGATCTGCTCAGAGAACAACAGGTGGAGATCAGACAAGAGGACACCGAGGAGCCACCACTCTACATACCCGATGACTTGGTCGTACTAGAAAACAAAAGGAGGGTGAAGGGTAGTAACCCTAAACTTCAGCCCAGCTTTGTTGGACCATATCGAGTAGTGGAGGCCTATCCCAACCACACCTATCGGATAGAAAAGGATGGGCAGACGTCCATACAAAATGAGCGGCGCCTGAAAGAGTACCGACCGTGTCACGAGCCCGCAGGGAGGGCACCCGCAAATAGGGAGGCCGCCCTACGCCCCAACATGAAGGGTGCAGCCAGGCGAAGAGGCCGACCCCCCCTAGCCGGTATCAGACAGCCACCAGACCCTGGTGCACAATCGGCAGAGATCAGGAGGATGCCAGGAGAAAGAGACACCACCCAAACAAACCTACAGGCGCTGGAACGCCAGCTCAATCAACTGCCAGCTCTAATGGAACAAACAGTTGGACGAGCTGAGCCCCAACGACCCACAGACAGAGGTTGGGAGGTGGTACCCAACAACAACACACGACTGAGTCGACACGAACAATGGGAAAAGGATAGGGAGTGGCCAGCGCTACCAGACAATGGGGCGCCCAGCCCAGCTCCCTCTCCAACCCCCACCGCCAGAGAAGAAGGTGCCGACAGTCAAGCAACAACACCAATAGTAGAAGGTGCCACACAAGGTCACTCAGCGATGGATGAAGAGCTAGTCATCAGTGAAAAGCCAACAGAGATGAGCAGACCCAGGAGAAACACTAGGCCACCATCAAAGTTGGCTGACTACCAATGTTATCAGATGGCCAACGACGAGCCAATGCCACCAAACAACCCATTACTGTCACCGACAGTGATGGAGCAACACCTGACACCTTCAGAACACAATAATACTCCAGAAAAAATATTAAAGGAGTTAAAACGATGTTCCGAAGGTGAGGCATTGCCCAACACACTCGAAGATGCAAAAAACTACTGGAAAAAGCTAGCCACACGACAAGAAATAAAATTAAATAACGAACTCACCTCTCACAACGATGCCAAGCTCTACGCCAACGAACAAATGCCAGGGGGAAATAACACCCGGCATGGCTCTATTACTAGAGCACTAGCAGATGACTCTATGTACATTAGGTCACTTGCGACACGAGGTTCCACGGCTAAGAACTTGAGCGATGACGTAGGAAAAATAACCACGTGGGCCGATGACGTAGAAGGGGAGGGCACAAATCCAGCCAATCAACAAGCCACTGGACCCACCCAGCGGCAAACTTGTACTAAGCAAAACGAGGAGATATCACTTGGCAGCAAGATTTCAAACAGCACACACGAACTACAACTACTCTCCACAGGAAAATTAAATAAAATAATATCAGCAGCAGCAGAAAATATGAAGCAACGAAAACAACAAAAGCCAGACGTATCATTGGAGGAGGATGCTGCCATCGCCGAACAAATAGTCGGAGAAGAGTGCCCGATGAAAGTGGACAGCAAGGTGGAAACAAGACAACCCCCTTGCACCAACCGTGTTGCTACAAAGGAAGAGATGCATGCTAGGAGACAGACACAAATAGGGCAAGAAGTAGTGCAGGTAAACAAAATCTCTGTTGCCAATGAACTAAGGATAACCACACAGCCGAGCGAAAGTACGGCAACCCGTACTACGTGGCTGTCAAGCAAAACACTCACAGCTCTGAAGGACATGGTCACCAAAGTGGGAGACACAGACGACGAATGGCGGTGTGACATGTGTAACTACACCAACGGTCGTAAACGGGTGGTGTATCACACGCACCAACACTTTGTGTTTTATTTTTGCACCTGTGGCAAAAAGTCTGCGTCGAGAGATGCAATGCGCAAACACATTACCAAGCAAAATAAATCAACCACTCACGGAGGACCGCTAGCTCCCCTATACGAGGTGGATGCCGATTCCTATCTGGAATTTGCCAAATTTATGACTTGGCCACAACCACCCCCGTTTGGACGGCCACTACCAATATCTGAGCAGAAGGCTAACCCAGCACCAGCCCACAAACGGACAACCTCGATACAGGACAGGTTAGGAGCACCAGCGCGGGCAAGTAGCCCTATAAAAAAGCTGCCACGTGAGGTGTCGCCGTACTACAAACCAAAAAGGGTGGAGACTACGGCAGAACAGGTACGACGTACTGTAATACTTAGCCAACAATTGGATAAACAGACTGATAAGCGTCGGGAGGCTCACAGACAAGCCGAATCAACTACCTCTGTCAACCGACGGCACAGGGACGTGACGCCAGTCAGGCTACACTCCACAGTAGAGCGTACCGCTCATAGACAGAGAGATGACCCATACCACGTAGAGCAGAGAGAAAGAGGGAGGCGATTGGAAAGAAAGAGAGCGGAGCTAAACAAGCTAACTGAGGACGCCTACCGACTGCTACGCCAGGCTCAAGATGTAAAAGAGCAGATCAGGAGCCTGGAGAACCATGCTAAGTAAAGCAAAACAATTATGGCAATTAGTTACCATGAACAAATACTTACCATATTTTATTCCTATATTACTCTGTGTGCCACTTATCATATACTGCTACAATCACTACATGTCTACATACGTTGCCAACAAATGTATAATATATTTTTCTTTTATTATTATTATTATCATACGCCTTGTATCTAACTATGTACATCCTTCTTGCTTCCCTGTACGGTCACATTGGTCCCCTACGTCGACCAATGGGGGGGGGGGGGGGCTGTGTACAGGAAGAACTGTGAACACTCTGTAAATAGAAACGAAGGACAGTAACGATTCTAATTATTACATTTGTTCTATGCTATCGTGTACATACAACAATCGCTGTTATAGTCTCGATGCCAATTTATTATTTTATCACATGCTATCCTTTTATTACGAGGCTATATTTTCTTAAGCACCGCCTCCTGTGCATATAAACGCTTTTCAGTCTCCTCACAAGGTAGTATCCCTGGGGAGACTCAACTGGTTTTGTTCTATTCAAGAATACAAGCAGTATTTACTCTTTCAAGCTTATACTTGATACACTATAACAGACGACTATACTACTGCTCACAAGATAACCGCTCCTACGACCCACAGGTCCAAGTAGCATTCAGAGTTATTTAACGACAGTAGTCAGACGATAACAGCTGTTCGGCAGGTAGTGACCTCCAGTGCTCTTCCCTCTCAGCTGACATGCTGATGGGTGGACGCTAGTAAGCATACCTGACCGACAGACTGTCGAGACAGACGAGTAGCTCTCTTGCCTAGAGGTAGTGCAGGTAGCTACCGATATAACTACTGAACAGTTATAGAAAAATCCTGCACAATAACAATAATAATAATAATGACTATCAAATATTAATATACTAATGTATAACAATAATAACTACTAAAATTGATAAATAAATAAAAATTAATAGTATAATAATGAATGTATTATAATTATAATAATATTATTGTATATATATATATTAATTAATAATTATAATTATTTATTAATTATTATATTATTATTAAAAATATGTATATATATATAATATATATATATATACATATTTTTAATAATAATATAATAATTAATAAATATATATAATATATAATAATAAATATACATAATAATATATTATATTATCTTATGTATATATATGATTATTTATTAATAATAATTAATTCTCAATATTATTATAAGTTAGTAGTAATAATATTACTATTCTGACTACTCTAAGTGTAATCGTTGCTATCAACTACTACTAGAAAAATCATGCACGACGGAGCCTCCTCTTCAATCAAGTTCTTCTTCTGCTGCTGTGGCAAAACAACACACGCAAGCAACAACAACAACAAGACTGGACTGCACAGACAGTTTTAATGCATAGTATCGTTTGCATATATATATATTGTAATAATTGAAAGACTTCATTCAAATTATTATAATGCACTTGTGTGAGTGCAAATAAAACTAAAATTACTACTGAAAAAAATGCTTGTGCTTTTGCTTTGCAGAAACTTACTTTTTTTCAGTCATCCGCCACTGACCTTTAGTAACATAAATAGTCCTGGTTATAATGAACACTAGCTTCGAAAGACATTCTCATCTTGATCAAAAAAAATAGTGTAGGCTAATTACTTGGACTAGACGCTGCTTCATAATCACGCGAACGATCATATAAAGCGCAAAGAGGGTACCCTCTTAACCTCTTACCTAGTGACCCTGTACAGGGTCACTACTCTTACCCTCTTTGTAAAGCGTCAGATGAACGTTGAACATCCATAGAGCTAAGGTATAACAGAGAGCGCGCAGTTGTCTACCATTTCACTTTTTTCTAGCAACGCATGGTAACAGTGGTGCCTCATTTTATTGTTATGGAAAAGTTGATCTTCAAAACTTTTAAAACCTCCTACACGCTGCTTTCCTGTAAAAATACACAATACTGTACTGATTAGTGATCAGATTTATTGAGGGCCAAAAACGTTATGCAGCTTGTAATATTCCTTAATCACTCTAAAAAGTTTCATTTTATATCAAAGGCTATCGATTCAAGAGGTTTGCAGGTGATAATATTTATACCATGGGTTGTATTATGCTGGTTGGCTACAGAAGCAGAATTCTTCAATTCTGAGAAGTAACAAACAATCACTCCTCAAGTATGTAGTTACAGCTGCCATTGCATGATGATGCATTGAAAAATGGTGTACATGAATATAGAAACAATCGTCTTTTAATTGGTGCTTTCAAGCTTGGTCTTCACTAAAACTGAAGCCTTTTTCTCAAATTGTTTTCAATCATTTACTAGCTATTATCGACATTACAAAAAGAATATGAGTTTATACAATATTCATTTATACACAATAAAAAGTAAACATTGATTTTTGCTTGAAAAAGTTGAACTAAAAATGTGTTATTAAACCAATAACTTGTTATAATATACCTGTCAGCGCTGACTCTTCTATAATATACCTGTCAGCGCTGACTCTTCTATAATATACCTGTCAGCGCTGACTCTTCTATAATATACCTGTCAGCGCTGGCTCTTCTATAATATACCTGTCAGCGCTGGCTCTTCTATAATATACCTGTCAGCGCTGACTCTTCTATAATATACCTGTCAGCGCTGGCTCTTCTATAATATACCTGTCAGCGCCGACTCTTCTATAATATACCTGTCAGCGCTGGCTCTTCTATAATATACCTGTCAGCGCTGGCTCTTCTATAATATACCTGTCAGCGCCGACTCTTCTATAATATACCTGTCAGCGCTGGCTCTTCTATAATATACCTGTCAGCGCTGGCTCTTCTATAACATACCTGTCAGCGCTGGCTCTTCTATAATATACCTGTCAGCGCTGGCTCTTCTATAATATACCTGTCAGCGCTGGCTCTTCTATAATATACCTGTCAGCGCTGACTCTTCTATAATATACCTGTCAGCGCTGGCTCTTCTATAATATACCTGTCAGCGCTGACTCTTCTATAATATACCTGTCAGCGCTGGCTCTTCTATAATATACCTGTCAGCGCTGGCTCTTCTATAATATACCTGTCAGCGCTGGCTCTTCTATAATATACCTGTCAGCGCTGGCTCTTCTATAATATACCTGTCAGCGCTGGCTCTTCTATAATATACCTGTCAGCGCTGACTCTTCTATAATATACCTGTCAGCGCTGACTCTTCTATAATATACCGAACAGCACTGGCTCTTCGGTTGTTGATAAGTAAACGTGTAAAAAAATATTTCATTTTTGTAAAAGATCATGATTTACAGGTAACAGGAAGTGCAAGGGATAAAAAAATTGGGCCAACGAGCATGTGGGACAAAAGTATTAAATTGGCAAAAAAATATTTTTTAACCAAAGCAAAAACTGACCATTAACCCTAATGGCAATCTTTAATAGCGATTTTTTAAAAGTTCGTTTTTAAACTGGCATTTTCAAAGCATTGCAAATTCATATACAGCAAGCAATAAACTCAACACTTATAAGACAGCTTAAATTGTATTCGTTCTCAAAGTTATGTCATTTATTTTTTATGTAAGTAATTCCATACCCAATCAAATTGATTGTCAAATTACATTCTATCGGTATGATGGAGGTGCAAGGGCACAAATCACCTCGCATGCTTCTTTTAGGAAAGCTTTCTGCAAAATGTAAGCCTGTCAAAGCAAAGATGGTGCCGTGGGACTAACGCGCAAAGGTCAAAATAATGTCATGTGTCCCTTCGCTGATTAACCATCTTTTCTCTCTGCAACGGAAGAAAACTGCCTTGATCTTTTCCATATTTGTGACCATCCAAGTTAGGCAGCGGGAGAGCCTAGTTAGTGAGTTTAACTTGCGGCTTGACTTTCCGGCACCTTTCTCTATCTAAAAACTTGTACATGATGAGCATGCCATTTGGGTCGAACACACCCTCAATGTTGTACACTCTCAAAGCGGAAAGAACTAATAAATCTTTGAGACCGATAAATCTTCCAATATCTCCTCTCCATCCAAATTTGTTGACAGTCATCATTTTAGCAAATTCTCAAGCACTGGAAACACCAGCGTTGATCAGTGATAGATATTCGTGTCCCATCAGCGTTAAAGGTTTGTGCGGAATGGGTTCATGAAATTGTTGGCAGAACTGAATGGTAAAATGGAGGAGTAACTTGTGGAATGACAACTCCCAAAGGTGTTTCATTGACTGGCCATGTCGACTACAAATATAGAAAGAATGTCTACTGTATAGCAATCATGGTATAACGATACCAATACCGTGTCACATGATTTGTCGAACCTGTGCAAATAGAAGGATTCCCAGTTTTTAGAGCATCAAATACGATTTATTAGAACTTAGTCTACCAACTATCATATTAGTTAGAACTGTAGAAATACTTTAGTGTAGCTAGGTCTATCTCTAAAGTGGTTTTTGGGGGTTGAGGAGGATTCAGCAAACTTATCAGACCTGAAATGCTTTACTAATCTCATTCATTGATATGCGATGAAGAATTAGGACTTCTACTTAAAAACATTCAAGCTTTTCTCAAAAAACTCACAAATAGAGAAAAGACTTGTCTATAAAACATATACTGTGGTAGATTTCAGTGCACTCTAGTAGTAAACAGGTAGTTTACACTAGAAACCTTGCGAAGCAATGCGCTAGACTTCTGCCCACAGCATTTGGTTAATAGCTGTTGGGTAGGAAGTCCTACTGTGCCGGTAGCATAGTAAGCAGGGCCGGTATTGACCCCTGCAGGGTCGGTAGTGACCTCTACCGACCCGGTACAGCTGTACTGGGCCGGCACAAGATGGCCGCCTTAGACGAGGATCTGCAAAGACGTCAGAGAACTTAGTCAAGGTCGTAAACAGGAAGTGCTTACCCCTAAAGTACCAACTTAGTGGACCTAATTCTATATACAGCCTGGGAACCCTGTAGGAGCCGTCATTGGACAATTAGGAGAAAGGACTCCGCCCTTAGCCACTTGGCACCTCCTTGTATTATCTTGCATTGCATTGTGATTGGTTGAGTATTTATATAATTAATGTAATTGGTTCAATTACTTCCTGTGCATTGTCTCTTATATGTTTTGTGTTCATTAGCTCTCCTATAAAAGGAGAGCTCCCACTGTTAATCTGTGCATTCATTACAATGAGCCATAGCATGTATTCTTCTATTGCTAAACACCTAGAGGAATAATTACCCTCAGGACAGCTTTGTAATAAATCCATTATAGCAAACACTACTCGGTACTGTTTGTCTGAGCCATGGGCTCTTGCCTTACCGGGTAATTCGGTTGCCCTATACAGTTGTCACTGTCGGTCAGTACAGTGTCCCCTCTGGAGAGAGGTAGAATACTCGAGATTAGTGGATGTCCATGGTAACAGACCGGAATCCATTACAATACTGTACGTCTAAACTGGATGGAAAAGAGTATTGGACTCGAACTCATACCAACAACCTTCTCAATGAGGTTATCAAATACATTAAGGACTAAAAGAAATCACATCAAGTGTAACAGTGTTAACAGCAGTTTATGTAGTATTTGTCGAGGGGCTCAACTTGTATGCAAACAAAACTCAGTATAACTAACAGTGCTGCAGTGTGGCTGTTAAAACATCTGCCATTACAACAAAATATTAGTAACCAAATCTAAGCACCATTCTCACAACTAAACACACTTTTTAATATACAAACAATACATGCCTAACCTCTGTGTGACTAATACACAACAACCATCATACCTAGGGATGATTAACATGCCAACAAAACGAACATTGTTACTCATATGCAAACCTCACAAAACAAACTGCTCCAATATTACTACTTACATCACGCTGAAGTATACATAGACACACACGTATGACTTTACAGTCAGTTGTGCTGTAACAGTACTAACCAACATCTGGTGGCTAGACAGGCATTGGAGTTGTCTTTCTCTAATAGTCCTACAACACATAGTTGTCTGTAATAAAGGGAAGATAGCTTACAACTGCAAATAGAGCATATCGCAGTGACAAACATGCATACAAAACTAGTTGAGCAAATTGATAAAAAGCAGGGAGTGAAAATAAAGAGAGGATACAAAGCAGAAACTACCTAGTAGACAACTGACCAATAACTTACCACACAGGCTACACAGGTACACAGGCTACACAGGCTACACAGGAACTGTTCTACCGAAGTGGAGTCGCAGTTGCTCAAAAAAAAGAAATATTAGGACAGTGTGAGGCCCGAGACGAGTGAGTCTAGGGAAGAAACCTTTGTAGAAGCCACCAATGCCATTGGAGTAAATGTCTTTGGCACAGGCACTGATTCCTGCAACAGAGCACAGCGTGTGCAGCATTAAAGGATAGATAAGTATAAGCAAAGCCAAGTAAGTACACAAAGGTAAGTGAGCAAGAGTAAGTAAAGGTAAGTAAGCAAGAGTAAGTAAAGGTAAGTGAGGAAGAGTAAGTAAAGGTAAGTAAGCAAGAGTAAGTAAAGGTAAGTGAATAAGAGTAAGTAAAGGTAAGTGAGCAAGAGTAAGTAAAGGTAAGTGAGCAAGGGTAAGTAAAGGTAAATACCTGAGTAGGTACCAGGCGCTGCATTCATCAACCTAGTTTTCATCACATCAACAGGTTGGGTTAGTGCAGTAGCAACACTTCCTGCACATATACTTGCAGTGAAGTGAGTTGTCATGTTGTCTCTGTGGGTACATAACGGAGATAACACTGTTAACTACCTGACAACATAGCTAATTCTGTACTTCTAGATACAGACATACAAAACATAACTGTATATATACAGACATACAACACATAACTGTATATATACAGATATACAACACATAACTGTATATATACAGATATACAACACATAACTGTATATATACAGACATACAACACATAACTGTATATATACAGACATACAACACATAACTGTATATATACAGATATACAACACATAACTGTATATATACAGACATACAACATATAACTGTATACATACAGACATACAACACATAACTGTATAGATACAGATATACAACAATCAATCATATCAATAACCACAATAGAGGAACAGACCTACCTAAAGTAATCGGTAGAAAGAAGGATCTGTTTAAACTGGTCATACATTGCTACTTGTCCAATAGTAACTAGTACAGCTCTGGTACTAGCCATGGCAGCTCCATTGAATAGTGCGCTTAGTCCTGTATCAGGGCAGAATATCATATGTGTACTGTCTAAACTATGTGCATGTATATCAGTTGTGTACTGTGTAAACTATGTGTACGGTATATTGAACATACACAGTATATCATATAAGTACTGTGTACGTACAATATAATGTATGTACACACAAAATACCTTACCTTCAAATCTAGCTATCCTGTACAACCCATCAAATACGTTTTTGTAATTTCTTCTCAACTCTGGAGCAATTTTCATATCATTCTGTAGTCGCACATTGACAATATCACATGGTGTACCTGTAATATACAACAATATCACACGGTGTACCTGTAGTATACAACAATATCACATGGTGTACCTGTAATATACAACAATATCACATGGTGTACCTGTAATATACAACAATATCACATGGTGTACCTGTAGTATACAACAATATCACATGGTGTACATGTAGTATACAACAATATCACATGGTGTACGTGTAGTATACAACAATATCACATGGTGTACCTGCAGTATACAACAATATCACACGGTGTGCCTGTAGTATACAACAATATCACATGGTGTACCTGTAATATACAACAATATCACATGGTATACCTGTAGTATACAACAGTATCACATGGTGTACCTGTAGTATACAACAATATCACATGGTGTACATGTAGTATACAACAATATCACATCGTGTACCTGTAGTATACAATAATATCACATGGTGTACCTGTAGTTTACAACAGCATCACATGGTGTACCTGTAGTATACAACAATATCACATGGTATACCTGTAGTATACAACAATATCACATGGTGTACCTGTAGTATACAACAATATCACATGGTGTACCTGTAGTATACAACAATATCACATGGTGTACCTGTAGTATACAAAAATATCACATGGTGTACCTGTAGTATACAACAATATCACATGGTGTACCTGTAGTATACAACAGTATCTGTACCTACAGCATAATTATTATACAGTGTATAGACCATGCACATAGTTATTGAAAAAATTGATAGATAGACTGTGTACTTCACTACAATATAACTATATATAGACTGTGTACTTACCTACAATATAACTATATATAGACTGTGTACTTACCTACAATATAACTATATATAGACTGTGTACTTACCTACAATATAACTATATATAGACTGTGTACTTACATACAATATAACTATATATAGACTGTGTACTTACCTACAATATAACTATATATAGACTGTGTACTTACCTACAATATAACTATATATAGACTGTGTACTTACCTACAATATAACTATATATAGACTGTGTACTTACCTACAATATAACTATATATAGACTGTGTACTTACATACAATATAACTATATATAGACTGTGTACTTACCTACAATATAACTATATATAGACTGTGTACTTACCTACAATATAACTATATATAGACTGTGTACTTACCTACAATATAACTATATATAGACTGTGTACTTACCTACAATATAACTATATATAGACTGTGTACTTACATACAATATAACTATATATAGACTGTGTACTTACCTACAATATAACTATATATAGACTGTGTACTTACCTACAATATAACTATATATAGACCGTGTACTTACCTACAATATAACTATATATAGATAGTGTACTTACCTACAATAGAACTATATATAGACTGTGTATTTACCTACAATATAACTATATATAGACTGTGTACTTACCTACAATATAACTATATATAGATAGTGTACTTACCTACAATATAACTATATATAGACTGTGTACTTACCTACAATATAACTATATATAGACTGTGTACTTACATACAATATAACTATATATAGACTGTGTACTTACCTACAATATAACTATAGGTAGACTGTGTACTTCACTACAATATAACTATATATAGACTGTGTACTTACCTACAATATAACTATATATAGACTGTGCACTTACCTACAAATCCACCTATTCCTCCAGCACCAGCAGCTATAATAACTTTCTCATGAAATGGAAGAGCTCTGCCCCCAGAGGTCCTTTGGCCCTAAACCACAGCCGTATATGTAGTATATACAGTAGTACACCAGCTATATATGTAGTATATACAGTAGTACACCAGCTATATATGTAGTATATACAGTAGTACAGCAGCTATATATGTAGTATATACAGTAGTACACCAGCTATATATGTAGTATATACAGTAGTACACCAGCTATATGTGTAGTATATACAGTAGTACACCCGCTATATATGTAGTATATACAGTAGTACACCAGCTATATATGTAGTATATACAGTAGTACACCAGCTATATATGTAGTATATACAGTAGTACACCAGCTATATATGTGGTATATACAGTAGTACACCAGCTATATATGTGGTATATATATACAGTAGTACACCAGCTATACATGTAGTATATACAGTAGTACACCAGCTATACATGTGGTATATACAGTAGTACACCAGCTATACATGTAGTATATACAGTAGTACACCAGCTATATATGTAGTATATACAGTAGTACACCAGCTATATATGTAGTATACACAGTAGTACACCAGCTATATATGTAGTATATACAGTTAGTACACCAGCTATATATGTAGTATATACAGTAGTACACCAGCTATATATGTGGTATATACAGTAGTACACCAGCTATATATGTGGTATATACAGTAGTACACCAGCTATATATGTAGTATATACAGTAGTACACCAGCTATACATGTAGTATATACAGTAGTACACCAGCTATACATGTAGTATATACAGCAGTACACCAGCTATATATGTAGTATATACAGTAGTACACCAGCTATATATGTAGTATATACAGTAGTACACCAGCTATATATGTGGTATATACAGTAGTACACCAGCTATATATGTAGTATATACAGTAGTACACCAGCTATATATGTAGTATATACAGTAGTACACCCGCTATATATGTAGTATATACAGTAGTACACCAGCTATATATGTAGTATATACAGTAGTACACCAGCTATATATGTAGTATATACAGTAGTACACCAGCTATATACATGTATGTAGTATATAACTTCACAGAACTAACCTTTATGTACTCATAGATATCGAACTAAGCTTTATGTACTCATAGATATCGAACTAACCTTTATGTACTGGTAGACAGACATATACATAAAACTAACCTTTATGTACTCACAGACATAGAACTAATCTTTATGTACTCATAGACATAAAACTAACCTTTATGTACTCATAGACAGCGAACCTGGTGAGGGAATAGGTCATCTGTCTACCAACTGATGCAGATATACCATTATATAGTCCAAATACACCTTCATTGCGTATCACCTGCTTGCCCATACCTGCAGAATGTGTGTACTATTATATATTACATGCAATACAATAAACTATATACTAGTCATATACAATAAATTATACTATGTATTACTTAAATACAATATACTATATATTACTTACATACAATACAATATACTACTTATATACAATACAATATACTTTATATTACTTATATAGTAATAGTAGTAGTAGTTGGCTGTCCATCGTAGCCGATGATGACGGGTTTCGTCCTCTTATCAGTTGTCTCCAACCATCTCTATTTCGGGAGAGACTCTGCCAGGATCCAATAGGTATCTGCCTGTCCTTCAGGTTTTTCTTTTGATAGTGTCCTTGTATCTTAGCTTTGGGTGTCCTACTCCGCGTGTACCCTCAGAAAGTTGAGAGTACAGGATGAGCTTCGGTAGCCGGTTGTTATCTAGCCTGTTGATGTGACCTGCCCATCTGAGACATCTAGATATGAGAATGTCATCCATGCTTGGTAGAGATGTCATCTTGAGTATCTTGTCATTTGGTACAAAATGCCACCATTTGATGTTGAGTATCTGTCTTAGGTGTCGCATTATGTATGCGCTCAGCTTGTGGGCAGTGACCCTGTAAACCACCCACGATTCAACACCATAAAGCAGAGATGAAAACACTATCGCTCTGTAAACAGCACATTTGGTCTTGCTGGTTAGGTCTTTATTGTACCTAACACAATCACATAGTCTGCCAAAGGCCCTTGAGGCATTGGACATGCGTATTTCCAGCTCAGCATTTAGTTTGTTGTTGTTAGTGACTGTAGAGCCTAGATATTTGAATTCGTTACCCATTCCCAGGTTTTCTCCGTTGATCTGTATGTTACCCTCAGCTTCTGTTGAAGAGCCTGGTGGAGTTTGGTACAACACTTCGGTCTTTTGAATGTTGTTCTTCAACCCGAACAGCTGGGCAGACTGTGAAAAACGAGATACGATGTATTGTGCATCTGCGAGGTTGTGAGCAACAAAGGCTGTATCATCTGCAAACATTAGTTCACGTACCAACGTCCTCGTGGTACTCCTAACAAACTTGAACCGACTGACACTAAATAGATCTGCACCAAGTCTAGACTGGATCCACACTCATTTCTGAAAATTGTTGACGGCATGATTTAGCACCACAGACAGGTAGATGAAAAAAAGTGTGATGCAAGCACACAGCCCTGTTTAACTCCGTTTTCAACCCTGAATGGCTCAGACAGTTCACCTTTCATGCTCACTGATGCTTTCATACCACAGAGAAGGGATGACACAAGGTTGGTGAAGTGGACAGGACAGCCGAGTTTCCTGAGAACAGTCCACAAAGCATCTCTGTTTACCGTGTCGAAAGCCTTTGTGAAATCCACAAACACCATGTATAGTGGCATCCTCTGCTCAACACACTTTTCTTGAATCTGCTTCAGTCAGAAGATCATATCTACAGTGCCTCTCTCTGCACGAAAACCACACTGTGCCTCTGGGAGAAAATTCTCTGCATGGGCGCTCAATCTGTTTAGGAGTACACGGGCAAATACTTTTCCGGGTATCGATAAGAGGGAAATGCCACGGTAGTTCCCACAGAGACACCGGTCACCTTTCTAAAACAGAGCTATAAGTTGGGCATTTTTCCAATCTTGGGGAGGTTCCCCGCTCTTCCATGAGTCACCTATGATCTCGCGAAGATTTTGCACTAGCAGTGACTCTCCAAATTTTATTATTTTTGGGTGAATTCCATCTGCACCATGGGATTTCCCATTACTGAGCATAGAGATGGCGTTGCTCACTTCATCTAGATCAGGAGTATCATCCATCCAATTTTGAAGCGGGTGTTGTAGAAGGCTGTCTGTCACGGTGTTGTCTACTTCATTCTTCTCATTGAGAAGGGTGCTGAAATGTTCGGTCCATCTGAAGAGAAGATCATTTTTCTCAGTCAGCACTTTTTGTTTGTCAGCAGAGAGCAGCTGGTCTGGATAGTTAACTCTTGGTCCATATACAGCTTTTAGTCCCTGGTGGAAGCCTCTTGTGTCATTCATATCTGCTAATTCCTGAAGTTCAGCCGCTTTTCTCTGCCACCATTCATTTTTCAACTCACGAAATTTCTTTTGGAGAAGACGCGAGTGATGCCTAAACTTTGCTTTCGTAGACCTGGTGTTACGATTTAACATCGCAGTCCGGGCCTGGTTCCAAGCACCAATCAGATCAGTCAGTTCATCATCGTTTTCATCAAGCCAGTCTGCATTCTTCCTTTCCACAAAGCCCAGTGTGTCCCTGGACACCTCGAATACGGTTGACTTGAAGGTTGACCGCTTTTCTTCCACTGAGCCTGAGAGGATGGGGAGCTTTTCCGTGATAGTGGTTTCCAAATTTTTCCTGGTGGTGACACACTTCATCTTGTTTACATTGAGTTTTTTTTTAACGCTGGCTAGTTTTTCGCATGAGCCTCCATACACTGAGACTGGTCTTAGACCGGATCATGATGTGGTCTGTGCCGCAGCTTGCACCCCTCATAGCTCTGGTGTCACGGATGTCACACAGATCACGTTGGCGAATGATGATGAAGTCAATGAGATGCCAGTGTTTTGACCTCAGATACATCCAAGAGTGCTTGTGGGTGGCTTTGTGGTTAAAACATGTATTTGTTATCACGAGCTGATGCTCAGTGCAGATTGACAACAGCAGCTCACCATTAGAGTTTGGCCATCCAGTCCCGAACTTTCCCAATACTTTGTTCCAGGGGTTATCATCTTGACCAAATCTGGCATTAAAGTCACCTCGTAGTACAATTTTATCTTCTTTAGGTACTTTCTTCAAGGTGGAATCCAGCTGGTGATAAAAATGTGCGATGGTGTCTGGGTTGTTTGTCATAGTAGGGGCATAGACTGCGATGATGGTACAGTATCGATACCCACATAACGGGAGTCTAAGAGTGATCATCCTATCATTTACAGGTTTGGGATCTTCTGTCATTTTGGCAACAACAGCATCGCTCACAGCTAGAGCTACTCCTGACTCGCTCTTTATTCCAGATGTCTTTCCGCTCCAGTAGATTGAGTTACCTGCTTTTCCTCTTATGCTGCCAGTATCACCAAAGCGAACCTCACTTAGGGCTCCGACATCAATGGCATGTCTTTTCAAGTCACGTGTAATGATGACGCTCCTTCTTTCTGGTCTCTCTGCTCTTTCTCGATCAAGCATTGTTCGTATGTTCCGCGATCCGAAATTCAAATCACAAGTGGTTTGGACCTTTTTATCCTGGGCGACGTCCTGCCAGTATGGTTTTCTTGTTTTGCGAGACTTCATGATTTGAATTGGAAAATAGCTTGCAATAGATTTGTTAGGCTACTCTGAGCTTTGCAAGTTGTCAGAGCAGCCCTCTCAACAAGCTAGGGAGTTTCTAAACTGGCTACGTGAGACCGAGACGAATATAGATCCCCAGCTGTCACAGTGACTGGCCAGGAGTGGTGTAGGTTTACATACACACTGCCCTCACAGGATGTCACCTTTCTGGCTTTTTTTCAGCGTTTAACCTCCCATAGATCCCATATGATCGGCCGGGTAGTCCAAGTTTCCAGTGGTGCCCGACGTGGAGGGACATATGGAGTCTTGATGTGAGAGTCCGTACTTTACATCCTCATCACACCCTTGGTGGCCACTTCCAGTTTCTTCTGTTGAAGTCATCAGTAGTAGTAGCAGCAGCAGCACCACCACCAATACCACCACCACCACCAATACCACCACCACCACCACCAATACCACCACCACCACCACCACCACCACCACCACCACCACCACCACCACCACCACCACCACCACCACCACCACCACCACCACCACCAATACCAATACCACCACCACCACCACCACCATATTACTTATATACAATACAATATACTCTATATTACTTATATACAATACAATATACTCTATATTACTTATATACAATACAATATACTATATAATACTTATATACAATACAATATACTATATAATACTTATACACAATACAATATACTATATATTATTTATATGCAATACAATATACTATATATTACTTATACACAATACAATATACTATATATTACTTATACACAATACAATATACTATATATTACTTATATACAATACAATATACTATATAATACTTATACACAATACAATACACTATATAATACTTATATACAATACAATACAATATACTATACATTACTTATACACAATACAATATACTATACATTACTTATACACAATACAATATACTATATATTACTTATACACAATACAATATACTATATAATACTTATACACAATACAATATACTATATATTATTTATATACAATACAATATACTATATATTACTTGTATACAATATACTATATATTACTTATATACAATACACTATATATTACTTATACACAATACAATATACTACATATTACTTATACACAATACAATACACTATATATTACTTATATACAATATACTATACATTACTTATACACAATACAATATACTATATATTACTTATATACAATACAATACACTATATATTACTTATACACAATACAATATACTATATATTATTTATATACAATACAATATACTATATATTACTTATATACAATATACTATATATTACTTACACACAATACAATATACTATATATTACTTATATACAATACAATATACTATATATTATTTATATACAATACAATATACTATATATTACTTATACACAATACAATATACTATACATTACTTATATACAATATACTATATATTACTTATATACAATATACTATATATTACTTATACACAATACAATATACTATATATTACTTGTACACAATACAATATACTATATATTACTTATACACAATACA
This sequence comes from Cryptosula pallasiana, assembly GCA_945261195.1. Lineage (NCBI taxonomy): Eukaryota > Metazoa > Bryozoa > Gymnolaemata > Cheilostomatida > Cryptosulidae > Cryptosula > Cryptosula pallasiana. The sequence continues at coordinate 57,263,270 of OX183132.1, forward strand.
ATATACTATATATTACTTATATGCAATATACTATATATTACTTACATACAATACAATATACTATATATTACTTGTATACAATACAATATACTATATATTACTTGTATACGATATACTGCATTATACGTAATCTACAGACACTGACCAACCAATCCAAGTTGAGCCTTCTGTTGGGTCTGTAAATGAACCTTGAGAAGGTCAAGAGGATGAGTACACACGGCTGCTGCCGCTGACGCAAACCCTCCATGGTGCCATAGAGCTACGCGTTTAGTTTGTTCAGTCATAGCCCTGTAACAAGACAGCAGGGATGGACATAGTCAACATTAGACATCCGCAGCGACAGAAGTGACACCTACAGCCTCAGTGACAGGCTTCACCGTGTGACAAGGTCCAGCAGGTGAGAGTATGGATTATAGACAGTAGCAGGTACAAGAGTGTCACATTGAATAGACATACACACATAGACATATACACACACATAGACATATACACACACATAGACATATACACACATATACATACATGTATACACACATAGACATATACACACACATAGACATATACACACACATAGACATATACACACACATAGACATATACACACATATACATACATGTATACAAACATAGACATACACACATAGACATATACACACACATAGACATACATGTATACACACACATAGACATATACACATACATACACACGCATAGACACATACACACAAATAGACATATACACACACATAGACATATACACACACATAGACATATACACATACATACACACGCATAGACACATACACACAAATAGACATATATACACACATAGACATATACACACACATAGACATATACACACACACATATATATATATACACACATAGACATATACACACACATAGACATATACACACACATAGACACACACACACACACATAGACATACACACACGCATAGACAAATACACACACACATAGACATATACACACACATAGACATATACACACACAAACATATACACACACACACATAGACATATATACACATATACACACATAGACATATACACCCACATAGACATATACACAAACATATACACACACGCACATAGACATATATACACATATAGACATATACACACATAGACATATACATACACATAGACATACACAAACATAGACAGATACCCACATAAACATACACACATAGATATATACACACACATAGACACAAGACAATCAACAATTTAGAAAAGAAGAAATTTTCATGATTAAACTGGAAATAGTAATTCTGTAAGAGTAAACAGCAAATACCATTAGGATTAACGTCAGTCAAGCAAAACAGGAAAGAGCAGAAGTGTATGCAGAAAACCGTGTGACGCCAATCAGTGGTCTATTAAAACTGCAACATACTGCAAGCATGTCCATGTATCAGGCGCAATAATGCACGTACATAGAGTAGAGTTGGCTGATAACAATCATTCGATTCAAATCAATTTTTTTGATGCAAAGTGTAACGATTTTTTAAGAACTCCAATTTTATTTGAACAAAGTCATGTTCATTACATGTTCGACTGTTTGTAACTTCCACAAAGAATTTTAGTATTTGATACACAAAGTAAGCAGTTACAGCCGAAATACATTACAAAATACAGCATTCCAGACTTTATATATCTGCTGCATGAGCCATGTTTTGTTATCATAGGCTAATGAATTATACCTATATATCTATCATGCACACAATATTGTTGTTTCATACATCCAACTACTTTTTTCTTATTACACCTGTGTACTATAATAACAAATTTGAAGCTTTGTTTGTATCTGTATCGCTGCACTGCAATACATCTATTGTAATCCTATTCTGTAATTTTGAGTTTAATGAACAAAATTGATAATCTACATAACACGTCGTTTAGTTTAACTCCTGACTGATCCTAATGGGGTACAATTAGTTGTAGAAGCATGCGTATAACATATAAGTCCCAGCAAAGCGGTCTTTGAGCTGAAAAGCACAAAAACATGATGTCAACTTGATAAATTGAAAAAAGAATGATTTGAATAAAAAAAACCCATTAAAATAAAACAAATCAACATTTTTGATTTTTTGAAAAAAGTTACGATTTTTTCCAACCCTAACATACAAAACAAATTAGCCTCGTACCAAAATTTATATTCAAATTTCTAACAACATGCCATAAAAAAGCCATTGTATGGAGATGTGTAAAGTAGCTGATATGAGATGAACACGCATGGCAAGCGATAAAGAATTTATTTTCTCTAACTACTGATTAGCCTTGTAATGGAAGTGTTAGATCAGTGAGGGTAGAGCTAGCAACGGCTATCGAGAAGCAGTGGAAAAGGAATCGGCTAGCTTGTTGTTTATACTAGGATTTTGATAGATTCACTGGGAGCATTCACTTATACATGTATATATTTGAAGGTATTTCATCTGTAATGTCACTCGTTTTTAACAATTGTGGCATCTTTTGGTGTGCTGCTGACAATTGCTGACACAAATAAAATCCGATTGTGCCATGCACTGTACAGCCTAAGCTTTCATTCTTATTGTGTTGTCACTGACTGTCAAAAGTAATTAATATCTGTGAGCTCATAGCCTTGAATCCAAAGTGAACCTGTGGTGGGCTGCACTAAGCTTGTCTGCTCTTTAAATTGAGGCATAATAGACCAGCTGATTGAATTATAAATAGTGCAAATTGAAAGCCTACATATCAAGAAAACACATTTTATGCAGTAATATGGAATGCAAATGTATTCGCAATCTAAAAGACGACCGCATGTACATATAGCGATCACTAAGCGATTTCCTTAGCGATTGCGTGATTTTGCAACTTCTGTTTCCGGCAAATATGCTAGCATTTTATTGGAGGTTATCGCCATGTTTTGATCGAGATTAAAAAATCGCAAGTCGATTCCTTGATCAGCCAATCACAACGCGCAAATGCTTCATCTTTGTACCCAATAGTGTCTAGTTATCTGCAGCGCTCCGATCTATCAATTATCCAATCATGAAATGCAGGCTATGCTTTGAAACAGCGAGTTTGACCGAAACCGCCTGAAGAATGGATATTAGTAAAATGTTGCACAATTTGGGGAGAAGTTTCCCCTATCGTAAGTATGTTCGCTATATGTACATAAGGTATTACAATTGCTGTATCACAAAGCTTTTTGATATAGCTGTTTTTTTTTGTATATATTAGTTGTTGCACTTAATCTATTACTGCAATTATCATACATAGTTCTACTATACTAGTATCTATCCCTTCTGAGTCATACTGAAACTTATAGTAGATGGATGGTGCATTATCATTATTATTAAAATCATCAGTAGTAGTGGTAGTGGTGGTAGTTGTAGTAGCCATTCGTGACAAAGAAGCAAATTATTATGGTGTTTACCTCAAAATGTCAGTACACTCATGATTAGCCCTAGGGTACGGCATTAGGAGAGAGTGACTCTGGTTTTATTATACAGTTATTGAAATGCGGGTAAGAGGCAGTTCCAACTATTCAGCTGTTTTATGTGAGACGCAGATCCCTAATGGTGCTTGGATAGAAGCTGTTACATAGTAGACTAGAGGGGGCATAGACTGATGTGGGCTCATTTCTTGTGGTAGCCCTCGTGATGTCTGCCAGGTTTTTCCTGTCATTAGTAAGTTTTTCATATGCAGCTGGAGTTAATTAGAGATAGAGCTTGTAGCTAAATAGGCCTATGCACCCACTCTACTACGTGGCAGTTATAAAAATCTATGTCTCATAGTAGTCACTGCACTAACACCAAATTAGCCGGGCAAGTCTATTGACACTGTAAGTTACAGTGACTATTAGTTAGTTGTTAAGTAAACCTCTGCCTATATTATTGCTACTAGAGATGGTGATTAATTACAAGGCAAATTAAATCATAATAAGAGTTTAGTCTATCAATCGGGCCTGTTTTCGGTCCTTCAACTATCTACAAGGCCGGTTTTCAGTCCACCCGCAGAATATCAACCGGGCCTGTTTTGGGTCCTTCAACTATCTACCGAGCCTGTCTTCGGTCCAGCCACAGACTATCAACTGGGTCTGTTTTCGGTCTACCCACAGACTCCTAACTGGGCCCAATTTCGGTCCTGTTAGAGAATCGGATAGGTTTACTTTAGGTTTATTGGTCAGTGGGACACTTTTTATGGATAGGTGTAAGATGTGCAGTTTTCTATGCTGTTGAACTTTCGGTAGTCAATTGAGGCCTGGGACATTGGAGCTAACTAGGCAACGTGCTATAATAATGTACAGGAAATATGTAGCACGGCGCCTGTAAATAAACATTATAGCGAGCCAATTTATATCGTGTGTACTCTCACCATTTATCCATTTATTTGTTCACTTTTGTACCTTTGTGTTAAGGCAACGACTGTTTAGTGCCTTGACTGTATTAATGTTACATAACACTTCACATAAATAGAGCTGCTATGCCTCTCACTAGTCAGTGTACACCGCGACGCATAGCTGGACAATTCTTATGAATAAAGATAGCTAACACTCACTCAAGCTCTCATACTTGAATACTGCGCAATTTATACCTTATACCCCATGTACATCTACCGATTAGCTCCCGATTTGCCTTACCGATTGAGGATTTCCTTGCATCCGTTTCCTGTGTGACGTAATGAAATAATCGGTAGCATTTTATTTGAGACTATCGGTAGGTTTTGCTCGTGGTCAAAAAATCGGTAGATATTTTGTGATTTGACCAATCATATCACCGTTAGCGGTTTTGATGTTTCCAACAAAACTGTTTCTCAAGTGCAATTATTTTAGATGAAGAATCGTTTTTTAGCGTCCCGTCTTTGTTGTTTGAAATCACTTTAAGCTAACTATGGAAAAAATGTAGCGAGTTTTACCGGTATTGCGTGAGAATGGCAAGTAGAGAAAAAAATAGGGGAAAGTCCTTGACGTCATCTCCAATCGGTAAGGGCAAATCGGTAGGTAATCGGTAGATGTACATGTAGCATTACTGCTCTATAAGGCAACCAGCTCTGACCACGGGCGGCTGGGGATTTCCGGTTTTTAAATCGGAGCAGACAATCCCAACAAGCATACATGATCAATAATTATATATACTAATAATACTAATACTTATTAGTATATATAATTATTGATCATGTATGCTTGTTGGGATTGTCTGCTCCGATTTAAAAACCGGAAATCCCCAGCCGCCCGTGGCTCTGACGACCTACTAGGTCTGGCAGCACCAGTGTTGTACAAGGAGTAGTAGGCTAGAAGCAGACTTGCCTGACAGACTCTCGCCTATCACGGCCTACCTTCTAGCAGCTATGCAGAAGGGCGGACGCTGAGACGGCCGAGCTGGCAGCAAGCTTGTCTGGACAGACAGACAACTCTGCTCCTAGAGGTGGTGCAGGTGTGCTACCAGGGTGACTAGTGACGTCACAACAAAATCCTGCACAATAATAATGCCTGGGTCAATTACTATATTATTTATTAAATTATTATTATTATTATTAATTAATAATAATAATAATATATTATTTATTTAATTTATCATAATCATTATTAGCATTTCACACTGTGACCTTATTATTTCATCTGAAACTTACTTTGCGATAAAAAAAAGGAAATGAGTGAGAGTGTACAAATGAATGAAAACGAGTGAATCCCACTCCTGGAAGTGAGTTGGCAGGCAGGTATGTATATGCATGTTTTGCAAAAACCTTACATTTTCCCACCCACCATCAGATGGGTTATTATGGGTTCCATTGAAAATGTGCAAAGAAGAAAATGAGCTGAGAACAAAATGTGCAAAGAACAAAATGTACAAAGAACAAAATGAGCAAAGACAAAAATGAGCAAAGAAGAAAACGCGCCACAAACCCATACCATTGCAGATCGCGCAAACAGTGTGACTACCTCTTAAACCAAGCAGCAGTAGGTTATTGACTGTGCAGAATGCATTTTTGAAGTCAAAAGTGCAGAAAAATCAACAGTGCAGAAAATGCAGAAAATGTTCCAAAATTTTTTTTACCTAAAAAACTGATGAAAAAGCACTACCCATGGGTTATTGACTGTGCAGAATGCATTTTTCAAGTTGAAAGTGCAGAAAAATCAACAGTGCAGAAAATGCAGAAAACGTTCCAAATTTTTTTTTTACCTAAGAAACTGATGAAAAAGCACTATCCATGGGTTATTGACTGTACAGAATGCATTTTTGAAGTCGAAAGTGCAACAAAATCAACAGTGCAGAAAATGCAGAAAACGTTCGAAAATCTTTTTCACCTAAAAACTGATGAAAAAGCACTACCCATGGGTTATTGATTGTGCAGAATGTAGTTTTGAAGTCGAAAGTGCAGAAAAATCAACAGTGCAGAAAATGCAGAAAACGTTCCAAAATTCTTTTTACCTAAAAAACTGATGAAAAAGCACTACTCATAGGTTATTGACTGTGCAGAATGCATTTTTGAAGTCAAAAGTGCAGAAAATGAACAATGCAGAAAACGTTCCAAAATTTATTTTATCTAAAAAATTGATGTAAAAGCACTACCAATGGGTTATTAACTGGGTAGAACACATTTTTAAAGTCGAAAGTGCAGAAAAATCAACAATGCAGAAAATGCAGAAAATGTTCCAAAATGCATTTTTGTTACAGTTTGGGTCAAAACTCAAAGGTTGTTTTTTTGCCACAATATGTTCGCTATTTTTTCCACCAGCTTTGGGCTACTTGACTTATATACACTAATAGTTTCTTTGCCCTATGTGTAGGTAAAAGATTTGATACACTTTTTCCACTGTCACCACTTTTTCTAACAGTATCATGTTTGTAGCTGATAGTATATATTATGGTGGCTCAGAACGTTTTGTGTTTTGCGTTTTAAAATGTCTGAACGCTTTTGCAGTCTGTGTCTGTACAGGGAGTGTAGAAACTCACAGTAACTGGTAGAAACGTAATACTTGCATTTCTTCATTGAACTATTATACAATAATTACATGTGTGTTAACCAATCTACGATTAATAGTGTTCATTCAGATAGATACCTTGTATCCAACTTGGCAGCCTTCCTGTGGCAGCCTTCCTGTGGCAGTGTACGTAGTAAAACCAGCTGCTTATATATCAATTGAATGAAAATTTACTTGAATTTTGGAAAAACTAAACTTGGTGTATGATGGCAAAAATAATATAAACATATCATATATTACGGGGAGCAATACAATAGGTATTTAACATACTATAAATCAATGCTCCCAAATACAAAAACAAGCAAATTGTATAAGCATAAAGTTTGCCATCTCTATTTATATTGAGATATTTCACCTAAACACTGTGGAATAGTTCGAATATGACCAAATTAAAGAGAATTAAAATAGTGAACCTGCGGTGAATTAATAATCTTTTCTCCAGGCATTGAATTACCTGTTGAGTATAAATATTCAACTTACCGGTTGAAGGATTCTACGAAATCAAACTCATCGTTCACATGGCTGCAAAAAGAGCACAAAAAATAAATATCCTCTCTTTTAAACAAGCCATAAAACTTTGGCTATGCCAAACACTTGGAGTGAATCCAGCACAAGCAACGAAAACAGTTCACTCAATCGCAAGCAGAATCGGTAGAGCAAACTGAACAAGACATGCTCACTTGACTTGGGAAACTGTACTGGATAGCAGAATGTGACTGAGTCAGCAACCCACATTTGAACAGTAAATGTGATTGTCCAATTACAGCTCTCCTAATAGCTAAGAGTAGTGTATTAGAAGCAGATCTCAAGTAAGAGATGTGATATTTTTTGGGGTACACAGTTGTAGTGGATTTTCATAGCATACACTCCTGGGCATCTTATTATTATTAAGTCTAGCACCCTGTACTAATAGCTAGACACAGAAACGGTCGCATCAATCAATACCGAATTGACCGACCCTGCATCTAAACACAGTGCCGACCCTGTATGGGACTATACCGACCCTGTGTAGGGCAATGCCGACCTTGCCGGGTCGACAGGAAATGAATCAGCATAGACTGAGAACCACAAACTATCTTAAAAGACCCAGGAAGACGAACCCAGGACATAATTACCCCTAAACTGGAAGAGGAGCGGATACAAAGGCTGCAGAGGCAGGACAGGAAGTGCATAAGTCGTTGATTGGACAGTTACCTAATAACCCCTCCTACATTTGATGGCACCATATTTATCTTAGCCATGTGATTCGCTGTCTATTATTATAGGACTGTATATTAGGTTGATTAGTTATTATTATCTTGTGATTGGTTGTGACAAAGATCACTTCCTGTGACTTCCTGTGAGATGCCTATAAAAGGCAGAACATTTACTATTTATCCTCAGTTATTGTTATTGTTTGTGCAACTTGTGCCTTTTAACTAACTCGTATTTATTCTGGAGGAATAAATGGCTAATTACTCAATAGCGCTGAGTAATGTGTTTGAGCCGAGGGCTCTGTTCTGGTTGTAAAGTTGATACTCTATCTCGGTGGCATACGGACCCTGCTGTTGTAGCAGGTGAAATATAACAACTGGTGGCAGCAAGCTACCGACCTCAGCTAGTGGGTTTTCAGCCCCCAAAATCCACTACATTGGTGGCAGCGGTGGGATCTACTGCACACCCTACTCAACTACGCTTACCCTGGCTCTGCTCTAAACAGAACCAGCCATCCCGATCCTGTATTCACTGTACAGGACGAAACGGACACTCCTGCAAAAGTCGTTGACTCTCTTCCGACTGCAGCAGTGCTCCCCTACCACGTGAGCAATATAACTTTGCGAAAGGCGTTGACTCTCTTCTGCCTGCAACAGTTCTGCCACAGCAATCGACGTCGAGCCTAGACTCCGTGTTGCGAATTCACACACATCATATTTTGAGATTACACGGACACTCCTGCGAAAGTCGTTGACTTCTTCCGACTGCAGCAGTGCTCCCCTACCACGTGAGCAATACAACTTTGCAAAAGGCGTTGACTCTCTTCCGCCTGCAACAGTTCTGCCACAGCAATCGACGTCGAGCCTAGACTCCATCTTGCGAATTCACACACATCATATTTTGAGATTACAATTTCTTGACAGACCGACCCTGCATACTCTTGGTACCGACACTGCATCAGTCAATACCGACCCTGCACTGTCTATACCGGCCCTGTATAGTATTTATACCGGCCCTGCATCACTCACTACCGACCCTGCGTCCGCTAAGACCGGCGCAGCAAACTGTTTTATAGCCCCACTTGTAGACTATCGAGTTGATTATTCCTCTAGTCGCAGCAATGGCGGCCAACAGAACGCGTAGCACAAGACAATCATCAGCTCTTATGGTTCAGTGTCTTTGACCACTGGTATAGTTGATCTTAGTTCAGTTCACTGTTAGACTAGAGTTGACTTGCTCCTCTATATCGCAGCAATGGCTGATCTACGAACTTGCAGTGCTAACATAGCACCTGCTGACAACTTAGAATTAAATGCCATGGATCGCTTGGTGCAAGCTTTGCAAGCTGTCATGCGACCAGGCAATGCTAATACGCTACCTAAGTTCAAGGCGCCTCGATACGAAGGTGAAGGCGACATTGAGTATGTTATCGCACGCTTCACTGAGGTGGCCGAAGTAAACGAGTGGACGGAACAAACTGCCATGCTGCACCTGCGTGCATCTTTGAGAGGCAGTGCACTGGAGTGTGGGCAACCTCCACACGTCGAAGGGGTATTCACAGCGTTACGAGCACGCTTTGGTGTTACTCCCAGAGAGGCGATGTCGAAGCTGACTAGCCTTCGTAGGTCTTACAAGACCTCGCTACAAGAGCACGCTTACGAGGTGGAGTGTCTGATTCGTTTGGCATACGAAGACCTCCCACCTAGAGCGGTGCAACGCATAACGCTGGACACTTTCAGCTCCACAATTGGTGACGCATACCTGCAGAGGCACCTCCTGGCTATGCAGCCAGCAGACCTGGCAGATGTAGTGAGAGCAGGCAATGAGTACCTGCAAATTGAGACTGCACACGATGAGCGCTCTACTCATGTGCAAGCGGTAGGAGACGAGACGGACTCAGAGGATGAGTACGGCGGCACTGCCCCTCTGCTACCATCCGCTCCAGCTCCCCCCAGCCCACCAGTACAGCAAGATAGCAGTACGCCACCCAGCGCTGGAAGAATGGAGACCATACAAGAAATAATGGAGACCATACAAACCTTAGCGCAGGAGATAAAGTCGCTAAAGGAGAACATCTTTCCAACTGTTACACCTTCCATAGATACCACACCCATGCCGCCATGTTTGGGCTGTGGCAAAAGCGGGCACATGCTGGGAACTTGCCCCAGAACACAGCGGACTAGCAAACCAGCTCACACAAATGTTCTGTTGAAAGATGACAGACAACCACAGAGAGACAGTGTACGACTGTTACTAGCAGGGTATGATTTCGAGCTTGAAATCAAGCAATACCCCCTTTGTAGGGATGGATATCCCCCTACAACATCTTCATTGGCAGAGCAGGCCACTGGGAAAGCCCCCCAGACACTGGAAGATTCCATGTTGAGATCTTCCTCTATTATAAAGAAACTCACCCCGATGTTTTCCTGCATGATGCAGCAAAACCCATTCACAACTCAGGCTTGTGAAGAGAAGAGTGAACCCACTACTTCCAGCCCTCTGTCAGTTGTTGAGTGACAGAGTTCCCTCAGTACAGAAACAAGGGAGCCAATAACGGATGCTCTGGAACCACTAGCGAGTGGTGAGCATGTCCGTACGCGGCAGTTACATGATGGAGAGAGGACAACTCCATGTGATGCCGAAGTGGCAGAGACAAGTGAGAACAGTCTGACCACGGCCCTTAAGCCAGGTACTCTTACTCCATTGACGGTGTTATCAATGGAAGAGTCAGGGATCCTACAACCTTCCCCCTGTAAGCCCCTACCTTACTCATTCCCCATCAGTGAGAGTGACAAAGCATCGGCAACCTTCCTACAGCCAGTACCGAGTCATTTACCTGATACTGGTGAGATAACTGCCACCAGTCACTTGAAGCTAGAAGGCGCTGATGATCAGCCACTGTTGGACGCTAAACTGGCGGAGACGGACCCCACTACACAGGCGCAAGAGGAGCAACTGCTGGATGTGCCAAGCAAGGAGTTTTCGTCAGGTACACTTAGAGGTCCTGCCGCCAGCTCTAGAGAACCAATGACTGTGTGTCAGAACCTACCATCAGTTGGGCTTCTTTTCGCAGAGCCAACGATAAAGATGGACTACACCCCTGGTATAGCAGCTACCAGCCTCCCAGACAGGAGAAGTTACCAGCACGGTGAAGCTGGCCCTTCCCCCCTTTTTGCAGCAGATGCTACGGCAGCACTCTGTGCAACAAAACCTGTTCTCAGGTTTCCCTATGACCCCGGAGGAAGTACATCCGGAAAAGTCACTCCTCAGTTGGCAGCGATAGCTACCAATCCCTTTACGAGTGAAGGACTGCAGTGGTATCAGCACTGTCCGAATATGTTGTGGATCAAGAATCGCACACTTGGTGTGCAGACGGCCACACATCTTAGTATATATTTATTATTAAAGACATGCGTCATTAATGTCTTTAATGGCGAGAGGTGTGTAGTGGATTTTCATAGCATACACTCCTGCGCATCTTATTATTGTTAAGTCTAGCACCCTGTACTAATAGCTAGACACAGAAACGGTCGTATCAATCAATACCGAATTGACCGACCCTGCATCTAAACACAGTGCCGAGCCTGTATAGGACTATACTGACCCTGTGTAAGGCAATGCCGACCTTGCCGGGTCGACAGGAAATGAATCAGCATAGACTGAGAACCACAAAGTATCTTAAAAGACTCAGGAAGACGAATCCAGGACATAACTACCCCTAAACTGGAAGAGGAGCGGATACAAAGGCTGCAGAGGCGGGACAGGAAGTGCATAAGCCGTTGATTGGACAGTTACCTAATAACCCCTCCTACATTTGATGGCACCATATTTATCTTAGCCATGTGATTCGCTGTCTATTTTTATAGGACTGTATATTGGTTGATTAGTTATTATTACCTTGTGATTGGTTGTGACAAAGATCACTTCCTGTGACTTCCTGTGAGATGCCTATAAAAGGCAGAACATTTACTATTTATCCTCAGTTATTGTTATTGTTTGTGCAACTTGTGCCTTTTAACTAACTTGTATTTATTCTGGAGGAATAAATGGCTAATTACTCAATAGCACTGAGTAATGTGTTTGAGCCGAGGGCTCTGTTCTGGTTGTAGAGTTGATACTCTATCTCGGTGGCATACCGACCCTGCTGTTGTAGCAGGTGAAATATAACAACTGGTGGCAGCAAGCTACCGACTTCAGCTAGTGGGTTTTCAGCCCCCAAAATCCACTACACAGTTATGCCTCAATCTACCCCATAATTATTGTGATATTTTTTGAGGTGCATTCAGTAGCTCTCACATGAGTTAACTTGTATATTTTGAAGTTTATACCATGGATCTTATCCTCATTATAATCACATGATTACACATAAATGGCTCTAATTGGACAAATTTTGCATTTTTTGCATTGTTCATTTTTCTGCACTTTCGACTTCAAAAATGAATTCTGCACAGTCAATAACCCATGGGTAGTGCTTTTTCATCAGTTTTTAGGTGAAAAAAATTTTGGAACGTTTTCTGCATTTTCTGCACTGTTGATTTTACTGCACTTTTGACTTCAAAAATGCATTCAGCACAGTCAATAACCCATGGGTAGTGCTTTTTCATCATGTTTAGGTGAAAAAAATTTTGGAACGTTTTCTGCATTTTCTGCACTGTTGATTTTTCGGCACTTTCGACTTCAAAAATGCATTCAGCACAGTCAATAACCCATGGGTAGTGCTTTTTCATCAGTTTTTTAGGTAAAAAGAATTTTGGAATGTTTTCTGCATTTTCTGCACTGATGATTTTTCTGCACTTTCGACTTCAAAAATACATTCTGCACAGTCAATAACCTACTGCTGCTTGGTTTAAGAGGTAGTCACACAGTTACTGTTTGCGCGATCTGCAATGGTATGGGTTTGTGGCGCGTTTTCTTCTTTGCTCATTTTTGTCTTTGCTCATTTTGTTCTTTGTACATTTTGTTCCTTGCACATTTTGTTCTCAGCTCATTTTCTTCTTTGCACATTTTCAATGTCAATCGTTATTATTACACATATTAGTCCGAATTTAAACTCACATTCGGGTTAAAAATCATTGTCGGTATTAGACTAAAGACGTAGTGTAAGGTCTATACTTGGACTGGACTCTGGCTTATTCACAAAACGAAACAAATTTTTGTTGGGCCAAATCATGGATGAAATATGACTTTGAATCGGACATGTACAGGGTGGCCGTTTTTTTCATTTTGTAACACTGCTATCACATTGAAATTATAGAAATCCAGCCGTGGAAACTGTTCGGCGAGCTCTAAAATTTTAAAATAGCATCCTGGCAACAAACCGAACCTGTTTTAGCCAACGTGTTGGTTCGCGTTACATTATTATTACATTCCAGTACTAATTTAAAATTTGTCTTAACCATTGGTGACGATACACCCGAAAAAAACCGAAACTTTTACATTATATGCGACCGAAAAATTATGATCTATTTTTGGTCTTATAATAATGTTTTGATTTACCAACTATTGATTATATTATAATTTAATTATAATGATAGTAATAATAATAATTTAATTCATTATTATTATTATTATAAATAATAATATTTATTTATTATTATGTCAACAACATTGATTATTATCTGGCGGCAGTTGAGGGCATTTTTTATAGCAGAATAGTGCATCTGCAGCTGACCTGAATAAGTGACAACTAATGGTGTACGATTCAGAAAGGAATTGCTAAAGTTAGTACAAACAGTAATAAGTAATAATACTTCAAGTATTATCTTACTGTTTATTGTTATTAGTAATAATTAATTATTATATTAAAATTAAATAATTATTATTATTATCATCACCATCATGATGATGATGAATGATTATTATTATTAGTATTCAGATTGTAGATTTAATAATAATGATAATGAGTTGTTAATAATAATAATGCACTACTACTTATTACTTAGTCAAGTCTACTACTAAATAATTATAATAAATAATAATAAATTTAATAATAAGTAATTATAATAATACTAATCAATCATAATAATAATAATGATATTCTTATTATTATTCTATTATAATAATGATAATAGTTTATACATCAACTTACTTACATCAAGTACAACATCACGTAAGGGGATAATAAGGGGCGTGCCCAGACCTGCCAACCCTGAATGGGGGAATTTGTGTGAGAATGATAAAGGGGGCAATTATTCAGCGCGAAAACTGCCCCAACGGGCAATTAATATGTGAAGACGGGTACCGGTAGGCAACCAGTAAAAGTTTGCCACATGCTACCAACCACCAACAAGAAGCAACTCAGCATTCATATATTACAAATTTAAGAGATAGAGTTAGATGTAGTAAGTGAATGTAACCAAGGGTTAGGAACAGGTTAGCAGACTTGCCAACCTAAAGTGAGGGGTCAAGAGTGAAACTTGGAAAAAAGGGAAAAAAGCGCGTGAAATCAAGCCAAATGGGGAAAATGTGTTACTGAGTGATTTTTGATAAAATGCTGGAAAACAAAATCTTATATTATGCTAGCTGCAGAAACATCAAGTAATGCAATGAACAAAGGGGTATGGTGAATGGATAGCATGAGATGGTGGACCGAGAGCAGGGGATGGTTGATAGATGGAGAGCAGGAAATGGTCGATGCAGAGCAAGAGAGGGTAGATGCAGAGCGGGAGATGATAGATGGAGAATAAGGAGATCGAGATGGAGAGCAGGAATAGTGGATAGAGAATGGGAGATGACGGTGCAGAGCAGCAGATGATAGATGAAGAGCAAGGAGAGATCGGGAGAGATAGCAGGGGATCGGGCTGGAGAGCAGGAGGGAGATGGAGACCAGACTGGTGAATGGAGAGCAGGATATAGTGGATGGAGAGCAGGATATAGTGGATGGAGAGAAGGATATAGTGGATGGAGAGCAGGATATAGTGGATGAAGAGCAGGAAATAGTGGATGGAGAGTATGATATCGTGGATGGAGTCAGGAGATGATGAATGGAGAGCAGGGTATGCAGTATGCAGAGCAAGAGATGGTGAATGGAGAGCAGGAGGAGGTAGTTGGACAGCTGAGCATGGTGGATGTAGACCATGATATAGTGGATAAAGAGTATGATATGGTGGATGAAGAGCAGGAGATGATCGAGGGAGAGCAAGATGATGGTGGATGGAGAGCGAGGAGATTGAAGATGTAGAGCAGGATTTAATGGATAGAGAGTAGTATATGGTATATATAAAGCAGGAAATAGTGGATGGAGAGCAGAAGATGGTACACAGGGTTAGAAAAAACCAAACAAACCATTTATTTCTGGTTTATACCGGTTTTTATGGATTAAACCGCATTTTTATTGTGAAAATGGTGCACTCAATAAAAAGAGTTTATGACTTACTGAATGGTTAAAGGAATGGCTTTCGATATGTAGCATTCGGCTTGTTAAAAAAAAGTTTAATGTTTATCTCCAAATAAGACAACTGCATGTACAACATGGCATCAGTATCTAAATAAATGACTAATTGTATAATAGAACCACATAAAATAGAAAACATATACACTCAAACTTCAACAACTAAATGGCATTACCGTTGTAAGACACAAGATCATTGGTATTTTTTCATTATTAAGCAATGGAGAGGCAATAAATAAAATTGTTTTTTTGAGCGCCAAGCCGATTTCATAGTTTAGGGTTGTACTATCCCAAACATGAAGTTATATCAAGTATATATGTGGCGCATCGTTTTTCAATAAAGATCCTTCATTTCTCGGTTATCGTAACTAGCTGAAAAATTTGATTTATCATTTTAGATTTTTAAAATAACCAAGATAATGAGACATGGCATGAGTGAATGCTGTGAAGCAGATAACCTGCCAGCTTAGCTGTGAAAGAATGGAATTATTTGATGAACTAACAAAAAAATCATAAAAACCAAAAGTTCAGAAATTTGACTGGTTTAAATTGAGCCAAACCTGGTGGATAGACAGTAGGAGATGGTAGATAGGTAGATGAAGGGCAGTGGATTGTGGATGGAGAGCAGGAGAGAGTGATTGAAAAGCAGGTGGAGGTAGATCAAGACCAGGAGGGGGCCAGGACATTGTGAATGGAGAGCAAGATATAATGAATGTAGAGTATGATGAATGCAGAGCAGGAGATGAAGGATGGAGACCAGGAGAGGATGGGTGGAAAGCAGGGTTGGGACTAGCGGTTTGTAGACGCTAATCGCTGGTGCTAATCGCTAGTCATGCATCAGTGATTGTGGCACATCCCCTAGTTTGATAAGACATTCAGCGAATAGCCCAATCGCTAAAGTACTAGTAATCGCTGAAGTAAATCGCTGATTTCTCTGCCAACAATGCCCAAGTCACTCATGCATGCAAAAATTTTAGTCATCTTGGAAGCATTGCATTTGCCTGCCAGTTAATTTCATCATAATAGAGGCATATGTATATGCATATAACTTTAAAGCATTACTGCAGCTGGCTGCATCACTGACACCTTGAAAAACAGATATACTGGAGACCCAATCTGCTCTGCCATTATTAACCTGTAATTAAAAGTTCATATATTTTAGCCAGTTTTTTATACCCTGTTTGCTGTGTAACAAAACGTGGTTTGTGTTTATTTAAGTCTTCATTATTACAAGATTATATGCAAAGTTATCAAACACTTGAAAATATTATCAGCGGAAATGATGGTATCCCCTAGTTTGATATAACTTAGCATGAACACCAGCAGAAAACCCTATTCCCTAGTTTGTAGCAGCGTTAGCGAAAGCGATTCAATCCCTAGTTCAACAATCAGCGATTCCCAACCCTGGTGGAAAGTGGGATAAAGGCGGAGGTAGAGAGGGAGTTGATGGATGGGGAGAACGGAGATGGGGGTAGAGCGCAGAAAATGGTAGAGGGAGAGTAGGAGGTAGACAAAAAGCGGGGTATGATGGATAGAGAAGAGGATATGGTTGATGAAGAGCAGGAGATGGTGAATGGAGAAGGTCATAAGGTGGATGGAAAACAGAAGCTTGTGGATAACTATTCTCACAAAAAAATACAGATAACACCAGCCTTGAAAGTAAAATAACAATAATTCTTTTGATAATAACTATTCTCATGAAAATTAAATTTGCTAAAAATTATTATAATACACAATATACCATTGAAATAACGATTAACTCCCCATTTTGATATATAAAAGCAACAAAAATACTTGGTAACTGCTACCCTTGATATGAAAACAAAAAATGTTAAAGAATGTTGGACTTGATAAAAAAGAGCAACAATAAATAACGATAATAATATGTAGATAATATATGTAATATCATCATTTTTTTTAATAACCTTTTGTTTATTAATAATAATCATAATTAATTAATTGATAGTAAAATTATTATCACCAATAATATCTACTCATTATTATTATCAATTATTATTAATAATGATACAGCAGAAATAAATAATAATAATCATAGCAAAAATAGTAATACTTGATATTATTTAAATAATAGATATTATTATATACTATTTCTAATTTATTTATTATTACTATTATTATTATAATTATTATTATTGTATGGAAATAATAATAAGTAGAGTAGTAGGTAGTGAATCTTCTTATTGAACTTAATGTAATGTTTCACCATAATAAATAATGTGAGAGAAAATAATAATAATAATAAAAATAATAATAATGTGAGAGGAAACTTGAAAGACTCTGAGATGTAAAGTGATTTGAATGAACCAGTAACAGTACATACAGTATGTATCAATCAACCAGAATCAGAGCAGACACAGCACAGCCTCGGCAGAAAATCACCACATGTTGTTGAAAATGTTACTGGAAGCCTGAAGGTGATTGGACACTGAATAGGCAATTGGCCAATTACAATGGCAATTTGAATAATAACATTATTAATAGTATAACAAAGTGTACAACTTGACTCACTAAATGATTGGAAAGGAAATACCGGATAAAACATCTTCATACATAACAATTCAACAAAAACAAATGATTCATGAATGATTAGGAAGATATAAAATAAATCTAGGGGAAAAAAGGGGAAAAGCGTGAGACGACCGTGAGAAGTGTGAGAAAGGGGGCAATTTCGTGATTCTCACGTGAAAGGCGTGAGAGTTGGCAGGTCTGGGCGTGCCTCAATTTTCGGACAAGTTGTAACAACATCATAAGCCTCAGGACATTGTTATTATTGTTACAGAATACCATCCCATGGGACGGGTAGGGTATTTGAGTACAGAGCGGGTACATAGACCCATCCAGTAGGTCAGCATCAGCCTTGTTTGTCCTCTGTTGCTAATCACTTTTCTTTTGGTCCCGCATCGGTTAGAAAACTGTTATAAAAACAGTTACCGTTTGCTGCGAGAGATCGCGGTTCGTTTCTAGACTGTGATCTGGTTTGCACTCTCGCCTCTGGTTTGATCCTCCTTTGAAAGTATGTTCAACATGATATTTACCCGAGAGTTTATTTGTCGGATGTCCAGCGGTTGGAGTTGTAGTTTATCTTTAACCTCTTCTCCCAACCAGTGATCATTCTAACACCTAGGTTTTGCACCATCTCCAGTGCCTAGATGTGTCCACTCGTTGAAGGATTCCATGCGCAAGAGGCATATTCTAAGAGAGGGCGGCAGAGAGATTGGTATGTGATCAACTTAGCTTTCTCGGGAGCCCAGTAGAGAGCTATCCTGATCATTTCAATGTGTTTTCTGGCATTGCAGGTTTCGCCAGCTATATTGTTGGTGAACTTTAGATCTGACTGTAGTATCACTCCCAAAGATTTGCAGTGATCAGTGTGCTCCAGTATTACATTATCCATGGAGTACTCCGGGACTAAGCTTTTCGGCTGGAAGGCGACGATCATGCATTTTTTTTGCATTGAAGCTCATCCCCCATGTTTTTGCTCAGGTATTAAGTGACTCCAGATTGGCCTGAAATCTTCTCTCATCAGTTGTGTTGTCTACCTCCTGGTGCATGCGGGTATCATCGGCGAATAGACCAACAGAGCAATCCAAATGGTCTGAAAGATCATTAATATATACCAGAAACAACGCAAGGCCAAGCACCGAGCCTTGAGGAACTCCTGATGTCACTGGTAGTGAATCGGATTTAACACCATCCACGACCACTGTTTGTGATCTGTTGCATATTGTTATCATCCTTAATAATTGTTATATATAATAATAATAATAATAATATATACATATATATATATATATGCATTAATATATATATATCTATCAGTGTTGGTTGCACATCTGCCAACACGAGTGTCCAATTTATGCACAAAACTATTAGTTATATAACATCAACTTAGTAACACCTTATTTTATTATGTAATATACAGTTGCATGCCCAATATTAAAACCATCATACAAGGACAAAATAATAAGATCTCTCACAACATTAACAATACCACCGCTAACAAATGCAACTGTAGGAATAGAGCTGAGTGTCCCCTTGAGGGCAATTTATCATCAGTCACAGTGGCGCAATGGTACCAAGCGTGTGCAGCAATGACACTTGTTAACTGCAAGGTCTCGGGTTCGAGTCCCACTGTTGACTAAAAAGATGTAGGCCATCCTCATTTGAGTTGACAGGCCGCGGTGGCAGCTTTAATTAGCGCGGCAGTAGCACAGGGGGTGCACTGAATGGGCTCGGGGGTTAACCCGAGCCCCAACGCCGAATTGTACCAATCCAATTATATCGCCTGTTGGTACATGGATTGCAATAATAAACACCTAAAAAAGAAAAATATTGCCAAATTAAAAATATAATTTACCAGGCAACTGTTACAGCTAATAACCAAGTTGAAACATATGTTGGCCTAACTGAAGGAGAATTCAAAACTAAATATAGAAATCACAAAACATCTTTTAACATCGCCAGCAAAAGAAATTCCACCGAGCTGAGCAAACATATTTGGTTACTTGAAACTCATCTACCCAATTTAACATCAAATGGAGAATTCTATCCCATGCCAAAGTATATTCTAACACAGATAAAAAAATGCCACCTTTGTACAGTTGAGAAATTTTATATCATCTTCCAATCAGAGTTGTCATCTCCCAACAGCAGGAATAAAATTGTCACCACCTGCTGACACTCTAATAAATTTACTCTATGCTCTTAGCCACTTTCGACGCCCTTGCTCTTCTGCCACTCCATCTAGTAATAAATAACGATCCTTGTGCACTTAACATTTTCGGTGTGAGCTTCCTGTTCCATTTTACATTTTTGCAGTTGAGAGCCCACATGATGATTGTGCCTAGAACTCTTTTCTTTTTCCATCTTTTTCTAGGCACATGAAACGATTTGTAGTCACCCAATAGTTTTACCACCTTTTACTATTTTACCTCTTAGTGTATTTATATATATATATATTTACTATTATAAATAATAATATTAGCAGTGCGTAGAACCGCCCAAAAACTTCAAGTTCTTAGGCCTTTGAAAGTTATCAACAAAAAATTAATGGTTTATTTTTTTGTTGATTCCCATGATTATACCAACCATGTAGTAGTAAGTAATAAACTAATAAGTCAGTTTTTCTCGTCGTTGATAACGTCTTCTTACTAATAAGAGTACATTATTTTTCTTGGAGCATTATACTTATTTTCAAGAGTAAATTATTATTACTAATTAGTATTTCAGTAGTATTATCAAATATAGACATGCTGGTATGTATTGTATATATATATGTTGAAATAGTGGATTGAACTTAGACAGAAATTAGCGTCAAAAAGAATGAATGCATATTGCTGAAGTGAGTGTCAGCAGACCTGGAAGCAATGCCCGTAAAGAGGATAGTTTTGACATTCCTTCCACTCAACATATAAACAACCGTTTCGACCTTTGTTCCAGGAACATAAAAGTTTTATTTTTTATCAAAGTTAACAGCTCCTGGAATGAACACAGAAGTGATGTTTTATATGGTGCTGGGAACAAATTTAGACACTTACGAAAAAAAAACTGTCGAAATTCTCCTGAGTATAACATAATTGACATTCATTCAAGTTCTGTTGACGTTCATTTGATGAGGTGTCCAAGTTCATTCCAGCTATGTCTGCATTCATTCCTAGCGAACTTCATTCCAATCCCCAAATATTGAAATGAACTCAGACTAAAATGAGTGTCAATAATGATGACCACACATAGCTGGAATGAGCCTAGCCATCTGGCATGATTGTTGACAGAACTAAAACGAATGCTGATTATGCTATGAGGGAGAAAATCTCAACGTTCATTCTCAGAAATGTCAACATTCATTTCTGTTGACCTATAAATATACCATTCCTGGAGATAGCAATTGGTCAGTCATCTAACCTATTTTAAAATATATACGCAATAGCATACAACCCTAAAATTCAGTAGGAACTTGAATAGATCAGTACGTAATCAACATAAAAGGACAGCCACACTATGGAATGCTGAAACGAATGCCAATGAAATAGGAGTGAGCAATAGTATACTATTTGACCATAGACATCGGCCATAAACATGGATCCATGTGTTTTACTTACATATGTAAAACTAATGCTAAGCTTTTATTGTTGACCCGCTACCGAAAGTTAACCAACCAGAAGTAAACCTAACTAACAATACAAACTTCTTCATGACATCTCATGCACCGATACAGGACCGTAGACAATATTACCCACACACTTATGTAGTTACCACTAAACTGATGAGGCTACGTATCACTTTGATATATACATAATTAGACAAATGGGGTTATTTACTCTATGATATTTTATTAATACATGGGCAACTTTTGTTCAACTAATACATACATGTATATTGAGGGCAGGCGATAATGGTCAAAGTTGAGTCATCAGTTTTTATTTCTCTATACCTTTCAATTCAAGAATTGTTGTAGAAATCGCAAATCTTAACATTGCCGCCTAGTATCAATATACAATGAAACCTGCATAAATCAGCCCTCGAAAATCCATGAGCCGGTTTAATGGATGCCACTTTGAAGTCCCAACCATCAACCATTGTAAATGGCTTCATACGTTTCAGTATTGCCATTTCTGCAGCTTTTTCATTTTTTTAACAAACAATATGAGAAGCCCTAGATAAGGTGTCTGTAAGCAGAGTTCTTCTATTGTATTAAATGGCAGAAATTTTGTCAACTGCCCGCTTTGTAAATCATGGAATCACAGAATTTTCTCCTCTTGTAATTGACGAAAGTTTTTTAATTGTACTCACTACAATGTCAGAGTAACTTCCACACATGAGTTTTTGATTACTGAAATGTATTCAATTTTGGAATGCAACAAAGATCCAAGGCTATCTATCAACCACCAACAAAAATCCAAGAATCTTATCAAGTTGGTATTATCTATATACGTTATTTCTGCAAGATGACGGAAAATGCAGCTGGTATCCGTTAATGAGTAATTATTGTTTGCACTTTTTTAATGATTAATTGATAAAATGTTACACCAATCAATAAACCAAGATTATTTTTTATTATAGTCGTTTAAAATTATGATTAGCATCAAATAATAATGGTTGTAACTAATTAATTAATAACGATAATTCAAGTTGTCATTATTATTATTCAAATTCATTCACAACGTGAGTCAAGTGAAAGAAATAGGGCCAGGCGAAACCCCCTACACATCCGCTACGCCGTACCCTAATGTCGAAACCCCCTACCTCTTAAAGAGTTGTCTTTTCTCAGAGTCAAAGAGTGCAGAATAGTCACAACCAAAATACTCAAAATAATGTTAATCTAGGTCATAATTTTTTTATTTTTTTTTCAATTCAAAAAACTTTTCATTCAGATTTGAAAATTTTTGTTGTTGTTGATTTAAAATGACAAAGCCGGAAATGCAAGGCTGATGTTTCTTTCATCACAAATAAACTTTAAATTACGATTATTCAAATCTGTTTTTATTCTTTGATTCAAAAATAATTTTTTCAACTCCAATAGTGCTTTAGTTTGAGATGTGAGATATTTAATACTTTAAAATGCACTTTAGTAGGAGGTTTCGTCTAGCAGTAGGGGGTTTTGACTACAGCTAGGGGGTTTTGACTACAGGTAGGGGGTTTTGACTACAGGTAGGGGGTTTTGACTACAGGTAGGGGGTTTTGACTACAGGTAGGGGGTTTTGACTACAGGTAGGGGGTTTTGACTACAGGTAGGGGGTTTTGACTACAGGTAGGGGGTTTTGACTACAGGTAGGGGGTTTTGACTACAGGTAGGGGGTTTTGACTACAGGTAGGGGGTTTTGATGGTAGGGCATGGGTATCTGTAAGGGGTTTTGTCTGGCCCAAAGAAATGTCTGGAAGTGTCCATACTATGCATAATATTTTTTATATTATTAGTTAGCATGTTATTTGTTATTATTATATTTAAATTAATAGTTTCCTAAGGTATGGTTGGACAAGTCTTTAGTATCCATAATTTGATGTATTCTTCTTGGTCCTGCAACATTGAATTATCCAGGTTCACTTTATGGATCAATTAAATAGAAGTTGCCCCCTCTTTTGTACTAAAACACTGTTGAGTAAATAACTCCCATTTGTCTAATGATTTGTAATCTCACCAGTTTAACTGAGTCTAGAGCAAGCAACTGGCCATCTTATGCACTTTAATGAATTGTTTCCAATTTTTTCACCCTTGAGGTATGGGGTGGAGGGATTGTATCAATTAAGTCGCTGTCAAATGAAACTTTCCCCGACGTGTGTTGACCTTGTACATTTGTGGATTGGCGTCCTGGAACTTGAGCTGTTAAATGTTGTAGACACAGGCTAGAAGCGACATGAGTCATCTGCAATAGCTGCCGTTTGCTACAGTCCACATGTGTGACAGCATCAGGTGAGTATATTGTGCAGGTAGCTTAAATCGAAAGGGTCGTATTATGGTTGAATGCACTTGTGGACTGCACTAGAGTAAGATTTGTTATGTTTCTTATAGTTACCTAGACACAATACTAGATTGTGTATTGGTTCCTGCATTGATCTCTCCAATACAACTCTTTACTCATTCCTCTCAAAACTGATCAATATGAAACTTATTTGGAGTTAGCTGCTCTTATTTAACATGCTCGTAGAAGTTGTCCTCTCCATTTCTAAACAGCATTTAATCTGACTGCGCTGATAGACATGATCATCACTTACTGCAGGTTCTTGCATTGCAGTCACTGGGAGTCACTTAGAGACAAAATACAACTTTGTCAGATATATATTTTGATGAGAACCTTTTTTGCAGTCAAGTTGTAGATTGTTAAATTTGAAATAATGTGATTTCCCTCCGTCAATTTTTTCTTGAAATTCATAGCAGAAAAGATCTGATTATTGTCCCTTCACTGATGTCATTTGTTGCTATGAGGTACCTGCAGTAACCTGTCAGTCTCAATCACAATTGTGTCACTGCATGTCAGATGATTCAAGAGGGCCTTTATATTAATCATGCACTATCTTGTGCGGGTTACCCACAGCTCTCTAGTCTGCAGCCTCTATAGACTGTGAGCTCTAGAGGTCTCTCTCCCACAGCTCTCTAGTCTGCAGCCTCTATAGACTGTGAGCTCTAGAGGTCTCTCTCCCACAGCTCTCTAGTCTGCAGCCTCTCTAGACTGTGAGCTCTAGAGGTCTCTCTCCCACAGCTCTCTAGTCTGCAGCCTCTATAGACTGTGACCTCTAGAGGCCTCTCTGCACATCTGCTCTCTCAAGTAAAGTGATATGGTATATAATTGTACAAGAGAGTGATGAGCTGTTATATGGGTGAGCTAGACACTCTGTTGTGCACTTAAAATGGTTGCGTGGCCGCTCTATATCACCTTCCTGTAACATCTATGGTAATGCCTCTGTGTGATTAACTTAATCCCCTGACATAAAACATTGGTGTGCACCATCACTGGAGGGTACGGTGACAGGTTACCCTGTGTGATGACTCAGTCAGTTGAGAATTTAAGGCTAACTACGGTGGATTATGCGATGGTATTAAGATGATGCGCATGGCTTGTGCCATTGAGAGTTGCAGTTTTCTTGTGCCGTGCTGGGGAGAAGGTTTGTTAGTAGGGGCACTGTGCACTGCGGTACTGTGTGTTCTACTCTGTTGGTTACTACTTCACTTGTACAGCCTTAGTGAGTATGGTAGACTGCTTGTAGTACTAGCTACAACAGTAGTAGTATATAATATATAACTGTATATAGTACTAGCTACAACAGTAGTTGTATATAATATATAACTGTATATAGTACTAGCTACAGTAGTTACATATCACATACAACTGAATATGCTTGTCTGTCGAGAAGTGAGGTAGTATTTTGACTTCATGCAGGTTAAAGTAAACATCAGTTGACTGGCTCTCATCAAATACTCAGACGGCAGCTGCTGTCGTACAAATACAACACGGTAGTCCTTCCATACACAAGCGGCACTCATCATGAAGCGCAACACAGTTACAATGCTCAAGTACATAGGTGCTGCTGCATGCATCTTGTTCTTTGGGCCTCATCTACTCAAGTTTATGGTTGGTAAGTTCATTGTGGGCAGGGCTATGATTGGTATGTCTATGCTTAGCAGGTCTATGCTTAGTAGGTCTGTGATTTGCAGATCTATTCTTAGTGAGTCTATGATGGATATGTCTATGGTTAGTAGGCTTATAGTTGGTCTATGGTTGGTAACTCTATGATTTATTAATACTAACAAACAACATCTTATTATGTGCAATAAAAGAAATTATACTATGCAATAGCACTCATTTGCTCACAGCTGGTTATAACTAGTAACTACCTGTCCACACTCCTATCCATTACACACTACAACTAGCCACTATATACTTTAACTTTCTAACAAATGAGTTATGAACCAGCCATTTACCTCATGTCCACCAACGATGTGAAATAAACTAGTAGTTGTCTCACTGTACTTGTGCGATATATGTAATATTGTATAAACCATCGCCGTCTCCTCACCCTCTCACTGCACTCGTGCTTCCATCTGTAGCCAGCCATCCAATGTAATGTGTCACATGGTGTCAGGTATACTATTGTGTCACTGTAGGTAATACAGATGATAGACAAAGCTTCAATGAGGGAGCTATGCCTGTGGCACCAGATGAGGTGGAGAAGAGAGCTGTGCAAGTAGACCAGGTAGTCATTGGTTGTGTGTGCTCTCTGTCTATGTGTGTCTGTCTGTGAGTGTGGCCGTGTGTAGTGTATTGTGGGTTGGTTGGTGTAGCACATACAAGTTATACAGACTATATAAATGTATTATATATGTGGTTACCTCATAGCCATTAGACTACCTATACAGGTGCTAACTCTATACAGATGGCTTTCTTCTTGATAATTTCATCCCTTCTCACACCTGCGTGTGTGTGTGTGTGTCAACTATTGTATAAGGGTATTGTATATGTTATATGTTAACCATTACATAAGTATATATGTTATATATTCTTCCACTTGCCATACTTGAATGCTACAGGGCAAGCTACACAAACTACCCAAGATACCCAGTGTGGGAATGAAGGATCTACAACAAAGGAATGGGAGGGTGGGAGAAGCTGGAGACGCCATACAACACCACGCAGGTATCGGTGTAGTCGACGCTGATGGTAAAAAGGACTGGCACGACTGGGAGGCCATTGCTAGAGAGGAGCAGAGAACGGGTAGGTCTTCAGCTGCAGTTTGCATCTGTAGAGGTCAATGGCTTGTGTAACATGATTACACATCTCTGGTGCGTGTGTTATATGTAGTGTATACAGGGCCGGGAGAGTAGGGACGGGAGTCTTTCTCACATGTATTATATGTAATGTATACAGGGCCGGGAGAGCAGGGGACGGGAGTCACTCTCACATGTATTATATGTAATGTATACAGGGCCGGGAGAGCAGGGGACGGGAGTCTATATCACATTCATTATATGTAATGTGTACAGGGCCGGGGGAGCAGGGGACGGGGGTCACTCTCACATGTATTATATGTAATGTGTACAGGGCCGGGGGAGCAGGGGGCAGGGGTCACTCTCACATGTATTATATGTAATGTATACAGGGCCGGGAGAGTAGGGGACGGGAGTCTATATCACATTCATTATATGTAATGTGTACAGGGCCGGGGGAGCAGGGGGCAGGGGTCACTCTCACATGTATTATATGTAATGTGTACAGGGCCGGGGGAGCAGGGGGCAGGGGTCACTCTCACATGTATTATATGTAATGTGTACAGGGCCGGGAGAGCAAGGGACGGGAGTCACTCTCACAGCTGAGGAGGAGAAGGAAAAAGACACTCTCTACCGTGTGAACGGATTCAATGCTCTAGCTAACGAGAAAATGTCTCTCAATAGAGCTATCAAAGACATCAGACATCCCGAGTGAGTATATCTGTGTCCTTTAAGCCGCGCTTATGCTAGGCGATTCCGATGCCTTTGAAGTTTGCCGATTGCGTCTTGGCACTGGAGACTGGCGCTGTTTCCTGTGGAGTTGCAGGGTTGTCGGAGACTGAGACGCAGCAACCCAGCAGTGTTGGGTTCGAGCGACAAATCGCAGTGTTTTCATACCCACGTGACACAGTTTAACCAATTGAGTCGCTCCATATAGCAACTCCAATATATTGTTTATTCTAGCCTGGATAAAATGTAAACAATGATTGTTACAAGATCGTAAGGTTATTATTAAATAATTAATTATTACCAGCATTGTTGACATGTGTGTTATTATTTTCCTTATCAAAAGAATCAAACTCTGTATGTTTAACAATAATAAATAATTCATATTCGGAGTAGCTATTATTATTATTTTGGATGCAAACACAAAAAGAATGTTAGATTTTCTTCAAATTCTTATTTAATTTCAGTAAGTGGTATTATTATTTATAGATAAGTAAAGATCTCATATTATAGGTAAATACAAATCCACAAGATGAATAAAGAACTACTGCCTGGTAGAAAACAGGTAATAATTAAATCCCAACTCATCAATCCAACTGCCTGAGCAGGAACGCAATAAATTATTTTAGCTAAGATGGTTGGGCAACTCCAAAGTCGCACAACTAAAAAATTTAGGGTGTCGCAGCAGTGTAAATGCAACATGCGTCTGCGCCTCCGACAATCAATAGAGTCGGAGTCGCCTAGTGTAAACGCGGCTTTAGTATATATGTGTCTATGAGAATATGTGTGTTTGAGCATATCTGTGTCTATGAGTATATCTGTGTCTATGATTTTGTCTGTGTCTATGAGTAGATGTACAGGTCTATGAGTATTTGCACACGTCTATGCATACCTCATACGCAGGTGCAAGACCCAAAAGTACAGAGCCAAGCTGCCCACAGTGTCTGTTGTGGTACCATTCCACAACGAGCACTGGACCTCTCTGCTACGTACTGCTGTCAGCGTTGTCAACAGATCTCCTCCAGAGCTGCTCAAGGAGGTCATTCTAGCTGACGATGCCAGCACCAAAGGTGTGTAGAGAATCTATGCTAGTGCCAGGGTTGTTGGTGACATGTGATGAAGTTTTTCGGCTAGAGTGGTGCGGTGGGTTTGGTGGGCGAGGCTAACTTGTTTGTAGGCGGGTACATCCTCTTGGAGCTCCTTCACATGATGGTGTTGTGTCATGTATTTGTTAACTAGCTTGGGTTTTGTCTTGCAAGGCTCTCCATTTTGTGATGTCAAGTCAGACAGAATAGGATTTGTCCTCCCACACCACATTATAATATAATTTGGTGTGGGTGGATAACTCTAAAAAAAAAACCTATCAATTGCAAACAGTTACATATACACATTTCATGTTCTTGTAGATTTTCTGGGACAAAAACTAGAGGATCACCTGGCTGAAAACTATGGAGGGAAGGTGAAGGTGGTGAGGGCTAAAAAACGTGAGGGCCTCATTAGAACTCGTTTGTTAGGAGCTAAGGCTGCCACTGGAGATGTACTCATATTTCTTGACTCCCATTGTGAGGCCAATGTCAACTTTCTCCCTCCACTACTGGGTGAGTTGTCCTTCCTATCTCTATTGTTGGGTTGGTTGTCCTTCCTATCTCTATTGTTGGGTGAGTTGTCCTTCCTATCTCTATTGTTGGATTGGTTGTCCTTCCTATCTCTATTGTTGGGTGAGTTGTCCTTCCTATCTCTATTGTTGGATTGGGTGTCCTTCCTATCTCTATTGTTGGTTTGGTTGTCCTTCCTATCTCTATTGTTGGGTGAGTTGTCCTTCCTATCTCTATTGTTGGTTTGGGTGAGTTGTCCTTCCTATCTCTATTGTTGGTTTGGGTGAGTTGTCCTTCCTATCTCTATTGTTGGGTGAGTTGTCCTTCCTAGCTCTATTGTTGGGTTGGTTGTCCTTCCTATCTCTATTGTTGGGTGAGTTGTCCTTCCTATCTCTATTGTTGGGTGAGTTGTCCTTCCTAGCTCTATTGTTGGGTTGGTTGTCCTTCCTATCTCTATTGTTGGTTTGGTTGTCCTTCCTATCTCTATTGTTGGGTTGGTTGTCCTTCCTATCTCTATTGTTGGTTTGGTTGTCCTTCCTATCTCTATTGTTGGGTTGGTTGTCCTTCCTATCTCTATTGTTGGTTTGGGTGAGTTGTCCTTCCTATCTCTATTGTTGGGTGAGTTGTCCTTCCTATCTCTATTGTTGGTTTGGGTGAGTTGTCCTTCCTATCTCTATTGTTGGGTGAGTTGTCCTTCCTATCTCTATTGTTGGGTTGGTTGTCCTTCCTATCTCTATTGTTGGTTTGGGTGAGTTGTCCTTCCTATCTCTATTGTTGGTTTGGGTGTCCTTCCTATCTCTATTGTTGGGTTGGTTGTCCTTCCTATCTTTATTGTTGGGTTGGTTGTCCTTCCTATCTCTATTGTTTGGTTGGTTGTCCTTCCTATCTCTATTGTTGGGTGAGTTGTCCTTCCTATCTCTATTGTTGGGTGAGTTGTCCTTCCTCTCTCTATTGTTGGGTGAGTTGTCCTTCCTATCTCTATTGTTGGGTGAGTTGTCCTTCCTATCTCTATTGTTGGGTGAGTTGTCCTTCCTATCTCTATTGTTGGGTGAGTTGTCCTTCCTATCTCTATTGTTGGGTGAGTTGTCCTTCCTATCTCTATTGTTGGTTTGGTTGTCCTTCCTATTTCTATTGTTGGGTTGGTTGTCCTTCGTGGGGAAAATATAATTTTACTGATGGGCACTGAGTACATGTAACTAGTATGATATAGTATATATAGTGTACGAAGTATAATATTTAATGGACGTGTACGTGCTGCTGTGTATCAAATGCTTTGCCTCTGTAGATCCCATTGCCGCGGACCGAAAGACAGTTGTCTGCCCCTTCATCGATGTACTAGACTTTGAGACGTTTCAATACCGTGCCCAAGATGAGGGAGCCAGGGGTGCCTTTGACTGGGAATTCTTTTACAAGCGTCTTCCCATCACAGAAGAGGACAAGAAGCACCCTGCAAGGCCCTTTGAGTGAGTGAAGTATGCGGTATCAGCCATTATATCTTTGCTCAAGTTGTGGCTCGTGATTGGTGGCGGAGTTGTGCTCTCGTTGTGTAGACAACTTCATATAAAATTGTGTACCCATTGAAGTTGTTCGAGTCTCGCAGTGAAATGGGCCAACGCTAGCCAATTCTCTGAGACGTACCATGTATTAATTTGTCTGAAAAGCTGTCGATGTGTCTAATATAGTCTCAGATCTATCATTCAAGTCCTGCTTGTAGCTCTCCAGTGATGGCTGGCGGTCTCTTTGCTATGGACAGGAAGTTCTTCTGGGAGCTGGGAGGGTACGACCCTGGGCTGGACATTTGGGGCGGAGAACAGTATGAGCTGTCATTCAAGATCTGGCAGTGCCACGGCAGGATGGTAGACGCCCCCTGCTCTCGCATCGGCCACGTCTACAGGAAGTTTGCTCCCTTTCCAAATCCTGGCATCGGAGATTTTGTGGGAAAGGTGAGACGTGAAACTCTATTTATTAGTTCTCTTATGTGTTGTTCCTTATTTGTGATAAGCATTTGTGAATGTTAAATGCGCAAGTTGTCCTCATTTGCAGTTTTTCTCAACAAAAACAATTAAAAAGTATTTTCAAGTCTTTAAATTTTTTGGAATTGTTGAATTCTTTCAATGAATTACCATAATTATGATTGCTTTTCATTATTATTATCATGCCAAGTGGGGATGCTTCTGGGTATCTTATTCATCCTTGTGAATCTTTTCATTTCATGGCTAATAGAGTTGTGACTGGAGTTATCCCCCCTTATAGGGGACACTGGTGTACAGCCAACCGGAAAATGTTAAAAGCTTCATATAGAGTACAATGCACAAATACAGAGTTGTGATGTTTCAACTAAAATAAACAGGCTCTTGCGATGTGATTGATATAACTTGACTAGCCACAAAGTTCACAAGGCTATAACAGATTACATTTATATAAGTTTTTAATCACATTAGTGTAGCTATAGAGGATAATGCTTAAATAACACAATGCAGCCGGCAATTATATACAATCGTTGACGCAGTAATGAATACGATATATGTAACACCACCGATAGTTAAAAAGCATATAAAGCTGCTGATGACACGATGAAGCCTCAACTACACACGCCAATGATTCTCACATCAACGCAACACTGATGTGTAAATGAATCTTCCGGTGTCTGTGGGGGAGAGAACGCAAGTATCCTAAATTGGATAACTATTTTATTAATATTATAATAAATGACAATAAAAATTAAATGTATTCATTTAGAACAATAATTTATCATAATAACAGTTATAAATAATGATCATAAGATTTAATAAACTAATAATATAATAAATAATTATTATTTGTTATATTATTATAATTCTAGTAATAATAATTACAATAATAACAGTGAATGAGCTTAATAACATTATGATTATAGATGATTGTGATAACAGTAAAAAAATAATTATAATAATAACTATAAAAACGAATATAATAATAGCTATAACAACGATGATAACTATGATAAATAATGATTATAGAAATTGATTAAAAATAAAAATCTCTCTTTTTGCAGGTAAAGTTGATGCCCCTGTCCTCCAAAATAATCTCAAATTTTTTTAGAGATATATCATTATAGGATCTGCTTGACTTTGTGGCAGTTGTCAGTTGCATTAGTCTGCTCAAACTAATTATATTATTTACAACGACTGTTAGCCGTTTCTGGTTTGATGTAGAAAGTTCAAAGAGAGATAACTCTCAATGTTACAAGCCCATTGTAATAATGGAGGACTGATTCTACCAGAAAAATTGCTTTAACACGTTTTAAAAAGTTGATGTAAACTATAAAACAATTATTTTGCATCATATTTGTTTGCTGTTATAGCAGGAACTTTTGATGCAACAACACTTTTTATTATTTTGGTCATGATTTGCCACTAGTATTCAGCGGCGTGTCCTGTGGTGGAAATCGCCAAATAATTTTCAGATGATATTTTCTGTGAGTAGGGTGTACAACTAGATATGCCCATAAAGGTATATCATAAAAAGAAATGCAAGACACATTTTTGTCTGTCTGTAGTCTTTACATTGAAGAGAAACCAAAGTTTTTTAACATGAGGTCATGTCAGTTTAAGTTTCTTTTTGTAATCAAGAATATAAATGAATAAAATGACTCGTATTTTTTAATCGTTAACTTGTGGTTCACGTTATTATTTTTTCAGATTTAAACAGCCATTAGTATAACTGTCTTCATCGAGATATAATTATATGTATGTGTCTGGCCATAGAGTGTGTTGTATGTAACCATAGAGTGGGTTGTATGTAACCATAGAGTGTGTTGTATATAACCATAGAGTGTGTTGTATATAACCATATAGTGTGTTGTATGTAACCATAGAGTGTGTTGTATGTAACCATAGAGTGTGTTGTATGTAACCATAGAGAGTGTTGTATGTAACCATAGTGTGTTGTATGTAACCATAGAGTGTGTTGTATATAACCATAGAGTGTGTTGTGTGTAACCATAGAGTGTGTTGTATGTAACCATAGAGTGTGTTGTATGTAACCATAGAGTGTGTTGTATGTAACCATAGAGTGTGTTGTATCTAACCATAGAGTGTGTTGTATGTAACCATAGAGTGTGTTGTATGTAACCATAGAGTGTGTTGTATGTAACCATAGAGTGTGTTGTATCTAACCATAGAGTGTGTTGTATATAACCATATAGTGGATTGTATGTAACCATAGAGTGTGTTGTATGTAACCATAGAGTGTGTTGTATCTAACCATAGAGTGTGTTGTATATAACCATAGAGTGGATTGTATGTAACCATAGGGTGTGTTGTATGTAACCATAGAGTGTCTTGTATCTAACCATAGAGTGTGTTGTATGTAACCATAGAGTGTGTTGTATGTAACTAAAGAGTGTGTTGTATCTAACCATAGAGTGTGTTGTATGTAACCATAGAGTGGATTGTATGTAACCATAGAGTGTCTTGTATCTAACCATAGAGTGTGTTGTATGTAACCATATAGTGTGTTGTATATAACCATAGAGTGTGTTGTGTGTAACCATAGAGTGTGTTGTATGTAACCATAGAGTGTGTTGTATCTAACCATAGTGTGTTGTATGTAACTAAAGAGTGTGTTGTATGTAACTAAAGAGTGTGTTGTATGTAACCATAGAGTGTGTTGTATCTAACCATAGAGTGTGTTGTATGTAACCATAGAGTGTGTTGTATGTAACCATAGAGTGTGTTGTATGTAACCATAGAGTGTGTTGTATGTAACCATAGAGTGTGTTATATGTAACCATAGAGTGTGTTGTATGTAACTAAAGAGTGTGTTGTATGTAACTAAAGAGTGTGTTGTAGAACTACCGGAGGGTTGCTGAGGTGTGGATGGACGAGTACGCTGAGTATCTGTACAAGAGAAGACCTCATTACAGAGACATCGACACTGGAGACATCTCTGAACAAATTGCAATCAGAGAGAAACTCAAGTGTAAACCTTTCAAGTGGTTTATAGATGAGGTAGCCTTTGATCTCAAGGATTACTATCCCCCTGTAGAGCCTGAGCCATTTGCGTCTGGTGAGGTGAGGGAACTCCAGCTATTGCTTAGCAGTTAACAATAGACTGATATTCTATGAGGTTATGGAAGAGATGTTGCTTGGTGTAAGAGAGTGGGTGGTGATGTTGTAGCTGAGGAGCAAGGGCACAGACTTGTGTGTTGACACAAAACACAAAGGACAAGCTGAAAGATTTGGTCTCTCCACATGCCTCAGCGTGGATCCATCTGTGGGCGGAGAGCAAGTATGTATCTCTATTACATTCACTTCTTGTCCGTGGTAGCGAGTCCAACTTATTCACTATTATAACTCTGCGCTGGCATCTTTCTAGATAACCTTTTTGATCGTTTTGTAGCAATTTGACCTCTCTTGGCATAAAGACATCAGGGTACATGGGCGTACTATGTGCTGGGACGTGTCCACCAGCGTAGACCATGCCCCCATCATTATATTTAACTGCCACGGT
Source organism: Cryptosula pallasiana (assembly GCA_945261195.1). Classification (NCBI taxonomy): domain Eukaryota; kingdom Metazoa; phylum Bryozoa; class Gymnolaemata; order Cheilostomatida; family Cryptosulidae; genus Cryptosula; species Cryptosula pallasiana. The sequence goes on from OX183132.1 coordinate 57,297,856, forward strand.
ATGAAAGGAAACCAGTTTTGGAAATATAACCTGGTAAGTGACATTATTTTCTCACAAAATAATAGTGCATGTGATATAGTATGAAATAATAGGACGTTTGTTTAGCAGCAATAATGTGATTGGTCACTTGTTCAGCTGCAATAATATGATTGGTCACCTATTCAGCTGCAATAATATGATTGGTCACCTGTTTAGCAGCAATAATATGATTGGTCACTTGTTTAGCAGCAATAATATGATTGGTCACCTGTTTAACAGCAATAATATGATTGGTCACCCGTTCAGCTGCAATAATATGATTGGTTACTTGTTCAGCAGCAATAATATGATTGGTCACGTGTTCGGCTGCAATAATATGATTGGCCATGCATGTTGCAGGAGACAAGCCAGCTATACCACCAAGTATCTAATCAGTGTGTAGACTGTAATGTGGACAGAAAAGAGATATACATGTCTCGGTGTGACGATTCCTCTAAAACCCAGAAGTGGGCCTTCTCCAAGATGGACGAGAAGGCTGTGGCCGAGCTGTGGAAGGAAGTACTTCACTAGAGCGTGCCTGTCGATTCCCTGCTACTTACTCATCTCTTGTGTTCATAGGCTAGCTCTCTCTCTCTCTCTTCTAGTGCATCTCTTACTTGCTTTGACATTCGTCTCAAATCAACTTATCTTCTTCTATTGACGTTTTATTATGTGACAGGGGATGTGGGTTACAGCTGCATTATGGGTATTGATGTTTTGTTTTAATGACCATATCCGTGTCTATGCACAGTCCGCTCAAATGTTTTCTACAAATGGGAAGGCAGGTCCTATGTGTGGCAGTTTTCTTTGATGATATTTAGCGATTATTGGCCCTTTCTTTTACTGTATATAATTTATTTCTTGTGTATAGCTTGCCTGGCATTGCGAACAATGCTTTTTAATATCAGTAGTTTCTGTCTATTCCAACTCTAATTTATTAATCCATTAATTATTGGTTATTGATGATTGCCTTGCCAAAGGCATCAACCACGCATTCCAATGACGTAAATAAATGTATTATAGTGAAGCAAGCCTGCTCTTTCGTTCAGATCAAAACTCACCTGCCACATCTGCGCTTGATTGGTTTAGCTGTGTCCAGCACTGGTTGTTTCACCTTAGTAGTTAGGACTCTTGACTTTTGCATAAAACTTTATGGTTGTTTTTCCTTTGAAAAATGTTTCATCATGTTGTCAGTTCTAACTCATTGCCTTCATTGAGGCTGCGATAATGCTGTTATCATAGTAAACTTGCTTGAGCCTTGCAAACAGCTTATTGCTGCTTACTTTCAGCAGCAAAGTTGGAACTTCGTGTATGCAGCATGGTGTTTCCATGCAGATAGAGAAAGGACTTGTGAAAACTAGTATAAACAGTGTTCATAACTAAATATACCCTTTAAGCTGTTAGTTGTTTCTACATTATCTTGGAAACAAACTCCAACTATTTCGTTAATAACTTGTGTATTTTGATTTTACAAGAATGACTTTTGAACCATCCAATAACATGTACATGCTTACAGCTACATGTATATGATTGGTTATGATCTTTTTGGTTGAGCTGGAAAATTACAAAGTTGAAATATCATTTTAATTGATATCTTGGAGTTGTTTCCACAATGTTAATTTTTTTCAACTAAATGTAATATGACCTCAGTGGTGTTGCAGTTTGTATGTACAGAAGTGAGTACATACGCGCAGTTATGCCTTACTAGAAAACTAACATTCATTGACGATTCACAGTTGAAATTAAAAGCGACGGTATAAGACGCGCAATAGATGCGTATAATATAAGAAATCAGTGCGACTAGTTACATCAGTTCTCGGCACAATGTTGATTGGTTACAGTAGCTGGTACATTACTCCCATAGCTATAACTAGTATTGTTGCACCGACTCGAGGTTAACACTACTCGTCGACTGGTTTGTCTCACAGTAGCTGCTACCAAAGATGGCTGCCAAACAGTCAATGAGGGCCGACAGTGCAATTTACTAGCGGGGCTCTGACCAATCTGGCCTGTAGAAGTGAGTTTTTACTAAAGCGAATCGCTTACACTTACTCATTTTATGACCTGTCATTCTACTTTGTCGTTAGAGATTCAAAGACGGTGGAAGACATTTGTCCAGCGGCTGTGTTCCCCAATGGCAGGTCTGCCCATTTTATCAACCTTCAAACCTTCTGGTCAGGTTAGTCAAAAAAGTGCGAAGTCTAGAACTGTCGTGTTTCTGGCTATTGAAGCAGCTAATGGCTACAGACTGCCTGCCTGCTATGACAACAATCTGAGCCAGATCGTGAGAATTAAATAGCAAATGTAAGTGGCATAAAAACACCCAGGAGCTAGGTAATCTGCACCTGATGGAAATTACCCGAGGATTTACCCTGAGCTCAGGGAGGGCTCAAATACAGAGCGAGAGGAAATCGTGGTTCAGGCCGCAAGAGGCAGAAAGCAGGGGCATCTCATCGCACAGATGCGAAGAGGTTACGGCACTGAGGAGAAGAGGTTACAGCGCAGATTCGAAGAGGTTACAGCGCTGAGGAGAAGGCCTTTGCCTTGCGCACTGGTTTAAACCCCACCAACGCGCTTGCGAGGGAGGAACCATCAGACTTAAAAATGTTCGCATGGGCACCCAATGAGCCGCTAACAATAATTTCTAACCTTGTCAGGAAGCCGCTAGAAAACCTTCCAAACTATATGGGAGTAGAGAATGTGTATCTGGGCTGGTTGACCTTCAGGGCTGATAACTACATTTTCTTGCATGCACCATGCGCTTCTACGCCTTCAAGTTTGCACGCCAAGGAGGGACGTAGACTTTTGGTCCGTCAGAGACGCATCATCAGGTGTTTACCTGCTTTACATTGAGTGCTGCCTTGGCAGCGGACCTGAGAGTGTCTACTTCAAGGACACATTCACTTCACGTACAGTATTCTACATACAGCCATTGCTGCACACACAGGGGGTGTCTCCAGTGTTTGCAGAGAACCAGGTGACAGGCCACCATTGTGGTACAGAAATACAAACATGCAAGTGCAATGATCATATACAGCCTGAGGGCAGCTGTTACATCAACGAAACAAACACTCGGACACGTAGAGGTAAGATTCAATTCCTCAGAGGTTTGTGTGGCCTTTTGTAGCGCAGGTTCTACGCACAGCAGTCATGAGTGGGTGGGTATACCATGTGTAAGCAGGGTGGCACGAACACCAGGCCAACTAGTAAACGCTCAAGAAGTGAAGGCATAAAAATACTACAAACTAGGCGTTGAATTCCTGTGAAATCCAACTTTTTTGTTTGTAATGTGTAAGCTGCGCTGAATAAAAAGTTATTTACAACTGAAAGTGTTCCATGAAAACCATCGGGAGAAATCTGGAACATCTGCACTCGTCTGCAGTCCGTCATTACAGCTGAAAGACAGTGATTTGTTGACTTGTTATAAATTAGTATTAGCTAGTAATGGAGTCTACAAACTGAATCAATATCTAAAATATGGGACATCAGAATATAAATAGCCATCAATAAATCAATAGAAAAAAAATAGAAAAATCTGTGACATTCAGAGCTGAGGATTGTCGATGGACTTGCCTCAGCAGCGGATGTCAAACTATGTGGTATCGATTAGGAATAATTAATAAGCAGAAGCATAAGGCATAGACATCAAAAGTACAACATGATGAGATGCATCAATCAGAGTTGCCTGCATAGGAAATGATATATTCTATAGTGTCATAGAGCTACCAAACAGGTGTATTCTCTAGTGTCATAGAGCTACCCAACCGGTAAAACAACAAAAATCACTGAGTTACAAAAGGCAGAGCGTTGCTGTCTAATATCGGGTGTCACTAGTGACTGTGGTGCCCTCTGCAGTGGTGGTAGTAGTTGTAGTAGTGTGGGTGGTTACTGTGTGACCCTCACCTCTCCACACTTTAAACTGTAGATATAAGTCTACAGCCAATGCTGCGGTACATAGAAAGCCAAAGAACTACAAAAGAATCATTAAGAGTTGTCCTCCCGTTGTACATGGTTTACAGTGTGAGATAATAGAGGCTGATAGACATAGGGAAACTCACTGCATAAGCGCCAAGTGCAGGGGCGTGATAGGACGCCGTCATGGCTGCAGCTAGTATTGAGCTGATGAGGAACAAGATACTGAGGACCAGATCGTATACCCACTCCTGTAACATTGTATAACATTACATAATATTACATAACACTGTATAACATTACATAACACTGTATAACATTACACAACACTGTATACCATTACATAACACTGTATAACATTACATAATATTACATAACACTGTATAACATTACATAATATTACATAACACTGTATAACATTATATAATATTACATAACACTGTATAACATTACATAACACTGTATATCATTACATAACACTATATATCATTACATAACACTATATATCATTACATAACAATGTATACCATTACATAACACTGTATAACATTACATAACATAGTATAAAATTACAAAAAAGAACATACACATACCACTAAATATAGCCCACCTAGAACAAACATGTAATACCCAGACATACGATAAATAGACATGTATATTATGTACACCGACACATAGCAATACACACATGATAAGAACTACGGTGAAACCAGTATAATTCAATGTTGGAGGGCCAAGAGCCATACATACTAATTATGGATAGTATTGAATTATCCAAACATACTTTAAGAGGCTATAAATATAGATATAATAATAAATAAATAATATTGCAACCAATAATGCGAATATTACGAATATTGTGACAGTAGAAAAAATTAGAATAGAAGTTAGGCCTAAATATCAACATACACAAATAAACATCTAAGTTATAAAAGAAGCTAAGAAGAAACAACTCTAACAATGCTAGTTACAAATTGCTGACAATAATTTTGAAAACTTGGAAGTTCGGGAATCCATGTTAATTTTAGGAACATGATGACATGTTGTGTAACTTTCAGCCAATAAAAAAACAGGGTACACAAAAACATATACAAGGGGCAGCTATGCTGCATTGAAAATCAGCTAGACTTAGGAGAGCAGCAGTAGAGGAACCCTGGTTGGGGCGGGACTTTCAGGAGGAAGTGCAACTGGATCAACAGTTAATCTTTGGAGCGCAGCAGTGAAGAAACTCCTGTTGGGGCTGGATTTAAAGGAGAAAGAGGTACTGCTGGCCGAGAAAGTTCAACACGAGAAAGCAACAAGTAAGAAACCTTTATAAGAGCTGGACTTTTAGGAGAGGAAGATCCGACTGGACTTCACAGTTGAATCTAGGAGAGCATCAGTAAAGAAACCCTCGAATGGGATTGGACTTTAAGGAGAAACAGGAGCTACAGGACTGTACGAAGAGAAACAGGACACATTAGAGGTAGGTGACGGAGAGAAGCAGGACACATTAGAGGTAGGTGACGGAGAGAAACAGGACACATTAGGGGTAGGTGACGGAGAGAAACAGGACACATTAGAGGTAGGTGACGGAGAGAAACAGGACACATTAGGGGTAGGTGACGGAGAGAAACAGGACACATTAGGGGTAGGTGACGGAGAGAAGCAGGATACATTAGAGGTAGGTGACGGAGAGAAACAGGACACATTAGGGGTAGGTGACGGAGAGAAGCAGGACACATTAGAGGTAGGTGGTTTTTATTACGACATCAGCATTAGGTATAGGAGGCAAGAGCGCATTAATTAAACGATTGCTGACAGCGGTTGCTGACAGCGAGCAATAATTGTGTTGAGAAGGAAGTGATATGCTTGCGAAATGGGATGGTATAGATATTTATTCTGATTTGATTGTTTTGACATCATTTAGTGTCTAGGTAGTACCGTAATTTCTTAAAAAAAGTATGGTCTCCTGCTATATGCGAATAACTGTTTAACCCAATTATACAGTTAACGATTGATTTAGGATAGCTGCCATTAGGAACTCACTGCTACTGTTGTAGGACTGAGCAAGAAGAATCGGGTACATACAGTCAATAATAATGGAGAGCACACTTGTACAGCGATATGTATACGAGCTGAAATAGCATGAGATAAGCGTAGAACGCATGACGTAATCACCTTTTCTTTCATTGCCCACTTTGGATTGTTGCATTTAGTAGATATCGTACACACTCCAGATATTGGTATACTAGTCGCCCTAGTATATACTCCAATTATTGGTATACTAGTCGCCCTAGTACATACACACTCCAATTATTGGTAGAATAGTCGCCCTATTACATACTCCAATTATTGGTATACTAGTCGCCATAATATCAAGTGTTTATTTTATAAAACAACAGTAACTGACCTCAACTTCATCAACGTTGGGGGTGGGGGTGGGGGGGGTAAAATAGCTTTGATTCTTTGTTTGGCTAGCTATTTGTGTTAAACTCACTGTTGAACGTGGATTTGCTCATGCCCAATCATGAATAATCATATTAACTCAATTGTAAATATTCGCATTAAAGTATTATATATATTATAAATAGTCAATTAATCAGAAGAACGTAAAAAGGATTTTATGTTTTTATCAGTTTGATTTAATTTACATTTTAATCTCATTGATATTGACGAGGCACTCAGACAAGTTGTTTTGACAACCATCTACAGCGGATTGCTGTATAACACTAGTAGTAACATCACAGCTCTCCGTTTGTTTACAAATTGTCGTTTTGTTTATATTGCCAGGAGGGTAGGGACAGGCCAAATACTTGTAACCTATTAGTCTCAGTCTCGGACTGCTACAACCGGTGCCTGAAGTAATTTAAGAATGCAGTCCTCTTGCTTACAGTCCCGTTAGTTAGTACTTTAACTTGTAAATTTTCATCTTATTTCATTATCCTTCAGTTTAATTAATCTCATTTTATAACATTTATCGATTTTACCCCATCTAACCCCTGACAGTAGCATGGATGCTTCCAGATATTTCTTTCACTTCACTTACACTGTGAATAAATTTTGATAATAATGACAACTCGAACTATCAATCATTATCATTTTAATAATTATTATTTTGATGCAAATCATAATAATAATAAAAAATAATTGAATTTGTTTTATTTCTTAAAATTATTATCAAACGGTGCAACTTTTTATCAATTAGTGGCAATAATCACTCACAAAAGTACCAATAATAATTACTAATTTATTGATATCAGCTGCGTTTTCTGTTGTCTCGCGCAAAAACATGTTTAGACCACACTGACTCGAGATTTTCTTTATTGGGGATTGATAGATAGCCTTGGATCTCTGCTATATTCCATGACTGAATACATTTCAGCAATCAAAAACTCGAAGTTACTGACTCAGGTATAGTGAGTACAATTCAAAACTTTTTTCAGCTACAAGAGGAGACAACTGTATGATTCTATGACTTGAATAGCGTGAGATCTACAGTTGACAACATTCTGCTATTCAACACAATAGAAGAACTATGTTTGCCAACTCTACGCTTTATCCAAGGCTTTTCACGGAATCTGCGTGACAATCAGGATAGTGAAGATCTTTCTCAATCGATTCAATTAACAGAAACAGTTTATCGACAGATGAAATTATATACAAATGTATGTTTCAGATTTGTTCTTAGATGTTTTCGTTCTTGGTTTTAGATGAATTCGGAAGAAAGACAACATATTAATTTCAAAGTGGAAATTAAAAAAATGACCTTTCAAAGGGTTTAACTTGGCAATTTAAATTAATAACTAAGTGACATCAATTTTTGTATCTTAAAAAAAACGGACACACCTTTCCTCAGATACTATGAAATAGACTTTGAAAATTTTCTATAGTTGAAAGATAGCAACATAACACTGAAGACGGGATTGGAGACAATGCCCCTCACACCTAGTTTGATAGATTTTGTTAAGGGTGTCCTTTTTCGAAAATGGATAAAATTGTCTATTTATATTTTTAGCCAATAAAATCAACTAACTGGAAATCATACGACCCTGGCATATGTACACTTATCGCCCCTATCCCCATTGGTTTCAAAATGAAAAAGCTGCAAATTATCCTGTCCAATAAGGGATGACAATACTGAAACATATGAACCCATTTGCAATGGCTGGTGTTTGGGACCTTAACAGCTCCGTGCCAGCAGAAAATTTGAAAAATATGACTTCTCAGATGCCTGGAAATGAACTCTAAAGCCAAGACTGCACACGTAAGTTAATGCACTCTAAAGTCCAGGTTGTACATGTAAGTTAGTGCAATCTAAAGTCAAGGCTGCACATGTAAGTTAATGCACTCTAAAGTCAAGACTGCACACGTAAGTTAATGCACTCTAAAGTCAATGATGTACATGTAAGTTAATGCACTCTAAAGTCAAGACTGTACATGTAAGTTAATGCACTCTAAGGTCAAGGCTGTACACGTAAGTTAATGCACTCGAAAGTCAATGATGTACATGTAAGTTAATGCACTCTAAAGTCAAGACTGTACATGTAAGTTAATGCACTCTAAAGTCAAGACTGTACATGTAAGTTAATGCACTTTAAAGTCAAGGCTATACATGTAAGTTAATGCACTTTAAAGTCAAGGCTATACATGTAAGTTAATGCACTCTAAAGTCCAGGCTGTACATGTAAGTTAATGCAATCTAAAGTCAAGGCTATACATGTAAGTTAATGCAATCTAAAGTCAAGGCTGTACATGTAAGTTAATGCAATCTAAAGTCAAGGCTATACATGTAAGTTAATGCAATCTAAAGTCAAGGCTATACATGTAAGTTAATGCAATCTAAAGTCAAGGCTATACATGTAAGTTCACGATAAAATAATTATAGAAATTGGAAAATAGTTTTTGGCTTAGCAGGACAAACCACCTGCACCAGCTGCACCAGCTGCACCAGCTGCACCAGCTGCACCACCTGCACCAGCTTCACCGATCTACTTTTTCATATAATAATATTAATTCAAATCACAACTTGGATGCCAAAGTACATTAAGCTTAGGAGAAAATGTTTTGGCTTTTGCAAAAAACCGCCCATTCTATAACAGTAGTTATTTTCTTATTATTATTAATATTATACTTTATTATTATTATATATCATTACCAAAATAATTTTTTTAAAACAAGAATAATAACAAATAATTATTTTGTTATGCATAATAATATTCTATCATTTATTAGTGATATGTACTAGTAGTAGTAGTAGTGGTAGTGGTAGTGGTAGTGGTAGTGGTAGTGGTAGTAGTAGTGGTAGTGGTAGTGGTAGTGGTAGTGGTAGTGGTAGTGGTAGTGGTAGTGGTAGTGGTAGTAGTAGTAGTAGTAGTAGTGGTAGTGGTAGTGGTAGTGGTAGTGGTAGTGGTAGTGGTAGTAGTAGTAGTAGTATCATCACCTTCACTGATTTTCCAATCCTTCCTACTGCTAATGACTATTGATGATATCTATTTCTTTAGTACTATAATAATAATTAAAATACTAAATTGAGGAAGTCGTTTAACGCTCTCTGTAAGATGATAGTAGAGAACCATTGCCAAAATTTAAGTTTCTGCTCACTTGTTGGTTCAAGTGGATTGTGTTCCAGAGAATGGCTCATGATTGTTTTATCAATCTGTTTATAACAATGAAATATCAGTACACAGGCTAACCAGTCTCTTCAATGGGAGGCTGGAAACCTGTTGACTTCTAATTGCTAGAGAAACTCACAAGAACACCAACTCCTTATGGATAAGCTGTGTAAACTAAAGATAGCTCTAACATTTTTTTTTTTTTTATTTTGTTTAGAGGGCTCTGCAGACTAGATCTCTAGAGCCCCATGAGTTTACCTATGGTGATGCCCATCAATATAGTTTATACATTAATATATAGACAGATATACATAGATACATAGATATATACATATATAATACATAGATGCATAGACATATATAATACATAGATATATACATATATAATACATAGACGCAGAGACATATATAATACATAGACGCAGAGACATATATAATACATAGATATATACATATATAATACATAGACGCAGAGACATATATAATACATAGACGCAGAGACATATATAATACATAGACGCAGAGACATATATAATACATAGACGCATAGACATATATAATACATAGACGCAGAGACATATATAATACATAGACGCATAGACATATATAATACATAGACGCATAGACATATAGTTTATACGTACAATAAGGATCCTGACGGGATGGATCTTGGCCACAAGATTGAAGAGGTAGAGAAAGAACCAGACGAGGGAAAAGAAGAAAACCCACCCGGCCACAAAGCCACACCAGCCAGCCGCTGATCCAAGAGTAACTGAGGCGCATATAAGACAGGCTAGACTGAGTCCCTTCAAGTATAATACACTGCATGATGGCGCATATAAGACAGGCTAGACTGAGTCCCTTCAAGTATAATACACTGTATAATGGCGCATATAAGACAGGCTAGACTGAGTCCCTTCAAGTATAATACACTGTATAATGGCGCATATAAGACAGGCTAGACTGAGTCCCTTCAAGTATAATACACTGCATGATGGCGCATATAAGACAGGCTAGACTGAGTCCCTTCAAGTATAATACACTGTATAATGGCGCATATAAGACAGGCTAGACTGAGTCCCTTCAAGTATAATACACTGTATAATGGCGCATATAAGACAGGCTAGACTGAGTCCCTTCAAGTATTATACACTGTATGATGTATAACTGTATACGGCGTACTATATAATATATCACACTGTACAATATACTATATACTATATATCACAGTGTACAATATACTATATATCACAGTGTACAATATACTATATATCACAGTGTACAGTATACTATATAATACAGTGTACAATATACTATATATCACAGTGTACAGTATACTATATATCACAGTGTACAGTATACTATATATCACACTGTACAATATACTATATATCACAGTGTACAATATACTATATATCACAGTGTACAGTATACTATATATCACAGTGTACAATATACTATATATCACAGTGTACAATATACTATATATCACAGTGTACAATATACTATATATCACAGTGTACAATATACTATATATCACAGTGTACAATATACTATATATCACAGTGTACAATATACTATATATCACAGTGTACAATATACTATATATCACAGTGTACAATATACTATATATCACAGTGTACAATATACTATATATCACAGTGTACAATATACTATATATCACAGTGTACAGTATACTATATATCACACTGTACAGTATACTATTTATCACACTGTACAGTATACTATATATCACAGTGTACAATATACTATATATCACAGTGTACAATATACTATATATCACAGTGTACAGTATACTATATATCACAGTGTACAGTATACTATATATCACAGTGTACAGTATACTATATATCACAGTGTACAATATACTACATATCACAGTGTACAATATACTATATATCAGTGTACAATATATTATATATCACAGTGTACAATATACTATATATCACAGTGTACAATATACTATATATCACAGTGTACAATATACTATATATCACAGTGTACAATATACTATATATCAGTGTACAATATACTATATATCACAGTGTACAATATACTATATATCACAGTGTACAATATACGATATATCACAGTGTACAGTATACTATATATCAGTGTACAATATATTATATATCACACTGTACAATATACTATATATCACAGTGTACAATATACTATATATCACAGTGTACAATATACGATATATCACAGTGTACAGTATACTATATATCACAGTGTACAGTATACTATATATCACACTGTACAATATACTATATATCAGTGTACAATATACTATATATCACAGTGTACAATATACTATATATCACAGTGTACAGTATACTATATATCACAGTGTACAATATACTATATATCACAGTGTACAATATACTATATATCACAGTGTACAGTATACTATATATCACAGTGTACAATATACTATATATCACAGTGTACAATATACTATATATCACACTGTACAATATACTATATATCACAGTGTACAATATACTATATATCACACTGTACAATATACTATATATCACAGTGTACAGTATACTATATATCACAGTGTACAATATACTATATAATATATCACAGTGTACAGTATACTATATATCACAGTGTACAATATACTATATATCACAGTGTACAATATACTATATATCACAGTGTACAGTATACTATATATCACAGTGTACAATATACTATATATCACAGTGTACAATATACTATATATCACAGTGTACAATATACAATATATCACAGTGTACAATATACTATATATCACAGTGTACAGTATACTATATATCACAGTGTACAGTATACTATATATCACAGTGTACAGCTGTGTATCTGTACAGATACGAGAGATAAGACAGACTTGTGATACAGGTTTAAGGTGTAAGTCAGCTGATAAAGACAGACACAAACTTATCCACACACAACAATACGTACTGCTTCTACTAGCTTTAGAATACCGGGTATAGTCCTGATGTAACCCTTGTTCAAGGCTAGCTGTGCACCAACAGTAGATGTTGTAGTGGTTGTGTGTGTAGCATTGTATTCTACAACACAACATCTTGTATAGTATCTCATACAGTATCTAGTACAGTATCTCATACAGTATCTAGTACAGTATCTCGTACAGTATCTCATATAGTATCTCGTACAGTATCTAGTACAGTATCTCGTACAGTATCTCATACAGTATCTAGTACAGTATCTAGTACAGTATCTAGTACAGTATCTTGTATAGTGTCTTGTAGAGTCATCTACTACACATTACATATCACCCACCATCTAAGACAAAGGTTCAGTAACAAGCCATGGAGTAGACCATCAGCTGCCACTAACCAAAGTGAGAGAGCAGGAAAGGTGACGACACTGGACTAATCAATTGCATGTCTATCAATCGTAACAGACACAAGGACTGTCAACTTAGAAAGCGTATGAAGCAGAGTTTCGTGAAAGCATAGCTACTACATATGATTTTACTAAATAGCTCAGAACATGTAGGTACAAGTCACCGAGTGAGCGCTACATCGTAATCTCACATACTTGCTATTAACAGAGATCTAATCAGCCAATATTTGAGTACTTCTGGCCTGATGACAACGTAATATTTACAAACGATCATTTTTATTTATAACAGTTATCATCTTGTAATGTGTCGGCACTAGATTGTGTACAATTGTCAAACACACATATCACAGTGTATATATAGCAGTAAGTATACCCGGAGACAGAGGAGGCTGAGTTTTATTACTCCTACTATTGTACATCAGTTGGTATAATCACCAGAGAGAACTCATGCTAACTTCAGCTATAGTGAGTATATAACAATCAGTACACAGAAATAGACATAATATTACTAACATACTACACTTCATTAGCATGATAATTGCATAAACAATGTCTATGGTAATTAATTCATACTTTACTATCTAAATAATTACCTACTAATAATAATCAATATAATAAATAAGGTATAACAATCAGGTTACCTGACACTAATAGTAAGATGTAGTTTGATACTAACAATAACATAGAGTGTATAACCAACAGCTGTAGCTGATATCTACTCCACAGGACACAAATAGCCAGTGTGTTGGTTCAATACATTAATGTTACTTGTTAGACTGTTTGTTGTTATACTAGCTAATAAGAAATTATTAAAGGTTAGCCGTTAAGCAATTAAAAAATACTATTGGAAATTTTGGTGCAATGCAACCCTATACAAAAATAGCCAAACTTTGACATGGTGGGCTGTACTTGCTTGTCACAGATAAAAGGTTTGTGTATCACCAATTTGTCTTCATTATCACTTTGTAACATACCATCGTAAGACGGAGGGGGTGCCGCCGACTTGTCATGCGTTTCGTCCATCATCTTCACTCAGTCTATATCCAGTGGTCCACTGATTGCTCTACAAGAGTATAATGCTTATTATGGCATCTTTCCAGGGGAGGACAACATAAAGTTATCAAAACCATTGTAACCTTGTATTTGTGTAGTGTATCTCTCTACCTACACACGGCAATAGAACATAAGATATCATTTACGACTGATATGAGACGATTGCAGGAAAGGTTGGACAGATCCATTGTCTATGATACGTACAACATTCATTATACGAACGGGAAGCGTGCAGCTCTCTGAGGACAAGTCTATCTATTAAATACATGGTTGGTAACCGCTTCAAGTCACTTCATTGTGTGTACAACTTGGATTTGGTATAAAGCATTATTTGAACTGCAAGGAAAAGATTTTATACACTCAAACCACAAAGGATTTTTTCTTCGTTGCATGTGCTGGTGCTGCCTCTCAGAACACAACCCTCTATAACTACCAGATCGAAGTGACAACTAGAATGTATTGCTAGGATAAGTAACAACCCTCTCAAGTCTGGGACATTTTTATTCTTTTCAGAACCAAAGCATTACCGACTGTTTACCACCAGTCTATTTACCAATTGTTTATCAATTACACAAGTCTCATTCGTTTTAGCAGCATTGCGAGTAGTACGAGCAATTATTGTCTCAATTAGGCGGTTATTAATTTAGATCTTTGTTCGGTAATAAATAATGGAGTTTGCGCTGGTAAGAGTACAAACGCAAGGAGTCGCTAGTGTTTCCAAGGACCAAACGACGAGCAAAACATTTATTTACCCGATAGAAGAGGACATTAAACTTATAACAGAGTAATCTTTTGTAAAAAAGACAACTCTGCTAAAATAACTGGGTCCGGTATGACCAATCGCAAATTATTAAGAACTTCTCGGGTAGCAAACAAAACATTCTTCCTTTTATAACAAAATAATTTTTTAGATGGTTCAATCACAACTATTACTATTTATTATAATGAAATCACACCAAAATTCTATATAGTGAAGTTTTGTGAGCTTTTTCCAGGACTAAATGAGTTCTGAGAAAGACTGTCGAAGTCCCCATTGCTGCAGATAAACATTGTACAATAAACCAAAGCATCAGTGAGCGCAAGCAATACGGTTACTAATGCTCGGTCAAGTCATTATACTAATGCGAGACCAAAGATTTTCCCAGAAACGGCTGCAATGAAATTCCCTTTAATTATTATAGTTACTTTCAAATGGCTGTTTTTAAAGTTTATCTATTAGTAAATAAAAATTATTAATTTTTGAACCGATACTTGTTGCGGCTATAAACATAATTGTGTTTTTTTGTGATTGCGGGATCAATGAGTTATAATACTAATGCTAACTAAATAATGAAACTACTAAAACTTTCTAAGAAGAAATGGCTGCAATAACGATGTATATGCGAAAGCTGGAGTAGAAGACGAGAATCAACAATACTGGAACAGACTCCATCCTTTTGAACTTGCTACACCAGGTGAGTGGATGTACTAATACATGGTACCATGAGTGGGGGGTTTGTATCATGATTATTGTTACATACGAATATATGTGTTAGGACTGTCGGTGATTCGCAGAATGCTTAGAAAGTGCAAAAGATTACACGCTTGTTTATATATTAATTTACTGTGTGATTTGCTTTTGCCGTTATTATTGCAGCTGAAAGCAAGTCGTTATGCAAAGCTGTGCAGCTTGGGGAATACAAGTTGTCAGTTAACGGTTTGAAATCAATTGTTGCATTGTTTATTTCATGTATTCACTGAGGTAACGTACTATAGCTATGCTAATACCCTGCCAATGTTAAGTCCCCCTCTCCTCAGATAGCAGGTCCCACCAATGTCTCCTACCTACCTACTGAGAAAGCTAAGTTATTATCGCATAACTACTACTACTGCAGAAAATTGGTGGGTTTTGGGCCATCATGAAGAACTGTGTGTTTGGACACAACATAAAGTCACTAAAAATGACCCAAAATCCACCAAGTTTCTGCAGTAGTACTAGTAGGCTTGTGGTAATAATAAACTATTTTTTTCAGTAGGTAGGGGGACATTGAGGGGGATCTACATTAGGAGGACTTCTAGGAACTTGTGGATGACTACGAACCCCTCAGGAGAAAGCTATGTATAATATATATATACATATATATATACACGAATGATAATGGTCAAGTTATTAATTATCATATATATTATTAATTAGTAAGGCTGTTGAAAGATTAACCGCTCTAATCGCGATTAATCTTTGCTGAGATTCAGATTAACCTGCAATTAATCCCACTTTTAATCTTGTTCAATTGTACTCATGTTAATTTAACTTCTATGCACAAAATTTATTGCAGCATGCAGCCTGTTTCATATAAATTTGTCATTAACTTTGGAGTTGTCTGCCTCACTACATGTCCAGTAACATGATATGGAATTTTAAAGTTGTTCTGTCGCGATATTACTTTAATAGCTGATACATAAAGCATAAAATGTCAATAAGGACTCATATCACAATTCAACTGGCAAGAAGTAAATGTTGGTTGAATTTTAGTTTTTCATGTATGCATAGATGTAATAATTAAATTTTAAATATTCATATTTATTTATTATTAATATAATTATTATTGAAAGTAAATTGTGAAACAGTGAAATAACAGTAAAATAAAAAGCATCAAATGTGAGAAGTCACTCACAACACTATCTACAACCAGTGAAATAGCAGTAAAAAATAACAATAAAATATGAACATCCAATGTGAGAAGTCACTCACCTCACAATAGGTAGCAGTAGCAGTAAAATGATAATAAAATAAAGATGAACATCCAACTTGAGAAGTCAGTCACCCGCAACAGTATCTACAGTAGCCTTTGGTTATTCTGATGTGAAACATGACAAAGAGCTATGTATATGTGGGGCATTTATAATATCGTAACTAAGAGTTTAAATTTTAATGATCCAAGGCTGATAAATCTGTGAAGTAGTGCCGCATTGATACTACTCTGACCTATCAGCTTCGTACAAAATAAAAAAGTAAATAATTCAGTTTTGTAAATTAAACATTTAATTGTATATATAACAATTGCATAATTTTTACATATAATTTTCTAAATTTATTTAATAAATAAATCCAATCTATTGGCTCATATAAAATAAATATTCTATGATTGATTCGTGCACTGCTAATGCTGAAATCTATGCATGGGAAAGTCTTTCCTCCTTCGTTACCATGAAGAGTGGCGAGTTGCCTAAAGTGTAAACGATTATTTTTTTTATTCGTGATTAAGACTATTGTTTGCGTTAATCTCACAAATTATATTATTCGCATTAATCTTATAATTAACGCGACTGTTCAACAGCTCTATTAATTAGTTATTATTATTAAATTTATTTCTATCCAGTCCATTATTATTACTGCAAAAAAAGATTATTAAGTAAAGCTAAAGTTACTAATAAATATCTGTGCTGTGATCAATATAGTGATCACAGGAATGATCAAATGACTTCCGCAAGCTTGTTGCGGTCCAGGGGATCGCTCTCTTGGCTTTATACGACAAAGACGTGTTACTTGGACAGGGTCTGTTTTACTTAACTTACCAAGGTAATTGCTAACACTTATACGTGTACGTATCACCCACTGATTCTGTTACATGGTGTCAGAGACTGTCCTAAATTGACAGATCAGCGAATCCTTTAAGGAATTTGGTCAAATTCCAGTTGGCAAACTTGTGTCATAGACTTTGCTATAAAACTGATAGTTTAGTTCAACGACATGAATATTATTGTCTACAAATCTCATAGAGTAGGGGGTTTGATCAAACCATGCCTGTAACTGTGCCAGCAGTAGTAGTTAATGTCAGCAATGGCTGATTGTGGCTCAAGTTTAAATAAAAGTCGATTTGTGAAACAATTAAATTTGTCAGGTCCCAACTTGGCTACCGCTTGGAAAACATTTAGATCCCAATTTAATTGTATAAAGTTGCGAAGAAATTTGGTGAGATGGCTGAAGAGGAAAAAATTGCCAATTTACTACAACTAATGGGCTCAGACAGTGTACCTATATTTGGCCAATTTACATTTCATAATACGAGAGCAGGGGAAACCAAAACTCTGGAAAATGTTATAGGGATGTTTGATAGATATTTCGAGCTAGTAAAAAATGTTGTTTATGAAAGAGTTAAGTTTAACATCATGTGTCAAAATGGCAAGCCAATACGCCAATTTATTACTGAACTACAACAACAAGCCAGTTATTGTGATTATGGAACAGTCACAGACGATCTAGTCAGAGACAGAATTGTTGTTGGCGTAAACGATAACAAACTGAGAGAGTATTTGATTGATCTTGAGGAATCAACTTTAGTATGCTGCATACAAAAGGCCAAGCAGTATGTGAGCCATCATGAACAAGCAGCTAAAATGGTTGGCATTAATGAAGATGCAGTGAACGCAATGAGAAACATTGAACCGACAGGCATGGGTCAAGAGATGGACGTTGATAGATTGGTGAGCCAAGGGCAGATTCTGAGTACCAAAGGGAAACCTAATCCAAATATGCAGAAGTGTTTTTTCTGCAATAGACATCCCCAAGGAACGTGCTATGCAAGAAACTACACATACCATGTATGCAAAAGAAAAGGAAACTGGGTAGGGTCAAGAGCATGCCAACAAAAGAGGACCAGGGATGCTCATGTGGTCATGAATAGTAATTTGGCAGAACTACCATTAGAGGGAGTCTCTTTGGGATTAGAATCGGATTCTGATTGACAAGGCCACATTGATACTGTCACAGAGACAATTAAAGCATGGTACATCCGAGTGATGGTGAACTTCCATTGGATTAACTTCCAGATAGATACTGGTGCTGGGGTAACAGCGGTACCTGCATCACTAGCTGGTTATCTGTCAGATGTTAGTCCTTCGTCAAAGAAACTATAGGGCGCTGGAAATCACCAGTTGGACATTAAAGGTAGTGCAATGGTAAACCTTAAGTTGAATAAGAAAATAATTAAAGAGACTATATACATAGTAAATGGTTTGGCTGAACCTTTATTAGGCAAACCAGCTATAGCAAATCTAGGACTGATATAATTTATTGATGAATTAGAAGACAGGAAAGCTCATGACTGGTGTCTTAAATTTTCAAAATTATTTACAGGTCTAGGAGAAATGGGTACTGATGTTCATATATCGTTGCAAGATCATATCAAACCATTCACACAACCTGTCCCACGTATTGTACCAGCTGCACGCAAAAAGCCATTGCAAGAGGAACTTTGCCGAATGACAAAACTATGGGTCATACAGAAAATTGAAGAATTAACAGACTGGTGTTCTCCAATTGTTGCTGTGCCCAAGAAAAATGGAAGAATTAGAGTATGCATAGACTTTACACGTCTTAATGAAGCAGTCAGACGCGAACTGCGTCCACTGCCAACAACAGATGAGACCATGAGTGATTTAAGTAGTGCAACGATATTTCCAAAACTTGATACCAACTGTGAATATTGGCAAATTAAATTGCATCCTAATTCTCAGAAACTTACAACATTCATAACTTCGTTTGGTAGATACTTTTGTAGACGTCTACCATTTGGTATATCATCAGCTCCTGAGATATTTCAACGTGAAATGCAGAAAATTTTGATCGATTGGCCTGGTGTAATTTGTCAAATGGATGATATATTAGTTTATGGTTCAAATCAAGTAGAACATGATCAGCGTCTAAATTCGGTATTGATGCGTCTAACTAGCACAGGAGTAACATTAGATAAGGAGAAGCGCGAGTTTAGAAGAAATAAAATAAAATTTTTAGGTAACATTATCGACTTAACAGGGATCAAAGCTGACCCAGAGAAGACTACTGCCAGTGCAAAATTCCCAACACCTAAGAACCACAAAGAGCTCCATAGTTTTTTTGGGATCGTCAATTACCTCGGAAAAGTTTTGGTCTCTTTATCAGGGGCAACGGCTGCGTTACGCCAACTCCTAGGCAAAGATAGTGATTGGGTAAAGAATGAAGTCCATGTAAAAGAATTTTGCAAATTGAAAGAAATAATGGTATCCGCGCTAACTTTGGTACCTTTTCAGTGTAATAGAGATACCTTGTTAAGTACAGATGCATCCTCATACGGGGTAAGGGCAGCACTGTTACAGAAAGTTGAAGGACATTGGAGGCCAGTAGCTTACGCCTCAAGATCGATGACTGAAACAGAAAAGCGATATGCACAAATTGAAAAGGAGGCATTGGCGATCTGCTGGGCATGGGAAAAATTTAATTATTATCTATTAGGACGAGAATTGTCTATTGAGACTCATCACCAACCGTTGGTATCAGTCTTGGGTAATAAAGAATTGGCAAAACTTCCCTTAAAGAGTACAGCGGTTTCATCTTAGAATGATGAACCATAGCTATACTATAACATATACACCAGGACACAAATGGGTATTAGCTGATGTTCTGTCCAGAGCTCCATTATTGGCGCTGTCGAATGAAAACAAACCTACGGAGTCTAAAATTGTCGCTGAGCTGGTCAGCTCACTTCCAGTATCAAGAATTCAAGCGGCAATGCTAGAAGACATTGTGGGAATGAGTTTAGTGCACTGTATATCACATGGATGGGCAAAGCTACGAGATACGGACAGCATATTGAAATGTTTTTATTCATTTCGTGATTATATGAATATTCAAGCAGCTCTATGTGTTTACCGAGACACCCCGTTGGCTAACGGGTATTTACCAGCTCAGTTATTGTTTGGCAGGAGTAAAATACATTAGGTATACTACCGATAGCAAAATCGACTTGGAGAGATTAAGGACCTGTGAAAGTGAGCAATGAAAAAAACAAACAAGGTGGTTCAATATGAGACACAAAGTAAAGGAGAGAAGTCCGTTGAGTTAACTCGACCAGTAATAATTCGTGAGCAAAATAAAATGCGAAGAGAAGCAACTGTTGTAGCGACAAAAGGAAGAGAGGTGGGTGCTGTGGGAATCAGTCAACAATTAATCTGCAGAAACAGGGTGCAGCTCTCTAGAAAATATGTCAAGTCGGATAGTGAGCCACATAATGCACAAGCCACTGATGGTGGTTCAATAGAAACTCCGCTGCCAAGTGCAGTAGATAGCCCTAGGTCAAACTATTCAAACACCAACTCTTCACCAAAACAAGTACAAGTGATGGGGAGCAGACCTCGGGAGTCGGGTTTAACGGATACAACTCAAATGCAGCACACTAGATCAGGAAGGGCTTCCAAACCCCAAGCTTGTCTCAATTTGTAATTAACTTACACGAATTATAAACTTTTTGTTTTCCAGATGAAAATATTTTTTATCGGTAATTTTATAGTGGAATGCTTGACTGATCTTTGGTGGGATACTATTACTCTACCAAGAACTACAGTATGTATGCGAAAGGACAGATCGATTTATCGACTCCATTCTTTATGTTCACATTGGACCTGTACGATTCATCACTCTGTATAGAGAGAATGGGCATCGCGTATGTACTTTACTACGAAACGCCAACAACTTTAATGTTCATCAATTTTCTCATGAATGGTATGACAGTTTGGGAGGGACAACATAATTTGAATTGTATGCCTAATTTAACCCATGGATTTTATTGCCTATAGCAGACACTTGAGCAGACAAGGCCTAGACCGAGGTTGTCGGGGAGGATTGAGAAACACCAATTTATATGACAGATGGAACCAGAGGAAAAAAGGAATGGTGGTTATAGAAAATAGAGATACCACCAATGTGAATGAGCGCAGTTCGGTGTGTATATCTCCAGCGCTTAGTATTCAGGAGACGAAATGGGCATTATTCATTTTATCCACATAGACTACGTGATGGATTGCACCCTACAAGAGCTACTAGCAGTTCTTGGAGAAGGGAGATAGCCAGAGTCCATCGCATCAACAAGGGAAATGGTATTTCAGTAACCCACCACAATAGTACGACATGGCGCGATTGCGCTTGACTACCTTTTGTCAACCTGTGCAGAGTATGATTGCACTCCTTCGATGAATCTATACCCATTCATGTGTAGAGTGTGGTCACACTCCTGTAATACATTATTCGTCAATCTGTGCAGAGTGTGATTGCACTCCTTCGATAAATCTACACCCATTTGTGTGTGGAGTTTGGTCACACTCCTGTAATACATTATGACGTAGCACAGCTGAACCTAACATCAACCCTTCACTGTGCGAGCAGGGTGGTCACACTACTAAGTGAAGAATAACATTCAGGTTGCTGTTCTCTGAATATATATTTGCACTATGTTGTATTGTGTTGTATTTTTTATAGGTCCATACAATCGTCAAACTTGAAAAGAATATATACTTGTATGTGCATAACCTGAACTGTTTACTAAAAAGTCTGTCAGTACGGTCGCACTGGTCATCAACATTTGTTTGTGCATGTAACTCTAACAGTAGTGTGTGTCCTGCTTGCTGCTGGTAGTCCGTTGGGTTATTCAGGGTGTATGACTACATCAGACTTGGAGAAGAGATGTGCTGTGATCCATAGAGTGATCACAGGAATGATCAAAGGACTTCCACAAGCTTGGTGCGGTCCAGGGGATCGCTCTCTTGGCTTGATGGTTTGCTACTGCAAAAATGGGTTACTTGGACGGGGTCTGTTTGGCTTAACTTACCAAGGTAATTTCTAACACTTACTTGCACGTGTATGTATTACCCACTGATTCTGTTACAATAACAATAACCAACTACCATACAAAAAAGTCCCGAGTAGTAAATGATAATAATAACAAATAATAATTATTAATAACATACACATACAACATATAAATAATATTAATTAATTATTATTATTTATGATTGATAATAATCATGATTATAATAATAATAATAACTATTATAATTATTATGAGTATTTATTGTTATTATAATAATGATAAATTAAATAATAATAACAACTAGTAGTAGTAGTTATGATGATGATGTTATAATAATAATAATAATAGTAGTTACAACAGTAACTAATAATAATAATAATCAACAACAACAATTAATTAATAATAATTATTATTTTATCAACTATCATTATTACAATAATAATGATAATTAATAATAATAATTATTAATTTAATTAATTGTATTGATTGGTTGTTGTTGATTGATTAATTAATAATAATTATTATTAATTATTACTATTTATATTATTAATTATAAATTTTTGCACTATAACGACAGTACTAGGCTCTTGCTATATCGAGCCATAACTGAACATAAAGGCTACAACTACACTCATGAGACATCTAGAAATAACATGACTCAACGTCTGAGGGCGTTCATTCATGGATTTCCTGATTCGACAGGATTTTAGTATTTTCACCACTGACCACTATTACAGCGTTATGATTTCTGATTGATCGGATTAAATATTCGCAACATTTGATTGGTTCATAAATTAAGGTTTAAAACTCCGACGAAAGTTACCTGTCTGCTTGATCAAAATAGTAAAGATTTTACCTGCAGGTTGCTTGTGAAACTACCGAATGTCTTGGATTATTTATTCTTAACTCACAAGGTTAGACTGTTGAAGATATCAATTCAGCGGTCTGATCAAGTTATTGACAGGAAGTGGCATTAACAAAAATGAAATTTTTGAGCGCTGCTTGATTTTCAGCTTTGGAATTCATTGAACATTGGCATAGTTGAGCTACGTAAGTATATTACCGAGTTCCAACACTTTGATATTGTGGTCTGTATTCCGTTCCTAATTCAAGCTGAGTTTTTTTACCCTGCAATTAATATTAGTCGGTTCTCCATTATTATTTATTATTATTATTATTGTATTGTTGTTGTTAATAATTGTTGTTGTTGGTGGTTATTTATTATAATATTATTATTATTATCAAACAAACAACACAAATCATCTTGGTAACCATGCAACAATCAGACCTCAAGTTAGACCAACACCTAAAATGGAACTGCACTGTGACTAAGACTTGGAAGATACTACTTCAATCAAGGGATAAAACACTTGATTGATTGATTGATGTACTACTACTGCTGTGCTCCAAAAGAGGCAAAGCTTCTGGCATAAACTATTATTATAGCAAGTGCAAAAAAAAAATCTCATACTATTGAAAGTAATATCAAATTAAGGAGGATTTTTGCTTATTCTATTGATACAAAGTTTGTTCCGCCGCCCGCATTGTGTTACTACATTATGATGATTGTTGTGATACAGAATATCAGCCTACTATTGACGATTAATTAAGTTAAAAATATATTTTTTGTCGTTTTCTGAAAAAACCTGTCAGAATGTAAACATCAGACAACCAATTACCAAAAATAATGCACCAGCGCGTAGAAAACATATTTTTGAATAACTCAATGACATTTATATTGCAAGATGGCATTTCAGGACTCGTCAGATTTTTGATAAAGTTTTAGAAGTTCGAACTCAAATTGCGACATTCACAGTGAATCTTGGTTGTTTTGCTAGTGGCCAAATTTCCCAAAATATGATTTGCTACCTGATGATGACCTTATTTTTGTAATTGGAGCCGTAGTTGAAAAAATATTCAATTTTTTATAAAAAGGGTTGGTCAACATTGCGTTAGACGTTTTCATATACTGATGAACTTAACCAGTCACGTGGTACACTACGATGCTTTTTGAACTTGCTATAAACTAGTTTATTATGGAACAAAAACCATGGGAAACTCTAACTCATTAGCAGCTACGAAAGGAATATTTCCCAACAGCCTCTTGCCACGAAAAATTCGTGATACCAGAAGTCACAAAAGAGATACTTAATCCTAAATAGCAACATGCTGTAACACCATTAATACCCGACCTAAATTCAGTGCCCTCAAACTCCTAAACCTTTCCTATAAATTTTCGCAAAAAAATATTGCTAGGATGTTCAACCTCTTCCGCGTAGGTAATAAATAATAATTATTGTAATAATAAGATATCATTATTATTTCCTCAGCGGAAGAGGTTGAACACCCGAGCATTTTTTTGTGAAAGTTTATAGGAAAGGTCTAGGAGTTTGAGGGCACTGGTTTTAGGTCAAGTTTTATTGGTGTTACAACATGCTGCTGTTTAGGATTGATTATCTGTCTTGTTACTCCTGATATCACAAATTGTTTGTGGCAAGAAGCTGTTGGGAAACATTCCTCAAGTAGCTGCTAATGAGTTGGAGTTTCCCCTGGCTTATGCTCCATGATAAACAGGTTAATACCAGAAGCTTTGCATCTTTTGGAGCACAGTACATCAAGTGTTTTATTCCTTCAAATATCTTCCAAGTCTTAGTCACAGTGCAGTTTCCTTTTAATTGTTGGTCTAACTTGAGGTCTGATTGTATGGTTACCAATATGATTTGTGTTGTTTGTCGAGGCGTCGCCAAGTTCATGTTTAAAATCAGGAATTTCGTGACAAAGATTTATTGCTAAGCACTTCTTTCGTTTAAAGGCACTTTCTATTTGCTTGACTATTTATATACTGGATCAATGATGCTTTGAAACATTCTAGCCTCTTCTGGGCCATCCATAATTTGGTATAGCAAGGTAGTGTCGGCATAAAGACTTACGTCGCAAGATAACTGTGAGGCAGGTCATTAATATAACAGAGAAACAGGGTTGGACCCAATGACGACCCTTTTGAGAACCTGGAGGATTTTTCTATGAGTTTAACGGATTGTTGCCTTTTAAGTGGGTAGTCATGTATCCATCTTATGGGGTATTTATTTACTCCTGGTATTCTCTGCAGTTTTTTTTATTTATAAAATAAGTAATCAGTTATTAGTTAGTAATAATAAGTTGATGATGATGAGTAATAATGAATAAAGTTGTTTTGTCCAACATACACGTGTCCGACATACACGTGTCCGACATACACGTGTCCAACATACACGTGTCCAACATACACGTGTCCAACATACACGTGTCCGACATACACGTGTCCGACATACACGTGTCCAACATACACATGTCCAACATACACGTGTCCAACATACACGTGTCCGACATACACGTGTCCGACATACACGTGTCCGACATACACGTGTCCGACATACACGTGTCCAACATACACGTGTCCAACATACACGTGTCCAACATACACGTGTCCAACATACACGTGTCCAACATACACGTGTCCAACATACACGTGTCCAACATACACGTGTCCAACATACACGTGTCCCATGCTCTATGTTAGCTATATTGTACCTGACCAGAACCTCTGTTCATTTTTGTCATATGAGACAAAAGAGGAAAACTAAGGGTCATCCCATCATCTACTCTTCTCATTCAGACAAATTCATCTATTGGTATCTGATATCTCTTTTCATGCACTATTTAATCTATTTTTCAGATTATTACCTCCTTGCCCTGCTCTACGTAATGTTGTTCCCATTATAGGGATCAAAGGCTATACAAATGGCTGCTATTTTAGCTGGGTTCCTAAGCAAACAACATTAGCTTGAAGCTATTCAATGAATCCTTAGAAATGTGCTCATAGCTCCGCTTTTTGTCTGCCAGCTAGCACACCTTAGTTTAACTAGTCATACGAAATATATTATTTACCAGCTTAACACTGCATGAATGTGTGTGTGCGTGCATGTAGTGGCTTGCAGATTGCGGATGTGTGTGTTGTTGTTGGTAGTGTATACTCAGTATTAAAGACACGTGGTGTTATATACACAAGTTCTACATTCGACTGAGATACATTAGTTTTTGTTGAACTATTAAAATTTGGTATAGAAAAACATTGCAGTATCTACTACCTACTGCAACCAACTATTTACCTGCTAATCTAGTAACTATTGGATTAATTTATTTCTTTATATTTTGATTTGAGATGAACATAACGTGTATGGGGTGTATTCACATGTCTAT
The DNA here is from genome assembly GCA_945261195.1 of Cryptosula pallasiana. Classification (NCBI taxonomy): domain Eukaryota; kingdom Metazoa; phylum Bryozoa; class Gymnolaemata; order Cheilostomatida; family Cryptosulidae; genus Cryptosula; species Cryptosula pallasiana. The sequence continues at coordinate 57,324,656 of OX183132.1, forward strand.
GAGGTCTATTCACACACATACATAGTGTAGTTTTGCTCTCTCTCTCTCTCTCACTCTGATGCCTGTATCAGAAGTTTGAACCAAAACAAAACTGAATGATGTCAGAGACCACATTTGTGACATTTATAGTAAAACCATTTATGGGAAGGTAGTTTTGTACTAGTAGCTTAAGGCTTAGCTGTTGGTCGTGCCTTTGGTATATACCGAGCTCGCTGCATAAGGTAGTATCACCACACTCAGAGGTGTTCTCTGTTGTTTGTATTGCAACAGAGTGGGCTCAGCTGGAGTTGCCCCCTCTTGGTTACTAATTGACTTTTGGGTTGCTCAAGTAGTTGGTTGTATTACAGTCGGATTGCTTTCTGTTGTTGTCTGCTGTTTTAAACCATTTCACCGGAGTCCATGTTTTCTGGTCTCAGTTCGCACAACACTGAACATTTCAATATTGACTGGTGTTCAAATTGTTGGCTTGCTGTATGGGTTACATGCATTCATGCAGTTGTAATGCTGACAGCTGTAGCCACATACACAGTGTCTGCTGTATCAGTACACAGTGTCTGCTGTATGAGTACACAGTGTCTGCTGTATCAGACACTGTGTATGTGTACCAGTTATTTCGCTGCCAAGGGCACTTCATTTTAGTCAGTGAGCGAGTGTGACTCACCCTGTGGGTATGCGCTGACCTGCGTGTGATTAGTTCCCACAACCTGGCAGCATTGTTGTTCTTTCACCTAAAAATCAATAGCAGCAGCAATACGATAGGCCGTGGAACAATGGACAGTTTATGAAGCTGTTCACAACTAGTAAATAGCTCTAATTAAGTGTCCACTCCATAGAATTATCTCTATGGTCACACCACCACTTCTGTGTGATGTACATGGCTTCAGCCTTCAATTGATATCTCTTTGATATGAAGAAGAGCAGACAGGTTCGTGTAATGCATTATTAGGCCAAGCCCAGTTGTCAGATTGTCCGTGTTACATCATTTCATCTCTTTGTTTACAAGTGCAAGTATTGCAGATATTATAGATCGTCTCCCCTTAATCCTCTCTCATTGCCCAGCAGTACTTTAGCATTCATGATCAGTGCATACCCACTTGTATAGTCAAGTGTCTAGTGTACAGTAGGCAATGTGCCACTCGATGAATCACTAGCCACACGCCCATCACCGCCACCCTACTTCATCTACCACTAGTAATTAGTTTACTACAAAGCCTGCGGTTACTGACGGCCTTTGTGATAGGTTGAGTTATTGACAGCTCTCCCTTATTGGCCATTCTATTAAATCAATGCTTTGTATTCAGTCAGTCTAGTCCAGTGAGTGTGCATATCTGTAGGTTTGTAGTCGGTGGAGTCGCAAGTAATGCTAGCATTGGTTACAGCAATAATACTCAGTGCGTGCGCTGATAGACAGTCACTGTTTGTTCTCTGAGTAATGGTGTCAGTTCTAAGGACTGCAGCACTCCGTTGTGTCCACTGATAAAGCTACTGCTGCTCACTTGTACTTCCTTGATAGCATTGAATGGGAGCAGCAGTCCAGTACTGTCAGGTATGTGTGTCAGCGGTGACTCTCAAGTCACATGACCCGGCACCGGTTCAATAGTTGATATCATTAGTATTGATTGTTGTTTTGATTAGTCTTCTTTCTCTATCATTTGATTGCCGAAAGCCTTCGCTGACTTTGGCTTCTCTTATTATTGGAATAGTCATTGAACTAGCTACCCGCCCACCCACCATGCTACTTGATGCTTTTATTGCATGTTTTTCTCTTGTTTCAATGAGGGAGGGTGGAACCGGCCCATCCTGAGTGGTTTTTGTGTGCTTCAACTGCAGTGAGATAATAACACTGGCCCTCACTCTGACCAGTGACGAATGGTTATGTATGTGTTGTGAGCATCTATTGTGTTTGTTTGCCTCAACACTTGAGCTGAAGTGATTTTTTGGTGCTGCTCCTTCACCATCTGTTAGAGGTCATGTACAGGTCAATTTCTGCATTCTCACTCACCCATTTTGTCATGCCTATTTATTCGACGTTTACGCCAAGTGCTGAGTAATATTCCTGTGCTGAGTAATATTCCTCGACAGAGTAATTATTGTGCATAACTTTAACACCCAATCACAGCCGAGTCTGGTGGTTTAATCATGAATGAATTGTAATTGATGTCGCATGAAATTCACAGATTTGCTTGTTTGCTCCATTTAAATGGTGTTTGTGTTGGAGCTTATCGGTGAGTTATTAGTAGTACAGTTAGTACTAGTAGTACAGTTAGTGCTAGTAGTACAGATAGTACTAGTAGTACAGTTAGTGCTAGTAGTACAGTTAGTACTAGTAGTACAGTTAGTGCTAGTAGAACAGTTAGTACTAGTAGTAGAGTTAGTACTAGTAGTACAGTTAGTACTAGTAGTACAGTTAGTACTAGTAGTACAGTTAGTACTAGTAGTACACTTAGTACTAGTAGTACAGTTAGTAGTAGTAGTACGGTTAGTACTGGTAGTACAATTAGTGCCAGTAGTACAGTTAGTACTAGTAGTACAGTTAGTACTAGTAGTACGGTTAGTACTGGTAGTACGGTTAGTACTGGTAGTACAATTAGTACTAGTAGTACAGTTAGTGCTAGTAGTACAGTTAGTACTAGTAGTACAGTTAGTACTAGTAGTACGGTTAGTACTGGTAGTACGGTTAGTACTGGTAGTACAATTAGTACTAGTAGTACAGTTAGTACTAGTAGTACAGTTAGTGCTAGTAGTACAGTTAGTACTAGTAGTACGGTTAGTACTAGTAGTACGGTTAGTACTAGTAGTACAGTTAGTACTAGTAGTACAGATAGTGCTAGTAGTACAGTTAGTGCTAGTAGTACAGTTAGTGCTAGTAGTACAGTTAGTGCTAGTAGTACAGTTAGTACTAGTAGTACAGTTAGTACTAGTAGTACAGTTAGTGCTAGTAGTACAGTTAGTGCTAGTAGTACAGTTAGTACTAGTAAACCTGCTAGGTAGCTTCTTCTGGCTCTTATCCATTTGGCTGCAATACAAATGAAAAATGTGCCCTTTTTTGTTAAAACTAAAGTTTTTTCTCTAAAAGAGGATTTTCTAGGTCGCAACTTTTGTCACAGTAAAGTGATAAAAATATAACAGCCAAGAATATGGTGAAAGAGTAGAACTACATGTTTAAAGCTCTATAATTGCAGAGTTGGTGGTGGAAGCTTCGTTTCCTTCACAGTTCATACTTTATTGTGTTGAAGCTGTGCTGTTTCACACAATGGACCACGATCATGTAACATAAAATATCTCCCTTCTGAAAAAGAATTAAAAATAATGTTGCCAGTAAAAGCCACATTCGAGAACCTTTTTCTATCTACCCTAGTCCGGCTGACAATCTTTGACTCTTTGATAAATGGATGAAATGTTGCAATTACCCATCCGAGCAGTATCATATGGTCGTTTAGTGAGCTGTACCCGCTGCAGCTCTTAGTTGTGGTGTCAATTTGTTAAGGTTCAATTGAAATGAGACATAAATGTTCTGTTGAATATGATCATTGTTAATTACTATGGCCATGTTCCGTCACCAAATCGTTTGACTTTGCAGACTGTAGAAATGAGGTTAAAAATGTAAAACAATTCTATTATTAAGACTTGAAACAAATGTTTTTGAAACTCCATTGCCACATGTGTGGGCTTTGTTTATAAGTCGTGTCGGCAAAAGGCCAATGCAATCTCATCTATTTGCCATGTACATCAAGCTTGTCCGGCTCTTTGTTTTGGTTCTTTCGTAACTTGCATCAATATTTGCCTCTCATTTTTGGAGTTGCTCTCTCAACAGTAACACTTATTGTAAATTCTGTATGAGAGATACAGAATAGAATTTGGGTTTGTTTACCCATGGACTTCTCTATTGATGTCTACCAATGTTATGGACTTCTCTATTGATGTCTACCAATGTTATGGACTTCTCTATTGATGCCGACCAATGTTATGGACTTCTCTATTGATGCCGACCAATGTTATGGACTTCTCTATTGATGCCGACCAATGTTATGGACTTCTCTATTGATGCCGACCAATGTTATGGACTTCTCTATTGATGTCTACCAATGTTATGGACTTGTCTATTGATGTCTATTGCATGTGTTGTAGGTCCCTAGCTCAATCAGGGATTGAACCATGTTAGAGTTCAAGGTGGTGGTACTTGGCTCAGGTGGAGTAGGCAAGTCAGCGCTGACAGTCAAGTTTGTATCAGGTACATTCGTGGACAGGTATGACCCAACTATAGAGGACTTCTACCGTAAGGAGATAGAGGTAGGCTTGTCCTCAGAACCTATTAGATTTAGTTTGGTGAGCGATTGGTGAGCAGTGTCTGCTGCCTGCCACCTGTACGCACCTGACACCAAATGTTCTATGCCCATCACTTGTCCACCTCTTCTACGCGACTTTTGACAAACGAAGATAATAAGTTAACATGTTTATAATAATGGTAGCGTGTTTCGTACGCCACATTTTATCAGCTTGCTATTAATATTCTGTGTTTTATTCCTGTTTCGGGACTGTTTTTGTTTTTTGACGAAAGTACAAGGTTACCATGTTTGGACCTTTTCTAGCTGAGCTGGAGTTGTCACACTTCGTACTAAGAGGACGACTCCCATGCCTCGTACTGTGCCCATTGTATATGCATATTATTTTGCTCCTATCTAATAAAATCCATTATAGAGGTTTTGTAAAAGAGCAATTTTTTGTCGAGTAATTAAACACACCATTGCAGTTACAGCCCTGTACGCTGGACAGTAGGAACAATTCTGGCTTGTGTGAACAGATCGCACTTTAAATGCTTCCTTTCGTATTTACACAAGCCTGATAGATCGTTGTTGATCATGAACGAGAAAGTTTGCCTTGACTGGCGGTTCTGTGGGAGTCCATTTAGCAATCACTTGTGTCGGTCAGTGATTAGCAGCTTGTCGTTGGGTTTGTTTTCACCTCTTTAACTGATAATTCCAAATTGGGCGATGGTTTACAAGTTTCACCCAACGTCAGTCAGCGAGCAAATAATAGCAGCGTTTGTAATCAATCACTTGATACATTGTTAACAAGTGTATTTGTCTGTGAGAGTGCTTGCCAAATGTGAGTGCTTCATTCAATTTTTTTTATTATCACTTTCTTTGGTTTTTCACTGTCCTGCACGATGCGCTAATGTGCAAGTCTGTTCATACACTATGCGGGTGCATTGTTGGCTCGTACATGTGGGAGTTGTCTTCTCTCTCTCCCTACCCAATTTTTATAGCGACTCTTTTATGTAAAATCATCTGTAACTAACATTGCTAGTGAATTGTAGCCATTGTCTGTTGTTGGAGTTGTGAAAGTGTGTAATGTGTCCTTGTACTGCTGCGGCCATTGAGTGTCTGAGTTTGTTGGTTGTAGGTGGACGGACAGCCATCTGTTCTAGAGATATTGGACACCGCCGGCACAGAACAATTTGCTTCCATGAGAGACTTGTACATAAAGAATGGACAGGGTTTCCTTATTGTCTACAGTATTACAAGCTTTCAGACGTTTATGGACATTAAGTCAATGCGTGACCAGATAGTACGGGTGAAGGGCACGGAGAAAGTGCCTGTCGTACTTGTAGGAAACAAGGTAGACTTAGCTCATCAAAGAGAAGTCAGCACAGAAGATGGGCAGTCTTTAGCTTCCGCTTGGAACTGCAGTTTTCTAGAAACTTCAGCCAAAACAACCAGAAACGTAAATGACATATTTATTGACATAGTTAGGGAGATGTCGACTCTTAAAAACAAGAAGAACAGCTCTTGCTGCAGTTGCACGCTTTTGTGAAGACTAGGATACCTGCAGCAAATATCAAAGTGCCTCTCAGCTTTAGAGCTGAGAGCTTTATGGAAAGTCGAGTTGCGCACATTTAAGATGTAACAGTAGCTATCAGCGTAGGTTATTTACTCGAGGTCAAGGACTGGCGAGTGTGTCAGTCATGTGCCCTGCCCCAGCTCAACTACTAGGCAGTCCACGGAAATGTTTGTAATTTATTATTTTCATGCAACATTTGTAATGTTTGAATCAGCTCTGACAGTTTGCAAGGGGTCTTTAGTATTTGGCATATTTAGCTGCATTTGTAATATATTATTGTATCAATAATTAATTATTATCTTAACAAGTTATTCCTAGCAATTAGTTAATACAAAATCTAACTGTTACGTCAATTTTTACTGGCTCATATCTGAGTGATGTCAGCCAATCAAAATAAAGTAGATATTTTGTGTTGAAATATACAAATAAATCATTGTGAATCGTTTTCTCTTTCCATTTGGAAAACCAGCTGGTCTGGTGCATTTGATTATGCTTTTACTTTGTCTTGTGTGGAGAGTTGTTGTATGTTGTACTTTGTCTTGTGTGAAGGGGTGTTCTATGTTGTACTTTATCTTGTGTGAAGAGTTGTTGTATGTTGTACTTTGTCTTGTGTGGAGAGTTGTTGTATGTTGTACTTTGTCTTGTGTGGAGAATTGTATGTTGTACTTTGTCTTGTGTGGAGAGGTGTTGTATGTTGTACTCTGTCTTGTGTGGAGAGTTGTTGTATGTTGTACTCTGTCTTGTGTAGAGAGGTGTTGTATGTTGTACTTTGTCTTGTGTGGAGAGGTGTTGTATGTTGTACTTTGTCTTGTGTGGAGTGTTGTATGTTGTACTTTGTCTTGTGTAGAGAGTTGTTGTATGTTGTACTCTGTCTTGTGTGGAGAGATGTTGTACTCTGTCTTGTGTAGAGAGTTGTGGTATGTTGTACTCTGTCTTGTGTGGAGAGTTGTTGTATGTTGTACTCTGTCTTGTGTAGAGAGTTGTTGTATGTTGTACTTTGTCTTGTGTGGAGTGTTGTATGTTGTACTTTGTCTTGTGTAGAGAGTTGTTGTATGTTGTACTCTGTCTTGTGTGGAGAGTTGTTGTATGTTGTACTCTGTCTTGTGTAGAGAGTTGTTGTATGTTGTACTCTGTCTTGTGTGGAGAGTTGTTGTATGTTGTACTCTGTCTTGTGTAGAGAGTTGTTGTATGTTGTACTCTGTCTTGTGTGGAGAGTTGTTGTATGTTGTACTCTGTCTTGTGTGGAGAATTGTTGTATGTTGTACTCTGTCTTGTGTAGAGAGTTGTTGTATGTTGTACTTTGTCTTGTGTAGAGAGATGTTGTATGTTGTACTTTGTCTTGTGTAGAGAGATGTTGTACTCTGTCTTGTGAGTTGTTGTACTTTGTCATATGTAGAGAGATGTTTTACTTTGTCATGTGTAGAGAGTGGTTTTACTTTTTCCCCTGTACATAGTGGTTGTATGTTGTACTGCATACAAGTTTCTTACTACCAGCTTGTTCACCTGTCTGGGCTTGTCTTCAGCTATAGGTGCACCGTTGGACACAGCGACATTACCAGTGATTGTATATCCACATAACTGCATTGTTGCACAGTGATGCTGTAAACTAACTGGAATAGTGAGATATGTAACCTCAGTATGCAAGCTTATGTCTATGAGATGTAGTTGACATGTAGTGGTTGGGTGTTGTCTTATCTTACCGCTTTTCATATCATACCAAGAGATTGTGTTGTGCATGCCCTAGTGGGCTAATGTCTGCATGTCCTAGTGGGCTAATGTCTGCATGCCCTAGTGGGCTAATGTCTGCATGCCCTAGTGGGCTAATGTCTGCATGCCCTAGTGGGCTAATGTCTGCATGTCCTAGTGGGCTAATGTCTGCATGTCCTAGTGGGCTAATGTCTGCATGTCCTAGTGGGCTAATGTCTGCATGCCCTAGTGGGCTAATGTCTGCATGTCCTAGTGGGCTAATGTCTGCATGTCCTAGTGGGCTAATGTCTGCATGCCCTAGTGGGCTAATGTCTGCATGCCCTAGTGGGCTAATGTCTGCATGCCCTAGTGGGCTAATGTCTGCATGTCCTAGTGGGCTAATGTCTGCATGTCCTAGTGGGTTAATGTCTGCATGTCCTAGTGGGCTAATGTCTGCATGTCCTAGTGGGCTAATGTCTGCATGTCCTAGTGGGCTAATGCGCTATGTTTATCCCTTTAATCTTCTGTAGATATGCCTGTACTATCACTTGAATATTCTACAGATGTGTTTGTACATACACTTCAATCTACAATGGATATTTCTGTCTAATCACTTCAATGTGAACACGATTCCAGTAGCTGTATCAACCAGATTTATACACTTACATGCACACACCTGCATGCATTGAGCTGTGTACGTGCTCATGTGTGCCATGCCTCATTACATCAACCCCAGTAATGGCCTTTATATATAGTAGTAAGTGTGCAGCCAACATTTCAACTTGATCATTGTCATTCACCTATCGGACCAATCTACTAGTGTTCTTGTACTTGCGTACAGCACAATTCTGCTGACACTAGTCAATTCCCTCAGATACTGGATGGATGCAAACTCAATTAATTTACCTATACGGAGTTGTTTTCTCTCACTCTTCATAGAAGTTGTGGTACCGGGAATTACTGTCAAATGTGAGAATGGCGAAAACCTGTAGACTACAAAATTATATCACTCGATGACAAATTTTCCCAGCCTGTTGACTAACTTGGAGTCAACAATGAATAAATCAATTATACTCAAATTCAGTGCAGTTTTAGAGTCCATTTCACACCAGGAGGATTGTGGAATAGAGTGATACAGATAAATTAAAGGAGCGGCTTAGTTGATGGACAATGTTATTGACTCACTTTATAACAATTCCTCTCTTCATTAGTTGCTGTATGCAATTAATGTTATTTCTATGTTGTTTATTGTTTTTAGATATAAAATGTGGAGTTGTCTACACTACCGAAGTAGGACAACTACCAATTTTTGTCCTGTTCTTCCCACTTCTATTTATTTGATTTGTGACCGTACATACAAACATACCATACATGCTATACACATGTACATGCTACACACAAGTACATGCTATACATGCATAATAGCTGTCTTACGCTCTAGTATTCATATATATCATTTATGAACTCTTTTAGTAGAGAGAAAGTGTTTACATACTAGATTAGGCTTTTTGCTATGCCCGCTGTATGTAATCTAGTTGTAATGGTAATTAGAGTGCATTATAGTGAGAGTTGCCCTCTACTGTCAAATTTGAATGACAGAATTTTTTGTGAAATGCGCGAATAGTGTTTAACAATTGCCCTGTCGACTTAAAGTTAGCTAGTCGACCAACTGATCAAAGTTGTCACCCATTGAACATGTTTTGTCGCAAGCCAATTCACTTTTGTCGCCATTCAGATTGTCAATATTTCAGCACTATTTACAGATGTCCATCTGTCCTCTGTACAAGTATTGAGCCAACTGGCAGCGATGGCTGACAGCTAGACTAGATCTGCACCACACGAGGGACTGCAGGATGGATCCTTCCTCTTAGTTTTTGGTAGGAAACCTATTAATTAATGGTTTAAATTTATTGCCAAAATTCCTCGTGCCAAATAACATCTATTCCTGGTGAAATGATGTGGTTAGTGGTACTACTGATATTTCCTTGTGGGTCAGAGCACAGCTGGCTCATAGTTGGTCTGAATACTTGTGAGGAAACAACAGAAATCAAGAACTGAGTAGTAGCAGTAGCAGTAGTAGCAGTAGTAGTAGTAGTAGTAGTAGTAGTAGTAGCAGTAGAAGTAGTAGTAGTAGTAGTAGTAGCAGTAGAAGTAGTAGTAGTAGCAGTAGTAGCAGTAGCAGTAGCAGTAGTAGTGGCAGAAGTAGTAGCAGTAGCAGTAGTAGTGGCAGTAGTAGTAGCAGTAGTAGTGGCAGTAGTAGTAGCAGTAGTAGTAGAAGTAGTAGTAGCAGTAGTAGTAGCAGTAGTAGTGGCAGTAGTAGTGGCAGTAGTAGTAGCAGTAGCAGTAGCAGTAGTAGTAGCAGTAGCAGCAGTAGTAGCAGCAGTAGTAGTAGTAATTACACACAAGTGGTACTGATGAATTTTTGTTGTGCGCTAAATAGATGGAGACTTGTAGACAAAACTGCTAATGTTTTATTTACGCAGTAACAGAATATATGTTATATATATTTCACCTGATGGTAAACAATTGAGAACAATAAATTTCTATTGTAACTGATTGATTCAATCAAACAAACCTGTGGACTGACACATGGAATATTTATTGCACATTAAATAAATTAATAGCGAAGCAAGTAACTTTTCGAAGTTTGAATTTCTACGAGTCGTTACTTCTAGAATAGAAATAGTAAAAAAGAAGAAACTCTGATTTATTACAAAACTATTTGACAATAACAAACAATAATTGTTGTATCACGTAAGAGCAGTCTTTCCATATCATAGCCTTAGTACTTGGGCTCATTAGCAGCTGTTTCATTATTTGATCTAGTAGTATGAGACGATGTAGTACGCCTCTCAGTAAACCAGAATTTAAACCTTAGAACCAGGTCTAGTATGAGAGCAGCAGTGCAGATAAATCCAAAAACCTACAAGGAGAAAAAACAGCGAATGAACTTGGCAATGGCCGAATGTTATCTGAGCGGCGTTCTGTGATTATTCACACACGCTGCTTGTCCTATGTCTTGAAAGGGGTGCGCTGCCAGAGTCTGCAGACAAAGACAAATTGTCATTCTCTTTGCGTTCGGTGTCTCTTCAAATAGCAACTACAGGTTTACAGAAATCTATACAGATAATGCAGAGAGGGTAAAACCAGTTTTATCTGAAGCTTCTATTATTGGTTAACAATCATTCATTCATGCATGATAACCAGTAGGTTTGCTGAAAAATAAGACATGCGGAAGTATCAGCAGTATTGCCCGCCGTATTCCAGTGCTCTCGCCCGCTCTATTGCTGTCTGGCTCTACCTCTACCCCCCCCCCCCCCCCCGCACTCTACCCCACAGCGCTTCTTGTACCCCCTCAGTCTCTACCTCTCACCCTTTGCCTTCTTCTATTCTGCATTCTACCCCTGCCCTGGCTTGCCCTCTGTTCCTGCTCAATAAGATAAAAGACACGAAAAGATGGTGTGCCGGCACACAGTAGACAGCACTGAGAAAACTAACAAGCAACAAAGTATAAACAAAGTTTGTTGAGTTCTGCTCACTCAAAGTCATTGTGACTCGGAAGGAATTTGCTGCAGTCTTTTCAACAAAAAGAATAGATTGTGCATTGGGTTTGGATATGGAGTTGGTGGTGCTAGTCCAAGTGCCACTAATGCAGTATGCCTTCCATCAGAATCGCACGAGCCAACAGGAATGTATGGAGTGATTAATGTTTCATACTTCTCACTACATCTTTTTATTGACAGGCAAGTGGGTGAAGCAGATCTTTCTAGATTTTTCGGCTCAGAAAGTGCTCAGCAACTGGGCCACACATGCTATAAGTTTGGTAAACAGTGTCAACCTGCGTGGCATGTGTGCCATGGCAATGTTCTTCCAAACAAAGCTGCAAATATATGAGCCACTCACAGAGATTGTAGCAGCACATTTCCTCCTATGACTGAAGAGGCACAAAAACTAATTAAAACTTTCCAGCGAGGGTAGAAAAATCTGTCTTTCTTGCTATTGATTGCGCTGGAACTAGACAATCCTGCAAGGTTTGAGTTGTTTGTAAACCGGCGAAGGTCGTAGCATCTTTGCATGTTGCTGGAGGTGAGACAACAACTGATTGGCTGGAGGTGAGACAACAACTGATTGGCTGGATGTGAGACAACAACTGATTGGCTGGAGATCTTTGGCTGCTTAGCTAACGAGTCAAGTATTTGCCCATTTAATAATAACAAATGTTTATTTTTGTTCTGTAGACCCCAGAGCACTGTGAATCCATGAAAATTCATCAAAATAAAATGGTAACCAATTGAATGACACAGTTTGGGAAGTCTTGCTTGTGCTACCAGCCAGCAATGGCAAACTACCATCAAATAATTTTTGTATTTATTGCATCATTACATTTTCCGATCGATTAATTTTTCGCTTACACGGAATTTTGTCAATCAACCACCACTTCTCTTATGCGTTAACTTTAGCGCTAATGCTAGGTTTTACAATCATATTATTGAGAGGGACGCCAATACCTTCTCCTATTTTATTATTATTATCTACTCAGTAAGACACTCTCTCGCAATTACCGTCTGAGCTTGTATCTCATTGTTCTATTTCCTTTGTATAAGAGTTAAGCTTTTATCTCCGAAATAACTCACTGTTTACGTTTATGTCTACTCGCTACACACTGTCTATGTCTATGCAAGGGTCTATTGTTTACATGTGCCTACGATACTATTTAGTGCGTTCTACCTTGTACCAAATAATTATTTACTACAACTTATTATATTTTTCCACGTTTTTAATTATTACTAAGTGGGTGTTGATGTAAGGGCAAGGCGTGGCTTGCACCAATGTTTTTGCTAGGTGTGGTTAAGTAATTTGTACCCGCCTTCCCTGTATAAATATCTATGTTATGATAATAAAAATCAGAGTTAGCCTGACTCTCAGATGATTCTCTCTCTCTGAAGCAAGCACAGCTAGGAGCACCAAAACTACCAGCGCTGGACAAGTCGACTATTAGCAAGTACGACGCTAAGGTGGAAAGTGAGAACGGTACGCCCTATCACTGTGTATACCCTTGCCTGAGGCAAGGATTACAACACAAGGCCTAGTGCACTAGTAGTTCGGCTCTTACTAAATTCGGATTCGGGGAATCCAACAAGTTAGCTAGCAATAATTACAGTGAAGTTATTTGTCGATCTCGACTGAGTCCAGATTCGACTGCAAATAATTCCAGCATAATTATTGCCGACAGTGACAGTTCGAAACAAACTATAAACTAGACAAGTAATTCCTGAGGAATTAATGTCAGAGCACAGTTCGAAACAAACTATAAACTAAAACGGCAATTGCAGTACAATTACCGTCGGACATGTACATGTTCGGATGCAGCCAATAATTAGCAAATAATTATTGTCCACTGCCAGCAAAACATACACGCCAGATTCGGCCGCACCCATAAATGCAACAGACAGTAAACGCTCTCTAGACAATAATAGCAGATTATTGTGAGTAAACTTGGGCCACAGTAGAATACGTCGGGAGTGTGTACAGGTGGCTACCACCCAGACGCAAATTCCTGTACATTATTTATTTCTGGTAGTCTCAAATGACGATTGAATTGTGTCACAGATAGTACAGCTAGTGATTGGCCGACTCTCTGTACTGTACTAGCTAGCACGTTCCAGCTCGTTATGACTGCATGCCTTACACCTCATGTACATATAGCGATTACTAAGCAATTTCCTTAGCAATTGCGTGGTTTAGTAACTTCTGTTTCCTGCAAAATCGCTAAGCAATCACTAGCATTTTATTTGAGGCTATTGCCAGGTTTTGATCGAATCAAAAAATCGCTAGCGGATTCCTTGATCAGCCAATCACCTCACTTTACCCTTGTTTCTAATAGTGTCTCGTCATAATCAGCGCTCCGATCTATCAACGATCCTATAATAAGGTGAAGGCTATGCTTTGTAACGGCGAGTTTGACCGGAATTGCTGAAGAATGGAGAAAAGCGAAAAATTGCGCACTTTGGGGAGGGACTTCCCCAATCGCTAAGCAAAATCGCTAGCAGATCGCTAGCAGATCGGTAGCAGATCGCTAGCAGATCGCTTGCAGATCGCTATATGTACATGAAGCATTATGCTGTTGGTGTCTCTTAAAACCAACATAGGCTGCCCTGTTCTGGAACATTCTGTACTTGCGCTAATTACTAGTATTTATATGCGCTACTCACTGAGAAGGTGATCATCAGCCCCTTGAGGGGGCCTTTGGTGGCAGCGATGATGGAGGTGATCAGCATCAGAACACTCATCAAGAGATAGTAAATCCACTCCTTGCAAACAAAAACTTGTAAATGAGCATAGATCTATTCAACTTACACCTGACAATGACACAAGACTGTAGTAGATACTTACAGCGAAGATTCTAGCAGGAGGAAACTTGGCAATGACGTTGAAGAGGTAGAGGAAGTACAAGATAAAAGATAGGACGAACACAATGCCGGACACAACTCCACTCCAATGGGAGAACAAGAGGGTGCTAGCGATGCTGCATATCATACATACCAGCGCACAAATCTACAACATCTCACATCATTATTGTACAATAAACCAGTGGAGTTGGTGAGCGTATGAAAAAAGTTCTGTCAGTCCGTCTGGTTGCAAATCTGTACCATCGAATTATCTCCCCTTCTAGAGCGCTTACCAATGGCAGCCACCTATAAATGGTGTTCCAAACTATGCTTTTGTTAATACTAATTTTTTTTCATGTTTTTTTTCTTTGTCGCTCCGATTCACATGTACAGAGTAGCATATCTGGTTGAAAGTGTGAAACCGATTGTATGGAGCAAACCCGTTCTATGACTCAATGTATAGAGCGAACTCATTCTATGACTCAATGTATAGAGCAAACTCGTTCTATGACTCAATGTATAGAGCAAACTCATTCTAGGTCTCAATGTATAGAGCGAACTCGTTCTATGACTCAATGGATAGAGCAAACTCGTTCTATGACTCAATGTATAGAGCGAACTCGTTCTATGACTCAATGGATAGAGCAAACTCATTCTATGATTCAGTGTATAGAGCAATTCGTTCTATGACTGAATGTTATCATGGCTGTACATCATGCCATAAACCGCTTTCCTTCTGTCACTAGCAGCTGATGTTTTATTTGACGTCAGTCAGCATTCTAGAAGGGGTGATAATTCTGTGGTTTTTACATCCTTACGGAGCTTACTTTCACCAACTATACAAACTAGAAACTTGGCAAACTTATAAAAACCAAAAAGTGGTTTTGGGTCATTATCTGTACAAGGAGCTAAAATACTGAACTTGATGCTAAATAAAAAGGGCAAAAACCTGTAAGTGCGCAAACAATGAGCAAATTCTGCACAGTAGAGTACTCGACGGATGTTATGAGACAAGTTTCAAGCTTCAAAAGATAACAATGTTTTATTTGCCTTCTCGGGCAATAAACCCGAAGTTGAAGGAGATGAGCGATGCAGCTGCTATATCGTATGGGATACTACTGCTACTGCTGCTGCTACTACTGCTGCTACTGCTGCTGCTACTGCTGCTGCTACTGCTGCTGCTACTGCTGCTGCTACTGCTGCTGCTTCTGCTGCTGCTGCTACTGCGGTTACTGCTGCTGCTACTACTACTGCTGCTGCTACTGCTGCTGCTGCTGCTACTACTGCTACTGCTACTACTATTGCTGCTACTGCTGCTACTCCTACTGCTATTATTACTGCTACTGCTACTATTACTGCTACTGCTACTACTACTACTGCTGCTACTACTACTACTACTACTACTACTACTACTACTACTACTACTACTACTACTACTACTACTACTACTACTACTACTACTACTACTACTACTACTACTACTACTACTACTACTACTACTACTACTACTACTACTACTACTACTACTACTACTACTACTACTACTACTACTACTACTACTACTACTACTACTACTACTACTACTACTACTACTTACTACTACTGCTACTGCTGCTACCACTACTACTGCTACTACTACTGCTACTACTACTGCTACTATTACTGCTACTACTACTGCTGCTGCTGCTATTACTACTGCTGCTGCTGCGGCTACTGCAGCTACTGCTACTAGAGCTGATTGCCGTACAAACCGTTTCTACAGCTTTCAGGATACCAGGAATGGATCTGATGTAAGACTTGTTAAAGTGGATACCGGTAGACTCAGAGGTAGATTTTGTGGGGGGATCTGTATAATTGCCAGCTTCTACAAGATGATTAGTTGCGCAGATCACAGGCTAATACAGAAATAAACACAGCAGCTCCTCAAGTAGAAGTCTAGTAGGTAGCTATATAGTATTGTGTCACTAAGTGTAACCTATACACTTCTGTCCTCTTCCCATTACATTTGGTAAACTTTACAGCACTTGCCAGCCCGAAACAACTCCTTTGCCCTCTCCCACTTCCCACCCCCACCCCCTTGAGTATTGTAGGGGATTTTGGGGGGCCGATCAAAGATCCACCAACAACACCTCACTCCAGAGGTCACCTTCCAATCGACTTCCCAACAGAGGAGTATGCCAACTCCACAATCGTAATCAGAGCCCACGACTCAAACGCACAACTCAGTGTTTCAATGAGTACACCATATTATATTATACGACAACAACCCAGTGTGTATCTTGCTGCTCAGAACAATCTCAAGCAGAATACCAATGCAAGTACAATGATCAGTTGGGAAGCTCTGCCTTTTATAGGCAGAGTAGCAGAAAACATATGCCCAAATAAGGGGCAACAAACCAGTAGTCGCAGGAAATGATTATACGAATGAAAAGACAAGATATAAATAACACAATGCGGTATTGGCTAGAATAGGGTTAAATATATAAGGCGCCCAGAAGTATGGGGCAGAGCTTCTCAGTCAATAGTGCTGAGTCACGGTGGTGCAATAGGTAGCACAGGTTCCAGCTGTTATGGCTTTTGTTCCCCATCTTTCGTCTTTCCAGTGATAGCTAGGCAGCAAACTTGGGCTTCCGCATCTTTTGGTACTACTTTAGGTCCACAGGCTATAGCCCTTCTTTCCTCCCCGACCCGGTATAGGGTCGGTAGTGACACTGCAGGGCCAGTAGTGCATGCTGCAGGGCCGGCAGTGACTGCTGCAGGGCCGGTAGTGATTCTACCAGCTCTCTCACTTGGTTTTCTGGCTGTGCCAGATTCAATCTAGATGTGCCTGACACTCAGCGGTTGTCAGTGGGACCTTGCGCAGTTGTAGTGGTCATGAAAATCCACCACAGTATTGCCTGCGCTTCACTATACGCTAGACTGGATAATGTAAACATTCAGCGCAAGGTGAATTGCAGATTTTGTCACATGACAAAAGATTCTTCCCTTTCTTTTGACCCCAAACTCCTTTCCCTCACTTTCTGGAGCTTGCCTGAGAAGTTTATAGATGAGCCCTTCACAATGGCCTCAACATGCAAATGTCTGAGCAGGCAAGATTACAATCTGCTGTCTTTTCATTACCACCCCGTCACTGCTACCCGGTCACTGCTACCCGGTCACTGCTACCCGGTCACTGCTAGCCCGTCACTGCTACCCGGTCACTGCTACCCCGTCACTGCTACCCGGTCACTGCTACCTCGTCACTGCTACCCAACCACTGCTACCCCGCCACTGCTGCCCGGTCACTGCTACCCAACCACTGCCAGTTACCCCAGCACTGCATAACCTCACCCTGAGTTAATGTACTATGCTGAGACCACCATCAGGCCCCATTCAACCTTGAGATGAACAAAACTCGAATAAGTTGACGAGTATAACCTTTAATTTCCTCAAATCTTTGACTGTTGACTGGACACAGTACACTGACTTGACAAAGGAGAGCAACCCAGGGTCTGCCAATCTCGGGTTAAACAGATGTAAACGGTTCGGACTGGTGAAAGCAGGTAGTTGTTCACTTTGCACCACGCAGGGTCCGGTGTGACAGTGTGTGCCGAAGCTGTAATTATGTTGGGACTCAACCCGGAAATATGCCCCTCTTATAACGATCACAAAGTCTGGAGATACATGCCAGCTGGGTAGGTAGGTAGAAACCAGCAAAATTCTCTGCAACGTTTCATTGATGCAAAACGATATCTGGTTTGATTATATGGTTTAGTTTACATGGCATACTAGAAGAAGCAGGAAATGCCCTAATATTACAAACCTGGTCTAACAAAAAGTACCCGGCAATGTGTACAATGCACGATGCATGCTATGTGTAGGTGTACTATGTACAATAAAATGTGTATCATGTACAATGTGTATTTGCACTACTTACCACTTTTATCCATCTCTGTGTCTAATGTAGCTGTGTGTAGAGCAGCTGTGTGTAGTGTAGCTGTGTGTAGTGTAGCTGTGTCTAGTGTAGCTATGTGTAGAGCAGCTGTGTCTAGTAGAGTAGTAGGTAGTTACTAACTAGTAAGTAAGTAACCTACTTGATCAATGCAGCTCAATTAGTCACTGTGTAGTAATGCAGTAGTAAACGAAGCGTTGGCTATTGTGTTGTAACTGTATGTTGAGTATATAGCACATGTCTATTGTGTGTATGTCTATTGCACGCGTCTATTGAATGAATTGTTTGTGCAATGAAGCGATGATTAGCTCACAGAAAAGTTTTTGTTGGGGGGGATATACGGAAAAGCTTGCATAATTCAACCTTGTGTGTGTATAAAGTACATACTACAAACTTACACCTTTTGTATATCTACCAGCTGCAATAAAGCATTCACAGAAGGCAAATGTAGAAGAATATAAATATGCTGTAAACTGTAACAGTGAGATTTACAAGGAAGTCCGTAATAGCCGGATGCAAACAAGGAAATGTTTGTTGTTTCGTTATAAGCCATGATTAATAGCCATAAATAGCCACTAACGTCATGTGGTTTGTGGCAGTTTAAACTTGTATACAACATACTAGATAGGCCTGAGGCTAACGTAGTTTGCACGTTACCTAGACACCTTATCTTCCTGTTTGTAGCCACACTTCAATGCTTATTGTCCAGGTTTGATGCAATGCGAGCAGGTAGTATTCCTATGGTATTTGTCCAACAAAATACAAAACTTTTGTGCTGTTTTTAATTTTATGGAGTCTAGAATAACATGTGAACATCTTTTCAAAACAACTAAATAATGACAAATGAGATATCGGGAAGACAACTCTTCAATGCTCACATCGATGTAATTATGTGTATGTTGTAAATAGATCATGTACGATATCTTATAGCCACACCTGTCATGCCATACCTGTCATGTCACACCTGTCATGCCATACCTGTGATGTTGGCTTGCGAAAAAAGGAGGTACTTTGGACCTTTTGCTTTCAGTTGTCGCAACTGGGTTTGAGTGAATGTAATATATTCCCTACCCCATATTATGGAATGATCTTGTAGATACAGGGTGAGATAATAAGTCAGTTATTAGCTAGAAGGTCTACTGCTGAGGTGAATGCAACTTAAATAAGTTCCTATGTTGAACTATCTAAAGTTACGCGTAATAGGAATAATATGAAAACAATGTCCACCCTGAGCCATCTCGATGTCTAGTTATTGCTCAATGGAAAAGCAAAAGTAAAGTTTGCAGGAGGCTTTTGAGAGGATATTAAAATTTCACGAGTTTTCAGGGAGTTCAGGGGTTATTAGGAAATACAAATTTGTTCACCTAAAAACCAAGTTGGTCTCTGACAAATCAGGAGACTTGACAGGTATGCTCATAGCAGAAACAATGCGCTTGGTAAGGTAACACTAGCATATCTTGGATAAACTAGAAATGTTGATGCGGTGCAGAATCTCATTGCTCCAGGCGATAAATAATAACTAAAGCTTTATTTTTGTTCAACTTCTGCTTGTCACCTCTTGCTTTGAGCTCTAGACAAATCATTATTTCACAAGGAAACTTGGTGCTGACTCTAGATACAATCTCACAAGCGGCTGCCGATAAATTAACGTTTTTATTGTAAGTTTTATCGAAACTTTTTATGAAAATTTTGGATTTTTTGTCTCAATTTTATGTTTTTCTACCTGCCCTTTCTTGGCCAACTGTAATTGTGTGGAATGTTCTAGACTACAGGTGGTGGTGTGCCTGTTTCTTTGACCAGCAAGAGCAAGATTTGATCGACGATTGTTAACGTTTGACCAGCGCTTTTTCTGCACGTGACACTGCATCTGCAGAAAAGGTTGGTAATTGTCGCAAAAAGTTATTGTTCTCAGACACCTTCATTGATAGTTACCGCAATTCTGTTGGATCAAGAAGTAGGGATAGCGGCGGCCTTTCTTAATTGCTTCCATTACCAGAGAAAGTTCATTGCCAGATTGAATCATATATAACAATAGGTTTCAGATTTGCTATTTAATTTATTCTTATATTTTTGTTTGTCCACTTAAAACCAGAAATTACAAAACCCAGCCAAAGGGCTTAAAATTGGAACTGATACAACGGTGACAATAATTTTTGTATTTTTCAAAAATGGAAACACGTATTTTTTCTGATACCTTTGAGCGTAGGCTTGGAAAATTATTGATGATTGTACGACTGTAACATCAATAAGAAAGATGGTAGTTTGTTTGTAATCTTTGGAATAAACGTAACCAAGGGACTAGGAGATGATAATCCTTGCGCTTAATTTGTTAGTTTCTCTTTCGTGCATACTACTTCAAAACAAATAACAGATCTTAATCTATTTATATTTTTAGCCAATTGCATCAATTATCTATAACACATTTGATTCCTCGCGTCTGATTGGCACTATCCCTATTTGACAAGTTTTTCCCGACATTCTATTGGAGGCTGATTAATTAGGTCATTTACATTTCATTAGACTACAAACCGATTGATACATCCCCTCTGCGTTAAATGGTCACTTTACAGCCGATGCAAGTGTAAAATAATTCATAAATAAACAGCGTCAACAGCGATAAAATGGGCAGGACCAAGATAAAGCACTGTGGGCGGAGCCAAGCAGACAACATTGTGGAGTGGCCAGGTAGATAACATTGTAGAGTGGCCTGGTAGATAACATAGGTTATGATACAGTATCGCTAGCTGATAAGGAGTGGAAGATATCAGAGAGAGAAGCTCATTTGTTAGTGCTGCCATAGCCTGCTGCTGAAGATGATGAATGCAACTACTGGACCAATACCTTCTACAGCACCACCTGCCTACGCTGGTCAGTTCTATGTCTATGCCTATGTCTTTGCATGGCAGTATCTGGCTGCTATAGCATGTTTTCTGCCTTGTTTTATGTGTAGAGTCAGCAGTTAGCGGTGCTGAGTGAGTTACAACTTGCAGTGAAATGCATGCTTTTATTCGTTTGAGCAGACGTAATCATTCAAAGTTGTGTTAAGAGATTCACTGTGGGTGGTCACTCACTAAAGTATTCCTTGCTTTCAACTAGACGTAAAGGCAACAGTGAACAGTGATAGCTTGTAAAGTCTTTTGTCTCAGTGATGTGTTCTGTTTTTTACTCATCTTGTGTGGTTTGTGAGTGAGAAAGATAGATGAGCCTGCCTGTTGCTTGCTACAACAAATGTCTTGCTCGAGTGAGCTTGCTAAAAACAAAAACCAGGAAATGGTAACAGCAGTACACTAGGCATTTCTACTAACGATCTCTGGTTTGAGGCAGACTTTCCAAACAACATGGCTGACGTGTTGACGTTCTTTCGTTATAGAAAGTGGTCACACAACGACACACGCTGGTGGAGTGGTCACACACACGACAACCTCTACCAGAAATGTGAGAGCACAACTTGAACTTCGCAAGGATTATGTGACGACGTTACCAGGAATCCTCAAGCTTGTAGAAGTGGTTGGTGGCTGTAGTTTGTTTGCTGTCAATTTAGCAAGTATTTAGTAGCTAGCAGTAACTAGTCATAGAGTGAGGTATTGTGTTACAGGCGTCCAGTCTCATCTGCATCATCTGCGCTTCTGCTGGGGGAGACGGGTCAGCGGGCTGGGGCAGCGTAGCCTCTGTCTGGATATTTATCTCTTCTCTCCTTTGGTTCTTTCTGAACCTCTTTAACCTGGTGTCAAAGATTCGACCAGTTAGAGTGCTGATAGTAAGTAGAAACAGCCAATCAAGTTACTTGATACATATAAAAGCTCTCAGTATGTGGCCATTCGGTGAGTGAACGGATAGAATTAAATCATAAGAGCCACATTACAAAGTCAAAGGTGTATCTCAGTGATCAGTACAATACAAAGTTACCATGTTTCACTAGTGAGTCACCTATAGAGCTAATGTTGAAATTGTGGATGTAAAATGCACCTTTTATTGAATTAGTGATTTCATCTTGTGAATACACGCTTTAGCGAATGAGCGAGCACTTTCGCTGCAAATCATTGCTGGTTGATTGATGAGACTTGTTTAGGCGTAGCATTGGGCTTTTGTATTAATATTAATCTAATCTTGCAAGATTAAATGAACTTTCGATGAATTAAACTCAAATAGACGTATAGCTGTAAATGTGCACACGTGCATCTCTACTGGTATTGAAGGCAATGCTATCTAATCAGTGACCTTGACCTTGTACTTATTCAGGAGTGGATCTACTATCTGGTGCTGAGCATTTTCCTCGCCATCCTTGTCATTGTAGCCATTGTGGCTGCTGTGAAATTTCCTACAGTCTGGGCTTTTGTTGTAAGTTCTCTTCTGAACTAGCTAGTTAGCTATATGAAACAAAAGAATTAAGCGACTTGGTTTCTTGTTGAGGGGACAACTCCTACGATACAATTTGTACTTTTAGTCTTTTGGAAGCATCTGCACCGTGGCCATAAGTATAGACTTGTACCTACAGTTTAAAGTGTGGAGATCTGAGGGGCATATAGTGACCACCCATGCTACCACATCCGCTTCTACAGAAGGAGATCAGACTACGCTGGTAACAGATGTAGAATACAACCAGCCACCACAGCTGCAGCCCACCAATAAATAATTGGTGACCAGAGGGCATTCTAGCAATGAAACCATCTTCTATAATCAGCTCTTATTTGCATAATACGTATTATTTTATATATTTACTGTTACCATAGAGACTGGGCTGTGCAGACTTTGGTAAGAGCAGACAACTCTCCACCATACTAAATAGCGTATATCCAACTTGCCTTACTTCATCAGTCAGCAAAATAAATTGTAAATGTATAATGGAAGTATCAGTATAATAGTTAATTGTTAAGATTTTTATCAAGGTTCAATAGTCAGTGCGCAAGTAGTACATTATATTATGCAATGGATCAAAAGAACATTCTGGAATAATCTCAGGACAAGCATCTTTTCTCACACTCATCGTGAGCGTGGAATAAACCTGAAATACTGATTTCATCATCATCCGCGCAGAGCTCTACATTGACACACTCTCCATTCTCAGTGTCTATTGTCCACCTGTACGTTGATATCATTGTTGTGTCTCTGCACTGGTATTCTTCAGGAATATTTACCGGTACACAGAGCTCGTCTGCTTCTACGTTTGCTTCTACCTCTGCAGAGCAAATAGAATTGACTTGAATCAGCTAGAGAGAATAGTTGTGAGCTTTCTTCGCATGCTTGCTTCACCCCATAACTATGCAACTAGAACCACTATATAACTAGTACTACCACATAACTAGTACTACCACATAATTAGTACTACCACATAACTAGTACCAACACATAACTAGTACCACTACATTACTAGTACCACCACATAATTAGTACCACCACATAACTAGTACTACCACATAACTAGTACTACCACATAACTAGTACCACTACATAACTAGTACTACCACATAACTAGTACCACCACATAACTAGTACTACCACATAACTAGTACCACTACATAACTAGTACTACTACATAACTAGTACCACCACATAACTAGTACTACCACATAACTAGTACTACCACATAACTAGTACCACTACATAACTAGTACCACCACATAACTAGTACTACCACATAACTAGTACTACCACATAACTAGTACCACCACATAACTAGTACTACCACATAACTAGTACTACTACATAACTAATACTACCACATAACTAGTACTACCACATAACTAGTACCACCACACTACTAGTACTACCACATAACTAGTACTACTACATAACTAATACTACCACACAACTAGTACTACCACATAACTAGTACCACTACATAACTAGTACTACCACATAATTAGTACCACTACATAACTAGTACCACCACATAACTAGTACTACCACATAACTAGTACTACTACATAACTAGTACTACTACATAACTAGTACTACTACATAACAAGTACTACCATATAACTAGTACTACCACATAACTAGTACTACCATATAGCTCGTACCACCATATAACTAGTACCACCACATAACTAGTACTACCACATAACTAGTACTACCATATAACTAGTACCACCACATAACTAGTACCACCACATAACTAGTACTACCATATAACTAGTACCACCACATAACTAGTACCACCACATAACTAGTACTACCACATAACTAGTACTACCACATAACTAGTACTACCACATAACTAGTACTACCATATAACTAGTACCACCACATAACTAGTACTACCATATAACTAGTACCACCACATAACTAGTACCACCACATAACTAGTACCACTATACAACCAATTGCGCATACTGAGAGACATGGATGGTACTCTGTAAGGCTCCAATTCCTCATCATTGGTGGCTAAAAGTAAAGTTGGGGGAATGGCTGCTGGTGCTTCCGCCTCAATCATAGAATTGACTTCTACATCACTGATGTCTTCCACAAAGTGCATTGACTGATATTCAACTGACTGGCGCAAGTCAATGGCTGGTATCTCGTCCTCTTTGGGGTCATAAATTAGCAAGGGTTCCATGTGTTCCCCCTCGCTCATTTCGGTATGAACATCTGATAAAAGACAAATAAAGTACTTTTTATTATGCTGTACCCAAGTTCGTATATATTATGCGTTATGCTTGAAATCTGTCACCAAATTGGCTCTTTCGGAAACAGGTGTTTGTTTTACTACCTTCCACACAAGAAGTCTTTTCATTCACCTGTGGCTCCCAAATCCCTGTTTTATGGAAAGGGTTGGGTACCGGAAGACATTGCCTAGACTGTGGCCCTACAAATGATATTTAAGGGTTTACTCTACCTTGCACACAGGTGGTAACATCTTGTGGAACCCAGACGGCGCTGTTGGGGAAAGGAACAGGTAAACACTGATGACTCGGAGGACCTATAAGTACAAGTGGGCAGGCGTCTTAGCAGCTGTGTAGTACTCAAACACTCCTGTCAGCAGGTCAATGCTTATAAGGGACAAACTTGTAGGTTTGCTCTTCAAAACAACTTTTTGCAAGTAAGAAGACAACTCCAAATAAGAATGCGCAATATACTACGTACTACTAATGTAGTATAATGTAATATGATATAACATTATCTGATATAATGTAATAATATAAACTAAAAGTGAAACTATTTCTATCTAAAGTGAAACCCTCAGATTTATACACGGAGTGATGGCAATATTGACCAATAAGAGTGCTTGTACCAAACAAAGAACCACCCCACCATGCACACATAAGGAAAGTAAGTAATACTTACCTTGTATTGAGTAGCCAGTGTCACAGCTGTAAGTCACTTTGGAGTAAAGCTTATTGCTGTCAGTGGCGCTGATGCTGCCATGTTGTGGGGGAGATAACTGAGCACACACAACATCTACAAGTCAAACAATTCACCACAGAAAAATTTTGAACTTTAAAGAATATAGTGCAGTGGGATATAGAGAGATACAAGGTAATATTCTTGGTCTACAGTGTATGCAGAGACGGATATTAGACACAATTTGTAAGTGTGAGGTATTAGACTAAGACATGAATGAGTTAGAGTCAGCCATTTGTTATCTATCATCGGCTGGTGGATACGTGAGCTGTACCTTATCTACCACAGGCTAACAACAGATAACAGATAGTTAACTCAGCTATTAGGCCCTACTGAAAGAAACGAATTTTAAAACAGCCTGCAAGTTACTTGCGTCAATGTAAAACAATAAATCAAAACAGGAATTGTTTGCACCTTAACTTGAGAGGACAACTTCAAGTAATTTTACGTCACTGTCATTTCTGTCCGGCAAGTAGAAAACTTGATTGACATAATTTAGATCTAACAAGTGACTAGAATGAAAGCAATGCTGTTGTATTCTGAGCTAATTCTTCCAGCAGAGATAAGAGACGTAAGAGCTAACTGGTACTTTCTTGTACACGGCATACATAGATAAGATTCAGTATCGCTAGTAGCTGTGAGATAGTACAAACGCTAGCTTGACATTGTGTAACTATAGTATGGATGGTTGAGCGGTAATAACTAGATGTCACCTAATATTGTGATATAAAACATTGTATAGAATGAGACAAACAGGATGTAATTACATCTAATACTACACCTAGACGTCCTCATCTAGGGGGTCTGTGTCATCCGTGGAATGAATGCGATGATGTAATATGGTGGTGGCATTGGAAAATACAAAATCATAAACTCTGATTTATAACGAAACTTGATCTAGAGCGGTCACCGAGTCCACCAAAGAAGATTTAGGGGATATTGCAGTGTTTTTTTTTTCACATTTTACTTAATCAAGTGAAAAGCTGACCCATTTTATAAATCACCTCAAACAGGTTGTGATGTCCGCTATGGATAGTTTAGAGTGGTCTAAGGAATAGAAACGACATCAAAATTGAGGATACAAAAAAAATTGTGTTAACGTTGAAGGCCTTAGCTTATTTGGTTCGGCGTTGAACAAAAATCATCGATAAGTTGATTATAAACCGATTATAGTATGACATGTTTGCTTACCTTGTGCAATGACCTTTGTCGACAAACTTAGAGATAATAAAACAGCACATGCTATCCTAAACATTTCCTGACTGTACCAAAATTGATGCTATGAAAGAGTCTCCTCCAAATTGTACTTCAACTGCAGCAATCAAGTAACTGTTAGTTAGTACCTACCAACCACTGAACAAATTGTGTTTCTTCGTGGTTATAGGTACAGCGTGTACTTGCATTTATTTCTTTTATGAGAAACGCCCATTATGAGGAACTAGGTATATTATCACGATTTTCTGGGGCTTACCCATTAACCCCAAAATATCAACACGAAAAATAAGGCTATAGTTCTTTACTATAAAAATCTTGAAAACCGTCATTGGTTTCCGGTATATTAAAGTTTGCCAACAACGCATTCAGTTTTGTCAAAGAATTATTAAAAAAGGAACACACTAATCTCATAAGTAATAATGTGAGTATACTCTAAATTTTTGCATTGCATAATCCATTTGAGCGCTCAAAATAAATTCACCCTGTAAAGTCATTTGATGCTATTTATTATTAAGTTCAACTTAAAAATAAATAGTTTAAGCCTAAGGCTAATAATAATAATAATTAATAATAATAATAATAAGTTATAATAGTTATAACAAGCCTAAGGATAATAAATCATCATAATAATAATAATAATAATAAAAATTTAAAATAGCATCAAATGACTTTACAGGGTGAATTTATTTTGAGCGCTCAACTTGAAGTTAGTTTTTAGTTATTTATCATCATCATCATGATTTATTTATTATTTATTAATAATTATTAATTATTATAATTTATAATTATTACTATGACAATAATAATAATGTTATTAATTAATAACAACAAATAACAGTACTAATAATAATAATTGTTATTGTTATTTTTCATTATTCCTTAATAATATTGTTATTCTTATTAAAATAATTTAAAATTAAATTGTTTGTGTAATAATTATAATAATAAATAAGTAATAATAATAATAATAATAATTAGTATTATTAATGTTATAATTTATATATATATACATGTAATATGTATATATATCACATATTTATTATTAATTAATTCTTATTTTTGATAATAAATAATAATAATAATGAATAGTAGTAGTAGTTGGTAGTCGTCGTTTTTGTCACAAACAATCAATGAATGAAAGATGATAAAACAAAACTACATACTACATTAGATTTATTACTACCAGTCGTGGTTGTTGCTGCAAGAACAACAACATCATAGCAGTTATTGGATGGATGGATGATGATGATGCTGCTAGTAGTATTGTTTTTCCTGTAAATTAATATTATTATTATTATTATACTAATAAACAAGTAATACTGGACTAATTTGCTACTGTCGATTTTATTATAATTTGCAATATAATTATCATTGTTATCACCAACAACGCAAGCTACTTGAATTGTGATCTGTAATCATTATTGTTTCGTTTGGTTTTTAGCGGTTTTTTAATCGAAACACACGAACAGAAAATTGCCAAGGATTCAATAAAACAATTTTATTTGATAATACTAAAAACAGCATTCATTCAATCAGTGTATGTTCATCATGGATGACAGCTATGAACTACAGCTATAAAGTCATAAGTACGTTATGCTTGTGTTTGCCGTTATTGGTTCAAGGAACATATTTTTCTGTTGCAGGGCCACAGAGGCAAAAGACTCGAAAGTTACATTTAAAATTACACTCACTTCCGACCCTAAACTACCCTATAAAGTGTAAGTGCTCTTGCGTTTATAACTGAATACAGAAGTAAGAGAAAATATCTTCTGGGTGATAAATGATGTTGAGAGTATCTTGATGCAGTTTTATTACTAATATTGATAAAAGATGGTAGCAATTCTGATCAAGTTAATGTGTGCTAATATATCTTTCTTTGTTTATATTTCTCTACCATTTATCTAGCTAGTTTTGCCTGTATGTTACTATTTATAGATTGACTGTGCCCGAAAAAGCCCCACTAAAAGCAGTGATACAGTTTGCTGCTGAGGAGGTCAGTATTAGTACTGTTTGACACATTTTAATTGTTTTCTGCTTAAAAACTAACTTGTGGGTGGTTTGTTCAATTTTAAAAGTTGTCTGCCCTTGAATCAATACAGTGGCAATAACTCCCATTAAAAATAAGCATAAGGTTGGTGATACAGGGTAAGACGAAACCCCCTACCCATACCCTATGCTGTACCCTACCTTCGAAACCCCCTACCTTTAGACGAAACCCCCTAGCTGTAGTCGAAACCCCCTACCTCTAGACGAAACCCCCTACATGAAAGTGCATTTTGAAGTTTTGAATATCTCCAAAAATTAAAACAATATCATAGTTGAAAAAATTTATTTTTTAAATGAAATATTATCAGCAGATTTGAGTTATTATTATTTACTATTGGTTTGTGACGAAAAAATATCGGGCTTTTATTTCCGTTGCTGCTGTTGAAATCAAAAACAATAATTTTTAAAACTAAATTACAAATTGTCTGACTTGAAAAATGCTGCACATCATAGAATTTAGATGATTAATAATTTTCTAACCCAATAAAAAAATAAATATGTGCTAATCTCGGATTATTTTTTATTATTTTGGTTATGACTATTTAGCATTCTTTGACACTAAGGAAAGACAACTCTTCTAAAGATAGGGGGTTTGATAGGAGAGCACTAGCACCAAGTTTTATTGTGTAAATTTGATTCTATAATTTATGTAGGGCAACTGAAGAGATTACCTTTTTATATATTTCAATGCTAAATAGAGAATACATCCATAATACATAGTATACTGTACAAAGGCTTACTTGTCTACAGCTGCTCACATGTGCTAGAGCAAAGTTTGGTTTGAATGTGTTGTTGGTAGTTGTCCTCTCCCTTGGGTGTCTGGCTGTGAGTCATGCGGTGATGTTTTAGTTCAAAGTGCCAGCTGCCACTAGTGCAATTATAACAGATGATGGTATTGGCATCAACCCCGAGAAAACTGCTGGTATGTCTGTGAGATTTATTTCCTCTCTCTAGCGTGTGAATAAAATACAAGCCTAGAACACTATCTACCTAACTTTCTTCTGCCATTTTTCAGGAGAGGTATTCATTAGATATGGCACAGAACTAAGGCTCATACCAAGGGACAGGGTGGGCCACGTAACACTAAGTTAGTATTGTCTAGGATTGCAGGCTATTTATCTCTCACTGTTAGGATTATATTTTGTTTTAGCAGCAGTTTTAGCTGCTGTTGTATCTGTTTGTACTTGCTATACCCTCGCTTGTTCTTAGCCGTTCTATGTTGTTTATTCATTATTACATAATATTTCTATTTTAACACCTCACTTTGTGACTCACTCGCTGATGGGTAGCCCAAGAGTCAAGTACTAATCTCACATACACATTACGTGAATAATGCTACCAATGTGAAGGAATAACGCTGCCAATGTGAAGTTGTCGTACGTGAGGGGTGTAGCCTTTTTTATACAAGTAGATCCAAGAGCAAACTCACCTGTGGGAGCTGCGACTATGGCTCAAGTTTTATTGGTACATTATACGAAAGAAAGCCTTTACTCTACAAATGCATGAGACTTTTAAGTCTCTATAGCCATTTTTAAAATTTTTATTCCTGATGAAATAGATAAATCTTTGCTCCCTTTTCTGACAACAAAAGACTGCGAAGTATCAAATTTCTCATTGCCTACTAAAATCAGGCCGCGCTGAATGATCTCAGCATTTTCTCACCGAACGGACTCAGTTGATGGGAACATCTACCTCTCCATCTATGCTCTACCTCTCCATCTATGCTCTCCCTCTATGCTCTCCCTCTCCATCTATGCTCTCCCTCTCCATCTATGCTCTCCCTCTCCATCTATGCTCTCCCTCTCCATCTATGCTCTACCTCTCCATCTATGCTCTACCTCTCCATCTATGCTCTACCTCTCCATCTATGCTCTACCTCTCCATCTATGCTCTACCTCTCCATCTATGCTCTCCCTCTCCCTCTATGCTCTACCTCTCCATCTATGCTCTCCCTCTCCATCTATGCTCTCCCTCTCCATCTATGCTCTACCTCTCCATCTATGCTCTCCCTCTCCATCTATGCTCTCCATCTCCATCTATGCTCTCCCTCTCCATCTATGCTCTCCCTCTATGCTCTCCCTCTCCATCTATGCTCTCCCTCTCCATCTATGCTCTACCTCTCCATCTATGCTCTCCATCTCCATCTATGCTCTCCCTCTCCATCTATGCTCTCCCTCTCCATCTATGCTCTACCTCTCCCTCTATGCTCTACCTCTCCATCTATGCTCTCCCTCTCCATCTATGCTCTACCTCTCCATCTATGCTCTCCCTCTCCATCTATGCTCTCCCTCTCCATCTATGCTCTCCCTCTCCATCTATGCTCTACCTCTCCATCTATGCTCTACCTCTCCATCTATGCTCTACCTCTCCATCTATGCTCTCCCTCTCCATCTATGCTCTCCCTCTCCATCTATGCTCTACCTCTCCATCTATGCTCTACCTCTCCATCTATGCTCTCCCTCTCCATCTATGCTCTCCCTCTCCATCTATGCTCTACCTCTCCATCTATGCTCTACCTCTCCATCTATGCTCTCCCTCTCCATCTATGCTCTCCCTCTCCATCTATGCTCTCCCTCTCCATCTATGCTCTACCTCTCCATCTATGCTCTACCTCTCCATCTATGCTCTCCCTCTCCATCTATGCTCTACCTCTCCCTCTATGCTCTACCTCTCCATCTATGCTCTACCTCTCCATCTATGCTCTCCCTCTCCATCTATGCTCTCCCTCTCCATCTATGCTCTCCCTCTCCATCTATGCTCTCCCTCTCCATCTATGCTCTCCCTCTCCATCTATGCTCTACCTCTCCATCTATGCTCTACCTCTCCCTCTATGCTCTACCTCTCCATCTATGCTCTACCTCTCCATCTATGCTCTCCCTCTCCATCTATGCTCTACCTCTCCATCTATGCTCTACCTCTCCATCTATGCTCTCCCTCTCCATCTATGCTCTCCCTCTCCATCTATGCTCTCCCTCTCCATCTATGCTCTACCTCTCCATCTATGCTCTACCTCTCCATCTATGCTCTACCTCTCCATCTATGCTCTCCCTCTCCATCTATGCTCTCCCTCTCCATCTATGCTCTACCTCTCCATCTATGCTCTCCCTCTCCATCTATGCTCTCCATCTCCATCTATGCTCTCCCTCTCCATCTATGCTCTCCCTCTATGCTCTCCCTCTCCATCTATGCTCTCCCTCTCCATCTATGCTCTACCTCTCCATCTATGCTCTCCATCTCCATCTATGCTCTCCCTCTCCATCTATGCTCTCCCTCTCCATCTATGCTCTACCTCTCCCTCTATGCTCTACCTCTCCATCTATGCTCTCCCTCTCCATCTATGCTCTACCTCTCCATCTATGCTCTCCCTCTCCATCTATGCTCTCCCTCTCCATCTATGCTCTCCCTCTCCATCTATGCTCTACCTCTCCATCTATGCTCTACCTCTCCATCTATGCTCTACCTCTCCATCTATGCTCTCCCTCTCCATCTATGCTCTCCCTCTCCATCTATGCTCTACCTCTCCATCTATGCTCTACCTCTCCATCTATGCTCTCCCTCTCCATCTATGCTCTCCCTCTCCATCTATGCTCTACCTCTCCATCTATGCTCTACCTCTCCATCTATGCTCTCCCTCTCCATCTATGCTCTCCCTCTCCATCTATGCTCTCCCTCTCCATCTATGCTCTACCTCTCCATCTATGCTCTACCTCTCCATCTATGCTCTCCCTCTCCATCTATGCTCTACCTCTCCCTCTATGCTCTACCTCTCCATCTATGCTCTACCTCTCCATCTATGCTCTCCCTCTCCATCTATGCTCTCCCTCTCCATCTATGCTCTCCCTCTCCATCTATGCTCTACCTCTCCATCTATGCTCTACCTCTCCATCTATGCTCTCCCTCTCCATCTATGCTCTACCTCTCCCTCTATGCTCTCCCTCTCCATCTATGCTCTACCTCTCCATCTATGCTCTACCTCTCCATCTATGCTCTCCATCTATGCTCTACCTCTCCATCTATGCTCTACCTCTCCCTCTATGCTCTACCTCTCCATCTATGCTCTCCCTCTCCATCTATGCTCTCCCTCTCCATCTATGCTCTCCCTCTCCATCTATGCTCTCCCTCTCCATCTATGCTCTCCCTCTCCATCTATGCTCTACCTCTCCATCTATGCTCTACCTCTCCATCTATGCTCTACCTCTCCATCTATGCTCTACCTCTCCATCTATGCTCTACCTCTCCATCTATGCTCTACCTCTCCATCTATGCTCTACCTCTCCATCTATGCTCTACCTCTCCATCTATGCTCTCCCTCTCCATCTATGCTCTACCTCTCCCTCTATGCTCTCCCTCTCCATCTATGCTCTCCCTCTCCATCTATGCTCTCCCTCTCCATCTATGCTCTCCCTCTCCATCTATGCTCTACCTCTCCATCTATGCTCTCCCTCTCCATCTATGCTCTCCCTCTCCATCTATGCTCTCCCTCTCCATCTATGCTCTCCCTCTCCATCTATGCTCTACCTCTCCATCTATGCTCTCCCTCTATGCTCTCCCTCTCCATCTATGCTCTCCCTCTCCATCTATGCTCTCCCTCTCCATCTATGCTCTCCCTCTCCATCTATGCTCTCCCTCTCCATCTATGCTCTACCTCTCCATCTATGCTCTACCTCTCCATCTATGCTCTCCCTCTCCATCTATGCTCTACCTCTCCCTCTATGCTCTCCCTCTCCATCTATGCTCTACCTCTCCATCTATGCTCTACCTCTCCATCTATGCTCTCCCTCTCCATCTATGCTCTACCTCTCCATCTATGCTCTCCCTCTCCATCTATGCTCTCCCTCTCCATCTATGCTCTACCTCTCCCTCTATGCTCTACCTCTCCATCTATGCTCTACCTCTCCATCTATGCTCTCCCTCTCCATCTGTGCTCTCCCTCTCCATCTATGCTCTACCTCTCCATCTATGCTCTACCTCTCCATCTATGCTCTACCTCTCCATCTATGCTCTACCTCTCCATCTATGCTCTACCTCTCCATCTATGCTCTCCCTCTCCATCTATGCTCTACCTCTCCATCTATGCTCTACCTCTCCATCTATGCTCTCCCTCTCCATCTATGCTCTCCCTCTCCATCTATGCTCTACCTCTCCATCTATGCTCTACCTCTCCATCTATGCTCTACCTCTCCATCTATGCTCTCCCTCTCCATCTATGCTCTCCCTCTCCATCTATGCTCTACCTCTCCATCTATGCTCTACCTCTCCATCTATGCTCTACCTCTCCATCTATGCTCTCCCTCTCCATCTATGCTCTCCCTCTCCATCTATGCTCTACCTCTCCATCTATGCTCTCCCTCTCCATCTATGCTCTACCTCTCCCTCTATGCTCTCCCTCTCCATCTATGCTCTCCCTCTCCATCTATGCTCTACCTCTCCATCTATGCTCTACCTCTCCATCTATGCTCTACCTCTCCCTCTATGCTCTCCCTCTCCCTCTATGCTCTACCTCTCCATCTATGCTCTACCTCTCCATCTATGCTCTCCCTCTATGCTCTCCCTCTCCCTCTATGCTCTACCTCTCCATCTATGCTCTACCTCTCCATCTATGCTCTCCCTCTATGCTCTCCCTCTCCATCTATGCTCTCCCTCTCCATCTATGCTCTACCTCTCCATCTATGCTCTACCTCTCCATCTATGCTCTACCTCTCCATCTATGCTCTCCCTCTCCATCTATGCTCTACCTCTCCCTCTATGCTCTCCCTCTCCATCTATGCTCTCCCTCTCCATCTATGCTCTCCCTCTCCATCTATGCTCTCCCTCTCCATCTATGCTCTACCTCTCCATCTATGCTCTCCCTCTCCATCTATGCTCTCCCTCTCCATCTATGCTCTCCCTCTCCATCTATGCTCTCCCTCTCCATCTATGCTCTACCTCTCCATCTATGCTCTCCCTCTATGCTCTCCCTCTCCATCTATGCTCTCCCTCTCCATCTATGCTCTCCCTCTCCATCTATGCTCTACCTCTCCATCTATGCTCTACCTCTCCATCTATGCTCTACCTCTCCATCTATGCTCTCCCTCTCCATCTATGCTCTCCCTCTCCATCTATGCTCTCCCTCTCCATCTATGCTCTACCTCTCCATCTATGCTCTACCTCTCCATCTATGCTCTCCCTCTCCATCTATGCTCTACCTCTCCATCTATGCTCTACCTCTCCATCTATGCTCTCCCTCTCCATCTATGCTCTCCCTCTCCATCTATGCTCTCCCTCTCCATCTATGCTCTACCTCTCCATCTATGCTCTACCTCTCCATCTATGCTCTACCTCTCCATCTATGCTCTCCCTCTCCATCTATGCTCTACCTCTCCATCTATGCTCTACCTCTCCATCTATGCTCTCCCTCTCCATCTATGCTCTCCCTCTCCATCTATGCTCTCCCTCTCCATCTATGCTCTACCTCTCCATCTATGCTCTACCTCTCCATCTATGCTCTCCCTCTCCATCTATGCTCTACCTCTCCATCTATGCTCTACCTCTCCATCTATGCTCTACCTCTCCATCTATGCTCTCAATGGTTATAAATGTGCGGATGGTTTTGAAATAATTGAGACTCTTGCAGTCTTTTTACATCAAAAATGATTGAGCAACTGAAGCAAATAATCTACTGGACCTCATCTCGAAATGGACTTGGTGCACATAACACATAAATGTCGGTCTTGGTAGTTGTGCAACTTTATGCAATGTCACTGTTTTCTGTATAACAACCGTAAAAATTATGAAACCAGATGGTTGTTTTACAAGCAATCCTGTGGAGAGCCGGTGCTCCATTGTTAGTTGTCGGTTGCTGGTTGTCAGATTTGGTCAAAGAAGTAAAGGAAGTCTATGGAATGCTCCTTAGAATTTTCTCGTGCAACCATTTCATCTCCACCAAATTTATCAAAACTATTGCTTATTCCATCGGTGGCTTTTTCTTTCCAACCCGCTCATTTAGGTCTCGGATGAAATAACTCCATATATATACTTATTATCAATTAATTCAGGCCAGACGAAACCATCTACCAACCTCTAGACAAACCCCCTACCCACCTCTGGACAAACCCCCTACCCACCTCTAGACAAACCCCCTACCCACCTCTAGACAAACCCCCTACCCACCTCTAGACAAACCCCCTACCCACCTCTAGACAAACCCCCTACCCACCTCTAGACGAAACCCCTACCCACCTCTAGACGAAACCCCCTACCCACCTCTAGACAAACCCCCTACCCCCCTCTAGACA
The DNA here is from genome assembly GCA_945261195.1 of Cryptosula pallasiana. NCBI lineage: Eukaryota > Metazoa > Bryozoa > Gymnolaemata > Cheilostomatida > Cryptosulidae > Cryptosula > Cryptosula pallasiana. Next base: position 57,360,379 of record OX183132.1, read on the forward strand.
AACCCCTACCCACCTCTAGACAAACCCCTACCCACCTCTAGACAAACCCCCTACCCACCTCTAGACGAAACCCCCTCCTCAATGTACATTTGTAAAGTTTTAAATATCTCATAAAGTGAAACAATATCGAAGTTGAGAAACATTATTTTTAAAACAAATAATAACAACAGATTTTAAATGATCGTGATTTACAATTTATTTGTGACAAAAAATTTTCAGCTGTGTATTTTCGGCGTTGTCATTTTAAATCAATACCAGCAATAATTTTCAAATCTGACCTACAAGTTTTTTGACCAAGAAGCATATTGCACATAATAGAATGTAAATAAATAATAATTTTAAATTGAGATGAAGAAATAATTATGCGCTAGATTGAGATACTTTTAGGGGTTGACTATTCAGCACTCTTTGTCTATAATGACTGACAACTCCTCTGGAGGTAGGGGGTTTGACTAGATGTAGGGGGTTTTGACTGGAGGTAGGGGGTTTCAACGATAGGGTAGGGGGTTTCGTCTGACCCATTAATTCTGCTGAAACGTCGTTGTTGCGGAGTTAGCTTCTCCCAACTCGTAATGAACAGCAACTGACAACTAACAATGGCGCATCGGCTTTCCATACTCATCAGACCTAAGTGAAGCAATCACTTAGATCCAGACTTTTTTGAAACAATTCAGACAGATGAGAAAAGTACACACTATATGGATGCTCTAAAAACAGTATGAAGTATTTTGAAATTACCTGAACTTTCTTGAAAAGGTATGCAAAGTGCATGACTTTCGAATCCAAAATCTTGTCCAAACCCACTTTGTACACACCACACCCACTTTATACATTGGCCACACCCACTTTATACATTGGCCACACCCACTTTATACATTGGCCACACCCACTTTATACATTGGCCACACCCGCTTTATACATTGGCCACACTCACTTTATACATTGGCCACACCCACTTTATACATTGGCCACACTCACTTTATACATTGGCCACACCCACTTTATACATTGGCCACACCCACTTTATACATTGGCCACACCCACTTTATACATTGGCCACACCCACTTTATACATTGGCCACACCCACTTTATACATTGGCCACACTCACTTTATACATTGGCCACACCCACTTTGGACATACACTGCAGCCACTTTAAGCAGACGAATAGCTGTAAGACATGCCTGTGACTACCCAACTATTAGTGTACGACATGCCTGTGACTACCCAACTATTAGTGTACGACATTGTTGTAATACTGTATAATACAAAACCAAACAAAACATAATACAAGACAATGAATGGTGTACATCTATGAAAATAAAAGGGAAAACAATTGATCTCGCCTCATAAAAGTGTGTATAAAAGTCATTTTCTCTTGAAAAAGCTGAGCAGAGAGCTTTGCTGCTTGGGTACAGGTTTAGATTTCTTACTGGCTGTTGGTTGTTCCACCTGTGGAATACAGAACAATGTAAGTATAACATACAGTGACCAAGTGTCAGCTGGTAGAGGTAAGTTAGAGCAATCACCTTCCTAGAAGTTGTCTTTTGTTCACTCTTTGTATCTGCAGGAGTTTTCCTCTCTGAGAGTGGCACCTCCTCCATCACTTTCTCAGTAACTGAGCAAACAGATGAACACAAACCTTACATGGACAGTATATAGTAGACACGTACATTATAGACACGTACATTACATAGACACGTGCATTACATAGACAAGTACATTACATAGACATGTGCATTACATAGACAAATACATTACATAGACAAGTACATTACATAAACATGTACATTACATAGACATGTACACTCCATAGATATATGAAAGTTAACATACATTGAATGTAGAGAATCCTAAATTTGTAGACGCAAACGGTAACGTTTAATTCCAAACAGTTCATGGAGTTGTCTCCTCTTTTTCATCCAAATCTAAATGAACTGCTTGGAAATAAACGTCACTGACCCAAAACCTGGTCTGACCATGGACTTACCTAAAAAACCTTCTTTATCCAGGTATGTCTTGTCAACGTATTTCATTGAGTTACACACTTCTCCAGCCTTGACTGAGCCAAAGTCTACAAAATATCATACATCGAACAATGGTCTACATTTATGAACTAAGGCCATATAATATGTTACATAGAACTAAGGCCATATAGCATGTTACATAGAACTAAGGCCATTTAGTATGTTACATAGAACTAAGGCCATATAATATGTTACATAGAACTAAGGCTATTTTTTATGTTACTTAGAACTAAGGTTATCGCACGTGTTACGTAGAACTAAGGCTATCATGTATGTTACACAAATGAAAAACTGACTGCTTTGTTTAGACTTTGAGCCCTCGCTGCTTCCATCCCCATCTCCACCACTCTCCCTCTTTCTTCTCCGCTTACGTTTGGGTTTCTCTGCATCGCCTTGAGATTCCTTTTGCTGTAGAGACAATATAGTGTACAGGTAGAGCACAGGTAGTGTACAGGTATAGCACAGGTATAGTACAGGTGGCATACAGGTGGTGTACTAGAAGTGTAAAGCCTGGGTTACATGATCGTAGATATTTACACATGTTGCAAGGACATCGCACGTTTCGGCAGGTGCTACACGGTGATATTTTTTCTACGATGTCATTTGACCGATGAGGAGTTGTCACCTCTTTCATTAATTTTTAGCCAATAGAATCACCCTAAATAATCAGTTTTGAACCTACTGTTAATTTTCGGTTAAAATTAATTATATTTTTTTCATAACAATAATAATTATTATTTAAATACAACGCATTCTTCCTGCTGAAATTAATTATTAATGTTTTTTCATAACAATAAAAATAATTATTTATTAAAAGACAATTCATTGTACCTAGATAACTTAAAATGAAGGCTGTCATTATTACAATTATAAATGCTCAATGATAGATACTATGTGGTCATCGGTAAATGACGTTGATTGTTGCCATATTTATTTGGTTTATGTACGCTGCTATGAACATCCATACATGCATTAGGAATAAAACTTTCCTGAGCTTCGATAGAAGCACCTATCACAATAAGTTATTCACTATGCATCGTGTAAAGTGCATCGTGTAAAGCGCATCGTGTAAAGCGCATCGTGTAAAGCGCATCGTATAAAGCGCATCAAGCAATTTTAACAAGTTAATCGTTAAAAAATCGGATGTTTTCCTGGCTAATTAGAAAAATATGATGTAGTCATCGTAAATTAACCACAATTCGTGTTAAATAAACGATAGTGTAGCCTGGCCTTGAAGATGGTATACAGATAGCGTACAGGTGGTGTACAGGTAGTGTACAGGTGGTAAAAAAGACATCAGTAGTTCTAGCTTTTCAAGACCAAAACTAAATGCTTATTGAAGTGAATCACTTTACGCAGTGTAAAATATATCAGCTCATCTGGTAGTTGTCGTCTCTCTGATAAACAGGGTTGAGCGCACATAATCACTAGATTTTATTGGTCAGAGTTGTAAGGGAACAACAAGTTGGTAAAATATTCAAAGTTTGGGTTAGGCTGCACTTTTATAATATGACTCCATTGAATGTAACACGGAGAGTATCCACCTTAATTGGTGGACCACCGTGTGAAATGCTTTGGTTGTGGCATCCACGATGGGCGGTTTATTACATCATCAGTTGTTGCCAGCAATCAGGACACCAACGTGTGAGAAAAATGTAATTTCTTCCATGTACGCGTTGTCACCAGTCTATTTACATTCCGAAACATCCCTCCAGGGCTAATCACTAATGGAGTTGTCTACTATTTTATGTATGACTTTCAATAACTGAGCCTTATCCGCTAGTGGTCAAAATCTGATATCACAACAATAAGAATTAATAATAATAATTATTATCATTACAGCATTGTTGTTAGTTATTACCATGATTGTTACTTAGAATTTTCATTGCGCATATTTGATTTAGGAGGCTAACAATAAACATAAAAAATAACTTATTATTGACCAACTGTTTATAACTGGTCATAAAGAAAACTACAAAGTTGTAAATTCAAAAACTCAAAGAGCTGAAAATTCCAACCCGAGCAACGGCGCAAACTTCTAAAACTTCAAACCTTCGATTGACTTCAATCTTTGAAGATTTAAATAATGCAAAACTCCACCCAGACGTTGACCTTGACCAATGGAAATTTAGGGCTTGTGGAAATGTTTGCTATTGATGGCTCGGGCGTCCACTCAGAGAACAGGACTAAGAATAGGCTAGTTTTGTATCCATTACTTGGATGAGGGATGGCCTCAGCTCTACCTACCTTATTGCTTGAGGTGGGGGTATCAGACAGCTCCTCGTCTGACTCATTCTGTAGGTCATCAGGATCGAGGGCTAAACCAGTTTTGTTGATCACAGACTTGGTGGGTGGATGGTCTCCTAGTGACAAAACAATCGATGTGTCTATGGAATGCGAAGGCTCGCTAGAGCTCATATACTACAGGGCTGTAGCACACTTAACTAACAAAATACGCCAGGAGAAGACAACTCACAATTCCTATCACGGAGATATGCCTATGAGAAACTTTTAGCTTATACAGCATTCGCGACATATGCTTGCCATAAAATAGTCATTGTGTTCGCAACTCGAGGGTCAACAAAAATTAGTTCACTGAATAAAACCAATAAACAAGAATTTATATATATTGTTCGAAGATCGCGGATGAAACTAAATAAATTATAACGAGCCACTCTTTATCATTTTCATGGATCGGTTTTGTATCTTCAATTCGCTATAAATAGCAGCCATCATATTGTATACAAAGAGCGACTTAACAAACTGTATTTGCTTTCAACAAAGTCGACTTAATCTTTTTCTTGATTACTGTGAAAAATGGGACTTGCCTACTTTGACTCGTTGAGCAATCTATAAAAAGTCTGATAAATTATTCAAACTAAAGTTAAAACATTCATCTCTAAAGTTTGGCGCCAATTCTTTTTTTTGAAATAAAATTATATCTTTACAGCCCTTCTTACTAACATTTTAATACTTTTGCCAGCAATAGCTAAATTTCATAGCTGAGTTGTCTTCTCTAAGGGAGATAACTCTGATTTAAAACTGGAGTTGTCTGGTTTTAAGGAAACAATCGCAATGATTAGTCATTTTATCCTCGAAAACTGTAGTGTATGTACTCTTGAGAGAGCATAGCCTGTGTGCCCTTGAGAGAGCATAGCCTATGTACTCTTGAGAGAGCATAGCCTATGTACTCTTGAGAGAGCAAAGCCTATGTACCCCTGAGAGAGCATAGCCTATGTACCCTTGAGAGAGCATAGCCTATGTACCCTTGAGAGAGCATAGCCTATGTACCCTTGAGAGAGCAGTCACCATTACAAGGATCCATCCAATGATTTACAAGACTAAAATCCACAAAAAAGCAAATGAAAAGTCTCCAAAAAAATTTACCAGATTTTTTGCTGACTTTCTTAGCCTTAGGGGTCGTACTTCTGTCAAATACGTCTGTATCCGATTCCTCTGATGAGCTGAACATTTGCACCCGGGATCTCTTGGGCTTCGGCTGCTCCCTACCGGAAGAGAAATATAAGTGAGCAGACAATCACCAATACCAAGTCTGCATGCTGAGACGTTGCCCCAACAGAAATTTAGCGTCGCTTTTCGCCATGGATACGACAAAATCGACTTGGTTCTGTCGCAGGTGAAAGTAGTTGTAGAACGCCGATGTTGAAAGGACCTGCATGGATTGTGCAATTATGTAGCGGTACTAGCGCACTGGCGTTTGTATGCAGGCACCAACACACTGCAAATGCCTTCCGTTTGTATGCAGGCACCAACACACTGCAAATGCCTTCCGTTGTCAACAACCTCTCAAGCCTAATCAAAATATAATAGATCAATAATAAATTAATCGCTGCCAAGTTTTCTCACTTGTTTAGTACACACTCAGCGAGTGCATGACCCATCAATGTGTGAGTGGGTCTACGTTAATGTAACACTACTGGTTACTTACTACTAGTTACTTACTACTAGTTACTTACTACTAGTTACTTACTACTGGTTACTTACTACTGGTTACTTACTACTGGTTACTTACTACTGGCTACTTACTACTAGTTACTTACTACTAGTTACTTACTACTAGTTACTTACTACTAGTTACTTACTACTAGTTACTTACTACCAGTTACTTACTACTAGTTACTTACTACTGGTTACTTACTACTGGTTACTTACTACTGGTTACTTACTACTGGTTACTTACTACTAGCTACTTACTACTAGTTATTTACTACTAGTTACTTACTACTAGTTACTTACTACTAGTTACTTACTACTAGTTACTTACTACCAGTTACTTACTACTAGTTACTTACTACTGGTTACTTACTACTGGTTACTTACTACTGGTTACTTACTACTAGTTACTTACTACTGGTTACTTACTACTAGTTACTCACTACTAGTTACTCACTACTAGTTACTTACTACTGGTTACTTACTACTGGTTACTTACTACTAGTTACTTACTACTGGTTACTTACTACTGGTTACTTACTACTGGTTACTTACTACTGGTTACTTACTACTAGTTACTCACTACTAGTTACTCACTACTAGTTACTTACTACTTGTTACTTACTACTAGTTACTTACTACTAGTTACTTACTACTGGTTACTTACTACTAGTTACTTACTACTGGTTACTTACTACTAGTTACTCACTACTAGTTACTTACTACTAGTTACTTACTACTAGTTACTTACTACTAGTTACTTACTACTGGTTACTTACTACTGGTTACTTACTACTGGTTACTTACTACTAGTTACTCACTACTAGTTACTTACTACTAGTTACTTACTACTAGTTACTTACTACTAGTTACTCACTACTAGTTACTCACTACTAGTTACTCACTACTAGTTACTTACTACTAGATACTTTGTAGGAGTTGTTTATTGCCAACCACCAACTACCAAGTGGTACGACATACTTAGCTGCGTTCTCCTTATCAGATGATTTGCTGGGGCTGTCCTTGTCTACATTGACCTCTACATCCTCCTTAACAGGACAGTCTGTAGGCTTTTGTTGGGAGGTTGAGCCTTCCACTGACTTCTTAGAAGTAGATTGACCAAAGAATAACTTGGGCTACAGAAAGAGGTGGAGCCAGAAGTGAATATTGGCGGTGAATGCTAAACTTGACCCGCAAGTAATACAGAGCACACTTGGGTACAGATCTGCACAATGTGTGTCAGTACATAGAGTGATCCATAGACATATGCAGCCACCTGAGACTTAGAGTTAGTTGATTTTTTGTTGGTTGCATTACTTTTAGCTTTCTTAGACTGTGTGATGTTGGCATGTGTAGCAGCGGGCGTACTAGCTGTACCCTGTAACACAACATATACAGGGGTAGTGCAACCACCACTGCAAAACAACATATCTAGGGGTAGTGCATCCACTACTGTAACACAGCATATACAGGGGTAGTGCATCCACCACTGTAACACAACATATACACGGGTAGTGCATCCACCACTGCAAAACAACATATATAGGGGTAGTGCATCCACTACTGTAACACAGCATATACAGGGGTAGTGCATCCACCACTGTAACACAACATATACGCGGGTAGTGCATCCACCACTGCAAAACAACATATACACGGGTAGTGCATCCACCACTGCAAAACAACATATATAGGGGTAGTGCATCCACCACTGTAACACAACATACACATGGGTAGTGCATCCACCACTGTAACACAACATATATAGGGATAGTGCATCCACCACTGTAACACAACATATATAGGGGTAGTGCATCCACCACTGTATCACAACATATATAGGGGTAGTGCCTCCACCTCTGTAACACAACATATACAGGGGTAGTGCATCCACCACTGTAACACAACATATATAGGGATAGTGCATCCACCACTGTAACACAACATATACAGGGGTAGTACATCCACCACTGTAACACAACATATACAGGGGTAGTGCATCCACCACTGTAACTCACTGCAGACAACCCACTGGTGCTGGCTCCTGATGTACAACCTGCAGCCTTTGCTCTCGGTCTAATGCTTCTACTTTTACAGTTACCATCAGGGCTATAGGCAGCAGGCAACGTAACACAAGGCTTAATTGTCTCCTCCTCAAACTGCACCAGATTCAACTTAGCGGGGTTCTAAAAGGCACAAGTTATAGAACTAAGGCTACACAAGTACTGAGTCAACAGCGACATACGCATCGATAGCAGGGTTGCAAGATCCTAACGAATATCAGAGTTATCTCTCACTGACACATTGCTCACAAAAATGGAAGACAATTCCTTACATATAGCACAAGAGCAAGAAGAAATTTGATACACAACATACTGTCAAAGTGCCTTTGTACGCTCCATATAGAACACAGTCTACCACAGATTCTAAGGCTGACTTAACTTTGTCCACATCTAGCTCATTTGCAATACGCATGACCTTGACCTACAAGCAAGAACCCAGTGAATGTAAATCTGACGATGAGAAGAGAGTAGCAAGACACAATATACAGTAGAGGTACTGTGGATTGTGGGTAATAGCTGTGCATTGTGGGTATAACCTGTGCATTGTGGGTAACACCATGCATACAGTATAGATACCTTATTGTTCAACTGTGCATTGTGGGTAATACCATGTATACAGTAAACTTTTTGCATTTGATCTTCTTCATCAGATTTGGAGCTCATTGTGTCCATCACACTGCAAGTGTACACTGAGTTATGTAATATACCGTTATGTAAGTGTACACTGAATTATGTAATATACCGTTATGCAAGTGTACCCTGAGTTATGTAATATACCGTTATGTAAGTGTACACTGAGTTATGTAATATACCGTTATGTAAGTGTACACTGAGTTATGTAATATACCGTGATGTAAGTGTACCCTGAGTTATGTAATATAACGTGATGTAAGTGTACACTGAGTTATGTAATATACCGTTATGTAAGTGTCCATTGATATATAAAATCGCGTGTATCAATTGCTTGATTTTGCATCCTCTGTTTGCGGATAAGTTGCCAAACAGTCGGTAGCGTCTGATTTGAGGCAATCCGCTGGTTTTGACTCACATCAAAAAATTGGTAGACAATTCTGGATTTGACCAATCATATCACTGCTCACTGTTTGAAGTTTCCAATAACAATGTGTCTCGAGCAAAATTATTTACATAAGAAATGTCATTCTTAAGCGCCCAGTCTTTGTTGTTTGAAAGGACTTTATGGCTAACTATGACGTCAAGAATAGGGGGCTTAACCGATATTGTGTGAGAATGGCAAATGGAGAAAGAATAGGGAAACACCCATTTGTCATCTCCAACTGCTAAGGGCCAATCAGTAGCTAATCGGTACATGTAGCATTACACACATTGATATATAATAGACATTGGTATATAATAGTCATTAATATATAACATTCATTGATATATAAATTATAGACATTGATATTTAATAGACGTTGACATATAATAGACATTGATATACAATATATACGTCTACATAATACAAAGATCAAACAATTAGATTTAAAAAGAACAGTTCAATAAGAACTCAAAATGACAAAGCAAACATAAAACCAAATAACATTTCAACTAACCTCCGCACCCTCTCTTCAGAAAGATTGTGGAAACGGCTAAATAAACTCACTTGGATCTGCAATAGATGTACATATCATTAGAGTGTAAGTGTACCATAGATTTATGTACCAATGGAGCAAAGTGCATGCGCGGTCCACCAATGCCAAGCCACTAAAGGGGCAAGAATGTTTCACAAACTTCTAAAAGCCAGGCAATCCTCAAGCGATGTGGCCAGGCAATCCTCAGGCGGTGGCCAGACTTGTTGAAAGCCGCTAGCTTTATTATCTAAGAGCAACGTTTTAATGCAGTAGCTAATAGCGACTGATCAGGATGAAAGGTCAAGGCAAATTCCATCAATAGACTGAGATGCACACTGATCTGATACACAGTAGCTGTCCCCACCCAGCAGTCTAGCTCATTTGATCTGGAGAATTGTCAAAACACCGATGCTGATTGTGTGACAGCTGGAACTTTTAAAACACGATTGAGTTGCGAAAAATGTTTGTGGTTGTCAATTGGGATGTAATAAGCTACTACAAAGAAGGCTTAACTATCACCCAAAAACCAATCAAACTTTCATAACACCTGACCAATAGAAAAATCAAACTTTCATAACACCTGACCAATAGCCAATCAAACTTTCATAACACCTGACCAATAGCAAATCAAACTTTCATAACACCTGACCAATAGCCATACAAACTTTCACAACACCTGACCAATAGGCAATCAAACTCTGATAACATCTGACCAATAGCTATACTTCAAGATATACTAAAAAGTGCTCAACATTCTCCTACATCATCACTAATCTGTCGAATCCCAGAATATCATTGTGAGACAGAAATATGTCCTCTACACTTTAATGTATTATTTTAGGCAACTAGTTCACTGATGCTGACATGGCCATATTTTGCTGAAAACCTTCTTTCTTTTCTCTGCCCGGAACGCCAAGAGGCACAGTGCGCTATTCTATACCACGCAAAAACAAAACAGCGTCGGCGCAAGTTGTCTGAATAGCTCTGATACAAAATAATATTGGACTTTGGCTATTACTAATAATTTTTTCCGCCAACAATTATCTGTTGGCATATAGCATCTACTTTCGACGTTTCCCAATAATCTAGTGAGTGATGAAACGAAATTTGCTGCTTGCCAGTAATTAATGTCTAATAGTCATAATAGTCACTAAGGCTGATAGCCAGTTTTGGTTGGAGGTAGAACGTGCAAAGAGAGGCAACTCTCAATGTCACAACCCCATTGAAAGCATTATCACTATGTTCCCATGGTGCGAATTCGTTCGGATCAGATGTTCATTCGGGTTGGTTAGCATTCATTCGAGGTGGCATTCCAATCCGTTCCTACGATAATTCGAATTGAAATAATTTGCGGGAATTGTCCTTTCTTTACAGTGAGTAGCGAGCGCAATAATTACTTGATTGTAGTGAGATAGTAAACAACCGCGCTCGTATTACTAAGTAGTAATATGAGTCAAATTTGTGGAATGTTCACAGCATAAACTAGTAAGTAGATGAATAATAATAAAAGCAACAATTTCTACTAATTATAGATGATTATTAATAAATATAATGATAGCTATAAGAAATAATAAATAATTAATAATAATAAATGAATTATTTCCAAATAATAAAAAAATGATTCTTTTTGGCAAATATAAAAATAATAATAATTTAGTTTGCCCATTTACGAAACAGAGCTATGATTCAGTTTCCCGAACAAATAGTAAATAATTTATAATTAAGCTGTTGTTAAACTTGCAGAGGATTATTATTATATGAATGTAAAAACTGCAGTTGGAAAATACGCAAAAAACTTATTTACTGCCAAATCGCCAGTTTAATGCCTTTTTCTCAAAAGAGCAACCCGAACGAATTTGAATTCATCAACACGAATGATTCCCATGATCCTAATCAATGCTCAACCCGAACGAATTCGGTTTGAGGAACCGCACTGAGTCAACACGAACGAACCCGAACCAACTCGTAAGGGTCACAATTTCCATGACCCGAATGGACGATTCATGAGTTCAACCCGAATGTATGTTGTCTGAGCATATCCTCAACATTAAAGCTCAATCAGATAACTATTTCTGTACTTCACCAGCTAAAAATTGCTGCCGAAATGATGTATTGTGTGTACTGAGCATACAAGTTAGATGGCGTAGCGAAACGGTTGACTACATTTGATTAGTGTTGGATACGCATCTTTATATGCTTCAGGAATTATTGGGTTTAAGATAATAGGCTAAGGTTCTATACACCATCACAGGTTGTGGTTGGAGACACTTCGTATACACAGAGCCTAAAGCTAAAGACGTAACGTGAGACAGAACGTCATCTGCTGCCCTTCCGATTTAAATCTTGCTGGTGAGTGCTTGTGTTTTCTCTGTCACCAATTTATCAATATCCAACATGGCGCAGTCGGCACAGAGCCTTCAGTGGTGATAAGTGATTATTAAAAACGTGTGATAATAGTGTGTTGAGTGCTAGAAGTGTATTTTATTGTCGCGTGGACATAAAATATTGGTGTTTAAAAGGCCGTGTGTGTGAGCCTTCAATTAGTGACCTTGACTTGGTGCGGTGTTGTTATTGTCGAAAGTTTACATATTATACAGAGCTACTACTACGAGTGATTAGTAGTGTGTGTTTGCAATTACAGAGTTGTTGCTGTGGTTACTTAGTTCCGTACCGCAACTAGTGTGTCGTCCTGAGTTAGTTTAATGTTTATTATTATTGACTAAATAATAAATAAAATATAAATAATTTATTGCTCTTCAAATATTATTATTATTCTAAATAATAATTTTTATTAGTTAGTCTTGCTGTTGATACTTGTCTTGTGTTAAATAATTCATTAGATTATTATTAATTATTTTACGTAGGTTTTAAATACCTACCAACCAAGTGCACTGAAAATAATAAGTGCTTTTTGTTTACAATTAAAATTAATAACTTTAAGCGTAGTGTTGAATAATATTTCAGTGTGACGTAGTGTTTGTGTTATTGTCCATTGTTGTTATCTTTCTCCTTCCTAGTGGTTGTTGAGTATCACGTGGATACCAACAACAAGTACAGTGTTAGTGTACTTAGTGGTGTACAATAAGTGCAGTGTGTGTGTTTATTATTATTAGAGTTAGGGCTACGTGAGCTCTTTATTATTTGTGCTACAGTTATATAGCTGTGTACTAAGTGAGTGAACACCAATAACTATAATAATTGTTTGGTGTCAGTGGTGCAACGAGTGATCTGCATTACTACCAAGTGAACTGCTTTCTGGTGATTATTATTTGTGCCTCAGTGTTCATTGTTGTGTACCGTGTGGGTGCCAACAATCTAGTGTTTAGTGTATTTATTCAGTGTCAAGTGTTGTGTTTACCACTTAGAGCTGAGTGAGCTCTGTGATTTGTGTTGTGCTAGTGTTTTGTGCCGTGGTGTTACAGTGTCGTTAAGTGTGTGGCTACAGTGTTGATATTGTGTGGCCAACAAACTAGTGTTTAGTGTATTCATTCAGTGTCAAGTGTTGTGTGTACTATTTAGAGCTGAGTGAGCTCTGTGATCTGTGTTGTGCTAGTGTTTTCAGCCGTGGTGTTATAGTGCCGTTACATGTGTAGCTACAGTGTTGATATTGCGTTGCTACAGTGGTGTATGGAGTGGTTGTTATAGTGTTACCACAGTGTTCTCATAGTGTTGCTACAGTGTGCTTACAGTGTTCAGTACTATAGTGTTGTTCTGAAGTGATATAGAATAGTGAAATAGAGTGTTATTTTAAGTGTTGCTAATTACCGTGTGGGTATCAGCAATAACGAGTGAAAAATTAATACAGTACAATATATAGAGTTAAGTGAGCTCTACTGTAAAGTGTTTGTGTACCAAGTGGGTATAACATTGAAAGTGTTGAATTGATCCACAGGGAAGGGAAATTTACAGTGTCACAGTGAATTATTGTGAAATACTATTATTCTTGCGTGTAGTTACAGCAAACAAAGTGATACTTCCGTTGTGTTATAATTATATTGATTGTTACATTTGTTATTGTTGACATTGTTATTGCTATAAACGTTGTCAAGTTGGTGTTGAAAGTGTTAGCATAGTGTCATTATTTTGGTACAAAAATACCAGTACTATCAAGTGTCCGGTGAAATAATCTAGTACAATTTCAGTTTGTTTTATCGTGTACGTTGACTGATTTAGGCCAACATGGCTCACATGAACAATAGGCTAGATCTGAAATCATTTCCTCAATTGAAAATATGTAGTGAAAATCCTTAATTGTCTTTTAATAATTGGCTAACTCAATTCAATGTTTCAATGGAGTTGTCAACGTTGACTTTGGGTAAAGAAGAAGTGACAAACAATGATGAAACTCGTTTAGTAGATAGGTTCCAAGGTAGAACAAAATTGCTCGCTTTACTTAGTGCTAGCACTAAGTAAAGCGAGCAATTTTGTTCTACCTCGGAACAATAATTGCTACCAATAATTGGTAGCGAAGGTATAACGATTTTACTGTCTCTAGGTTTTAATCTAGATAACCAAGATGACGATGGTTTTGAACAAGCGCTTCATATTTTACAAAATCATTATGATCGACGAGAAAGTTTTTATGTCAGAACCATGAAATTTGTCACGGTTTCTCAGGCTTGTGGTGAAAATGAGAGCGCTTATTTGTTGAGAGTAGAAAAACTTAGCAGGGATATGAACCTGGGTGTTGATAATGATGAGTGGAGACAGCGTTTCGCAGTAGCCCTTGCAGTGAATGGTTTACGTGATTCTTCAGTTCGAAAAATGTTAATGCAAGAAACAGAACTTTCTTGGCTACAGTTGTCAGCCAAACTAAAGGCCAGAAAATGACTAATGTGTCGGAAGAAATTTTAAGCGCTGTTAAGACCGGCCGTTTTGTCGATCAAAAAACATCCAATATTAATAACGTCAGTGAGTTGTCATCTTGTGAAAGTCCTTATAATTCAGATAGCGAGAAATCAGTGCATAGGTTATATTTAAATAAACATAGAAGATATCGCAGAAATTATGGGGACACTAAATCCGATCATCAGAGCTCCCCTAGTAAATATTGGATGTCAAGTAGAGGTAGTAGAAACTATGAAAGATATTCTAGTCACCCACGTGACCGTAGCCGATCTAGTGATGGTAGTGACAGAAGCGGTTCTTACAGGGGCTCGTATAAGGGATATTCTCCCAGTAGTAAATACAATAGAAGTTCTGAACATGAAGAAAATAGTAAAATACAGTCAAGTAGGTATTACAGACGAGAGTATTATGGTAGCTACAGGCCTAGTTATGGTTACAATTCTAATTCATCGGAGAGTTCTCCTTCATCAAGTAGGTATTTGGAACGACTTAGCTCTTCAACCAGGAAGTGTAGTAAATGCTTTGAATGCGGGAAAATCGGACATCAAGTCCGTAACTGCCCCGATACTAGGTGTTTTATATGTGATCACTTCTCAAGATTGTAATACCAAAAGTAGTAGACGTGATAACATGTTAGATCATAGCAACTCACCCCATCATTATAATAAAAGTAGTGATGGCAGTGGTTGTGAAAGTTCCCCACGTAAAGTGAGATTTGTAAATATTTTAATGAGTGATTCAAATTATATTGGGGACAGTATCAAATGCTCACTGAAAGTTAATGAAAGCGAGACTGAATTCATTCTAGACACCGGTGCAGGGGTGTCAGTGTTAACCGAAGAAACTGGCAAACGTTTGAATTTGAAATTGCGTAGGCCTGCGGAGTCTCTCGTAGGAGTGGACGGTTCCAAGCTGTGTGTAGCTGGAATGTCGAAGGTTTGCATTGGAAGTTTTTCCAGCTCATCTGTGATATCAGTGTATGTGGTCAAGGGCTCCACTAGAAATCTCTTGGGGTTACATGAAATCAGAAAACTAAATTTACTGACAAACGCTGATACTTTTGATGTAAAAGGTAAATGACAGAGGTAATATAGATGATAGGTGGTGGGCTAAGAAGGTTGCTATACGAAGAAATACGTCAGTAAAGATGTTTGCAGGCTTCACCTATATAAGGTAATGGACATTAAGAGTTCAAGGAGTACAGATTTAAACATAAATACGTGAGTGTTTATTGGGAGTATGTGCAGAGAGACTAGATTACCGAGAGGTTGATGTCTCGCGTTTAAATGGTAAGAGACTAGATTACCGAGAGGTTGATGTCTCGTGCGTGTATATAAGAGACTAGATTACCGAGAGGTTGATGTCTCGTGCGTGTATGTAAGAGACTAGATTACCGAGAGGTTGATGTCTCGTGCGTGTATGTAAGAGACTAGATTACCGAGAGGTTGATGTCTCGTGCGTGTATGTAAGAGACTAGATTACCGAGAGGTTGATGTCTCGTGCGTGTATGTAAGAGACTAGATTACCGAGAGGTTGATGTCTCGTGCGTGTATGTAAGAGACTAGATTACCGAGAGGTTGATGTCTCGTGTATGTATGGTAAGAGACTAGATTACCGAGAGGTTGATGTCTCGTGCGTGTATGTAAAAGACTAGATTACCGAGAGGTTGATGTCTCGCGTATGTATGGTAAGAGACTAGATTACCGAGAGGTTGATGTCTCGTGCGTGTATGTAAAAGACTAGATTACCGAGAGGTTGATGTCTCGCGTATGTATGGTAAGAGACTAGATTACCGAGAGGTTGATGTCTCGTGCGTGTATGTAAGAGACTAGATTACCGAGAGGTTGATGTCTCGCGTATGTATGGTAAGAGACTAGATTACCGAGAGGTTGATGTCTCGTGCGTGTATGTAAGAGACTAGATTACCGAGAGGTTGATGTCTCGCGTATGTGTGGTAAGAGACTAGATTACCGAGAGGTTGATGTCTCGCGTGTGATTAAAAGGTTTAAAACTGGGTTGAGTATTGGGTACTTCTGGATAATTCATAGGAATGACGATATTACGAATGTTTGTCAATGGTTTAGTATTTACAGGTATATGGTAAGTTCATTGTCCAGTATAAAAAGGAACTTCAGTTTCAAAAGATACCTAGCTTTTATTAACCAGGTATATATTTGTTTCAGGTCAGTTATATTTCATCTCTGGTACGTATACAAGGTACTGGTAATTTCCTGCATGCTCAGTATACTAATCGTTGTTTGATATATGAACACTTTATTAACTGCTTCTTGAGGCTTCAAGTCACACATGCTATACAAAGAGGTGCTTCTTGGTGATTTGCTAGTAACTGGTGGCTGTATGTGTTAACTGGCTCCAATAGATGCTGTACATACATATGCTTATAGTTTATGAATGGTGGCTTTTCCCAAAGAAGGGGGCATGTTGGATATGCATCTTTATATGCTTCAGGAATTATTGGGTTTAAGATAATAGGCTAAGGTTCTATACACCATCACGGGTTGTGGTTGGAGACACTTCGTATACACAGAGCCTAAAGCTAAAGACGTAACGTGAGACAGAACGTCATCTGCAGCCCTTCCGAGTTAAATCTTGCTGGTGAGTGCTTGTGTTTTCTCTGTCTCCACCAATTTATAGCGTCCACAAACTGATCACGAAATATGACGTCACACGTCAAAAGCATTGATATAAATATTTGTAGCACCTATTTTTTTTCAGTTTCCAAATATTCGGGAATTACTAAATTTTTAATAACTTGGGACCACAGGCTGCTAGAAACAAAATTTTAAAAGGGTTTAATAGGATACATTTTGCCGAACGAGATTAACCAATCACTGCACTTCTTACATATCTGTAGTCTTGGGGAAAATTGTCTGAAAATGACGTTGTAAACGTGACTTTTCCGAGTGCGCCACAGCATCTTATGATTTTAGTTAATGTTATATCACTAGCCTATTAGATTACTGACCTGTTGATATACTATTTGTTATAGATCATTTACATCTGGAGGTAGGAAAATAGATTTAATAATTCCCTTGCCAAATAAAAACGTAATTTTTTTTAATATATATTATCATGAAGCAATTAGTAACTAACCGCAAATTAATTACGCTCGCTTGGTCTTGCGTCACGGATTTCACTCTAATGTATCAATAATGAGGCGTAAAACTAACCGCAGTGCGAACATGAAACAAAGTAATTTTGGTGCTGAGAGGGTCATTTTTAAAACTCATTTTCTCAGCAACTATCAATGAGAGACAAAAAAGTTTACTACTATTGTGACTGCAAGATATGATTCTACGCCATGATATGTTTTTTAACGTCCCAAGGCTGATTTGAAAAATATATTTGTATTGGCTACAATTTATCAATATCCAACAATTAGCTATAGCTACAGGAAGTACCAAAAAAGTACACACACACAGTCAGCATAAAAGCATATTCACGAGCAGTACAGTCAATGCTGTTCCTAAATATAATATGGGTATTTCTGACCATCGATCTATCTATGGAAAGAGTTAGCCATCTATCAACCATCCCCTGCTCTCCGTCCACCATCTCGTGCTATTCATCTACCATACCCCTTTGTTCATTTCATTACATGATGTTTCTGCAGCTAATACCCAGCTAATAAATAACACGTATCAGAAGATTAGATTCTATTTCCCGACATCTCATAAAAAATCACTTGTGAGTCACACATTTTTTCCCCCATTATTTGTACTTGGGCTCGATTTCACGCACTTGTTTCTTCATTTTCCAAGTCTCAATCTTGACCCCGCACTTTAGGTTGGTTGGCAAGTCTAGATTTGTACTTGTATTGTTGAATGTATATGAATTAATTAACTGAATCAAGATAATCTTCTTGATTTGCAAAAATGATGATGATTTGCAACCCCTCTTCTGATATATAGTTTATGATAATAATACTTATAATAATAATAAGTAGTAACAGTTAGTTAGTAGTAATAATAATTATATATATATAACTAACAACTAACTAATAATAATAAATAATTAATACTACTACTACCAGCTAACAACAACTTCAACTTACTATGCCTGGCCTCTTTGACTTTAAATAATAATTGATTTCCTCTAAAATTTGGTCATCCTCCATCACACAGCCTATTTGATTAAATGACCCACAATGACAAAGGGTTCTTTCAAATAACAATAATAATCCGCAGTGTTAGTAGTTTGGGGGGCAGATGATGATGATAGTAATAATAATAATAATCGGTGTCACATCTTGAGCTTTTGTTCCCGCGTAACCAGCGTGCTTTTGTTTTACAAGGAGCCTCATTTGACGAGGGCTGTTCATGGTCTTCCAAACATCGTAATAGTACCGATCCTAGTAAACTCACATGTAAAATGAATTTGGCTATTGAGAGAGTTGTTCTTTCATGAAAGAACGAGAGCATAATGCTACTAGACCAGTCTTGATAGGAGATAACTCATTACTAATCTGAAGTTTCTTCACCAATACCTTACCATGGCACTAAAGATAGACAACCAAGAACATAGACAATTGGTCCAAATCTGTATTGTATTAGTGTAATATGTAATCAGTTCATAAAAAAAAACATAAAAGTAAGAATTAATTTGGCAGCTGCGTGTAATAGGTTTGACATGGTCATCACTAGGGAGGGAACCATCACATACACAGGGTCAATGAATGAGCCAAGGTGCTCACTCCACTACTTTATCAACTGATACGCATATCAAACAAAATGATGAATAGCAAAATACAAACAAAAAAGCAAACGAATATAACAAGCGCAGAACAATAAAAGCTCCTATAAAAGATATCTCACAAAAGCTCTTGGCATCTGAAGAGTATTAAACCAAGTGTTGCGTTACTCGAGATTGCTAGTTATACGAGATAAGGACAAGCTGCCACACTACCAAGCTGACAGGCAGTGACAGCTGCTTGTGACACCAGAGAGCAGGTGGAGAGTAAGTGGCAGAGCGGATGACATGTGTACGGTAGCACCACACAAGACGATTATGTCAAGAAGGCAGATGCTATGTGAGAGGACCTGTGAGTGCGTGTCAGTGACAGGTGCTCTCATCAAGTGGATTGACTGTTGTGTGAGGCAGCCAACAACTGTTGGTCCTCCATGAGCTGTTGTTGAGACATCTGCAGCTGCAGAGGAGGGTTCTCTATCTGTATTGTGGAGTCTGTGGGCAGCACCACGTCGTTGGGCACATACAGGAACATGGTTTTTCCATCGGTCAGCAGCTGACTGCCTGGTATCATCTGGCTGCCTGTCAACCAGTAAACAACATGAGAGTGACACTGAAGTGACATACACACACAGGTGACACAAAGATGTAAAGCTTAGATGTGACACTCCGAGGTGACCAACAAATGTAACACTCCGCGGTCAAACACATAAGTGACACACAGAAGTGACACACAGATGTGACACTCAGATGTGACATACAGATGTGACATTCAGATGTAACATTCAGATGTGACATACAAAGGTGACACTCCAATGACTTACCAAAACCATGACTTGACTCATCCTCGTGACCAGCGATAGCCTGAGATCCAGCTAAGAGTTGACTGCGGCTGTCTACGTTAATATCTGTCATCTCAGTGCCAGTCTACAAAAGTGTCAGCAGGTAAGAGCAAGCTCTGCTGTAGCACAGAGTGCAGTGTATGCGCACATGCTAGCTAGACTTACCTCCTCCTCACTCTCACACTTTATACCTCGTATGGTGATGCCCATAGCCGTGAGAATATTGCCGTGACAGTTGGGGCACGTCCTATTGTGTATCAACCACTCGTCTACACACTCCTTGTGGAACTTGTGGCTACAACAGTAGACAATGCATGGCTGCAAAGTCATGTGACATGTAATCTAGTCATGTGACATGTAATCTAGTCATGTGACATGTAATCTAGTCATGTGACACGTAATCTAGTCATGTGACACGTAATCTAGTCATGTGACATGTAATCTAGTCATGTGACACGTAATCTAGTCATGTGACATGTAATCTAGTCATGTGACACGTAATCTAGTCATGTGACATGTAATCTAGTCATGCGACATGTAATCTAGTCATGTGACATGTAATCTAGTCATGCGACATGTAATCTAGTCATCTGACATGTAATCTAGTCATGTGACATGTAATCTAGTTATGTGACATGTAATCTAGTTATGTGACATGTAATCTAGTTATGTGACATGTAATCTAGTTATGTGACATGTAATCTAGTCATGTGACAATACAATGCCGTCACTATTACCATTTACACAATATAACCTGTGACCCAGTAAATGAGCATGAACCAGCTTTACCTGCAGGGCAGCTGTCTGATAGTCTCCCCTAGCCTGAGTGCCTCCAGGCAGTAGGTACAGTCCTGTTGCTCATCTGGCAGGCATTCCTGTCAAAATAAAAGTTTCACAATATCAAAAACTTGCAGTATGGGCTATACAAGCTTAGATAAATGGTGTACAGAGTGGGGATAGACAACTCCTAACCAGTGCACAGAGGGAGTGAGAACAGACAACTCCTAATTAGTGCACAGACGGAGATAGACAGTTTTTTATGAGTTACAGAGGGAGTGGGTTAGACAACTCCTAATTAGCGCTCACAGAGAGTGAGGGATGCACAACTCCTAATTATAATAAATCACAATTTACCTCATCGCTGTCCTTAATCACCCGCTCTCCAATTTTTTTCAGAGCCTTTTTAGCTGCCTTTTGCAGCTTGAGTTCCATAATCATAACCCTGTTGGCATTGCGGTGCTTCTGTAAACATAGACTGAGCATATCAGAAGTGTGACTAGGGACGTATTCCTAAGGTAACGTGGCATGGGGGTGTATAGAGAGATGTACCTAAGGCTAAGATGACAGGGGTGTGTACAGAGAAATGTACCTAAGGCTAAGGTGACAGGTATGTGTATAAAGAGATGTACTTAAGGCTAAGGTAACAGGGGTGTGTATAGAGGGATGTACCCAAGGCTAAGATGACAGGGATGTGTATAGAGCGACGTACCCAAGGCTAAGACATTCACCTGGAAATAGAAGACGACAAGCCAGGCCAGTGCTATGATCATAACCACCACAAACGTGATGGTAACCAGAGTGACTGCAAGTGGAGGTCCGCTGGTTTCCGATGATGTCTGCATCGTTGAACAGTGCTGGAAACAATTATATTCATACATAGACACGAATATAAGCTCTACGTTACATTGTTATAGCAAGCATAGACACGGATGTAAGCTCTCCGTTACATTGTTATAGCAAGCATACAAAGAGCTCTTCACAGAGAGCGTTAAGTCTTGGCTACTCAGGACAATGATTCGTTCCCATTCAAAAGCAGAAAATTGATGAGTAATCCCATTTTTAAATGACGAATACTATACACAAACGTTGGTCGATGCTTTGACATCTATAAATGCTGCTATTGCGATAGTCTATTCTCTTGTATCAACAGTTTTCAGTTGACAATGATTTGTAAGCAAGTCACAAAATTAAATTATTTTTCACCGTTATGAAAACAACCTTATTGCTAACTATTGGTGAGCATGTCCGAGCCTCCATAGAGCTGCAAACCACTGGTGCGCTAAACACACTACTCCAAGTCACACGGTATGTCACATGGTGTGTCACATGGGGTATCACATGGTATGTCACATGGTGTGTCACATGGTATGTCACATGGTATGTCACATGGTGTGTCACATGGTATGTCACATGGTGTGTCACATGGTATGTCACATGGTGTGTCACATGGTATGTCACATGGGGTATCACATGGTATGTCACATGGTGTGTCACATGGTATGTCACATGGTGTGTCACATGGTATGTCACATGGGGTATCAAGTGTTACTCACATTTAGTCTCAACCAAAACCCTATATTTCCAGTCGCGACCGCACTGAAACAGGCACTATTTTTTCCAACGCATCGGTGGAGGCTTGGCTATACAGGCCGATGTTTGCCATCAGAAGCACTTCCGATGGGTGCGACTGAAACATATGCACACTGTGGGGCTTGATCGTAAGCTAAACCAACATATTGGTTTATGCCCGACGCCTAATGCACATCTGGTATACTCTGATCAGTTGAAACAGAATGTGTTTACTAACTGGTCAAGTTTGTCCATTTACAAGACATTTATGCTAGAAACGTTTTATCAACGACAATTATGTAAGTATAATCGCTGTTTTCGACTTCCGATTCCGAAGCAATGCTGATGTTATAAAGCTTGTACGTGCATCCCTTTGTACCAAAATAATTTCAATGTAATGCAGTATTTGCGACAGTCAAGTGAATTTATTCCACAATGCTCACAACATAGCGGTCACTGGTCATAACATTTAACAACAATAATAATGAATAGTTGATAATGATAGTTACAACAATGAATGACGAATGATAACAATATTCATGTAATGATACGGAAATCCGAAACAATAAAGAAAAATCACGGATTTTTCTATCGTGCAAAAAATAAACCTATATTACTATGTGTTGTTCAATCATTATTATTATTATATAACAAACAAAAAAAAAATTGTTGTCGAAAATGAAACAGGCATAAAGCCATGCGTTGTGCTTCATGATTGGCCAGTTCAAAAGCAGCTCATCGATATGCTCCAGTACATCGGCACACTACATCTGTCTGTGTAGCCACTCCAATACCGTAACGATCCATGGTACAAATACATCGGGACCAAAACATCGGGAGACCAAAACATCGGGACCAAAACATCGGGAGACCAAAATATCAGTTGTTTGAATGGTTTAGTCGTAGCCTCCAATGCAGACTAACATTGCTGTCGGCTACAGTCAAAGTAATGGCATAAACTCCACAACACCAGTTGAAAAAAGAAAATGGCAAAAAATGATGCCTGTACCAAAAGCGGTTATTGACTGTCACGACTCTGTGAATGTACCGCCAACTATCAGGTGTGTACTCACATCAAATGTGATGTTAGCGTAAATCTCATTGGTGTAGGGTAGA
This sequence comes from Cryptosula pallasiana, assembly GCA_945261195.1. Lineage (NCBI taxonomy): Eukaryota > Metazoa > Bryozoa > Gymnolaemata > Cheilostomatida > Cryptosulidae > Cryptosula > Cryptosula pallasiana. Next base: position 57,383,874 of record OX183132.1, read on the forward strand.
GTACCATTGGGGTCCATTCGAGGGGCGATATTCAGCAGCGTATCCAGGAACTCTATATGTATTCCAATACTATTATTTACCATAATAGTTGTTAGATCGGTCCCTGCAAACAATAGAGTTATACAACTATTGTATTGTAGGCCACAGCCTAAAGCGGAAGAAGACAACTTCCATGGCCCGTGGCCAGCCAGGACGTTGGCAACTCGCCAGGTACTATTACTAATACACCCGTGAGTGTGAGTATCAATAGAATAAGCAAATCAAAACATTAATTCACAGAATGAGTGGAGAGGGACCATACAATAAGGGCATTGTAGTGTGTATTGATTGCTTTGCACGATGCACATGTGTGGATACTATACCTTACACAAACAATTGCTCAATCACCACAAATATTTGCTCGCGTATTGAGTTTGAGGCATTTGAAGCCCCCTCCCAGTATAGGTGTACTCTGAGACTACTATTGAAAATTTGAGGAATGCTGCCAAGAAAACTGGCAAGCTGCCAATTAGTGCATTCAGTTATGTGCAATGTCACATTTTTTTTTTAAAAAGAATCGCACAAAAAACGACCAAAGAAGACTGATGCGTGCTAAAGTAGCCACAGAGCACAAAAGCAATAACGAAGGTTGGCTGACATTGCCTGCGCTATAGTAATTGATAGAGAGAGAGACTCACGGGTAAGATTCATGATGACCGCTGGGTTGCCTTGGTCGTCATCATTGAACACAATAAAACCCATAGCGCCGTGTGTGTCTACTGCATTGTTTAGCTTCTCTGAGAAAAAACACTCTCCTCGCTGTATCAGCGCTATCCACGGCTCCTCTGAAAGTATTTTACAGACTTATAAATACTAGTTTGAGAACCCATGCACATTGTAGCTGTATTGGTTGGCATAGCAACAGATACTGACCTGGGATTTTGTCAGGATGCATGGTACCGTGGCAGCCATGGTTGACATGCTTCTCAGTAGGGTCTGAATGATTTAGTTTGGTTCGGAAAAGCACAATCTTCACCAAAGTCGGTTTTCTGTTACTATTGAGCCCATATAGTCCCACATCCTCTAACATCATGTTCTACAAACACATGATGGCTGACAGTTGTTGTCTAGACAGACATATGTAGCCACATTCCTTCATGGCCCTTCGAGGAATTTTCAATAACAAAACAGGCAATTATCTGGGACTAATCACTGGCAGGTAGCCACATGAGTGAGTTGAGATATTGACTTTATCCTTCAAGTTTGTTCAAGCTCAGCCTTTATGTGACTGTAAAGTGGCAGAGACCCAGCTTGTCTCAACAAATAGATGAAATGTAGTTGAGAGAATGTGAAATTCAAGAGTAGAGGTAAAGCACCTTCTCTAACTGATCCATCGACATGGCAGACCTATGAAGTTCCGGAAACCAGCATTGGATAACCCTATCTCGGGGCTTCTAACAAACCACTCAGGCCTACCGAGTATGCATCTGCCTCTCAACCATCTCTCTCCAGCTCCTTAACCAGATATAACTGACCTTGGGCCAGGGTCAGACTCTACAGTAACAGAGCGAGCTGCTGCCGGCAAGCTTATGTTGATATTAGTATTGGCAGCAAGCACTGGCACAAGTCAGCAACGATATTTGTGTAGCCTTATTATAGAAAAGATAAGAGCGGGGAAGAGCAAGCCCAACCCGTCTTCTGTTTGTCATAACATCTTATAACTGGTAAGGCAGCGTGCCAGGTACAACTTCCTACAGTTATCACAGTCACGGATCAAATTCCACCAAAACAAGTGAAACTTTCAGTAGATGTAAACCTTCAGTACATAGACTGACATACTGGGATTTGGGTTGGCTTTCCCTCTATTCGTCAAGTCTCAATGCGCGATTATAATAATTTATGTTGTACTGAAGTGTTGTATAAAAGTGATAGACGAACAGCTGTGTGTAATTGTAACGTATTAGAATCAACTAATGGGGTACACAGCAGGCTACAGGTGCCACGCTTGCTGCCAACTTACAGCAGGTTACATAAACAACTGGTGTATCAAATGGAGCACTGTGTACACATCCCCGCAGCTCTAGCGCACTAGTGCATTGTGGGGTGGCTCTTTTACATCCTCTGATATTCACAGACCTACTACACCACACAATCCTTACAATGACAATAATCTATGATCACAGATGTGAAGAGAACCGTAACTGGTTGTGGAGAATTGTGAAATGTTGAAAGTTTGGCCCACACCTCACCTTGCATATAGTGCTACCAAAGTTTGGCCCACACCTCACCTAGCGTATAGTGCTACCAAAGTTTGGCCCACACCTCACCTTGCATATAGTGCTACCAAAGTTTGGCCCACACCTCACCTTGCATATAGTGCTACCAAAGTTTGGCCCACACCTCACCTTGCATATAGTGCTACCAAAGTTTGGCCCACACCTCACCTTGCATATAGTGCTACCAAAGTTTGGCCCACACCTCACCTTGCATATAGTGCTACCAAAGTTTGGCCCACACCTCACCTAGCGTATAGTGCTACCACCATACTGCTGCTGTTTTGTCACCTCTTTAGACAAAGAACTACTTGTGTATAAACGACAGAGATAGAATAGGCTCAATTTTCAATTTATTTATTTATGACAGCAACAGGCTCAACTGATCAAAAGATGTTTATGAGTGCCATGCTTCACACTTCAAACAGGAACTCATGAGCCAATGCCCTTGAGCAAGGTATTTGGCTTGTCATGCCTGCCTAGGATGTCTGGGATGAAACGAAGCGGTCCCTCACGAGATGCACTCTCCATATCACATACAGCTTGAAGAGAGTGAAGGGGCCTCTTGGGCTCCTTTGAAAGAGTAGCTAGCTTCACAGTAGACAAGGTGTAGCTTGTATCAGATGTTGTATATTTGTATACATACACACATATATATATAGAATATTATAAGTCGATGGCACAAACTGTAGAAGGGGGACTATGTGAAGTGACTGTTTGTACCAGCCAGTCAATAATTAAGCGCACACATTTACTACATCTACTAGTAGTGTACAGTAGTAGTATTCACTGCTCACCTTCGTGTGTACCTAATTGTAATAACTGGCAAGAAGCCAAAGCAATAAACGTCTATAGATTATTGTAATAGCCTGTGATGCTAGGCAGAGTTGGCGCACAGCCAATAATGCTAGGCTTTCAGAGACCAACAGCGCACTAACATGAAACTCACAGCACATTCCCTCCTATTATTTATAACAATGAAAGCATTAGCCAGCTTATGGAAAATTTTAGGGGTCGGTCAAGTTGGACTGTAAGTTCAGTAAGTATAGCAGAATATACATAGCTGTACCTGATATGTGGGTACACCTGCACTGAGGAGATTCACCTCATGCTAGACTCTATAATCTCCTAGTAATGCACGCGCCTACCAACGGATCTAGCTCTATATTCCGCTGGCTCTAAATTCCGGTGTTTCAGTAAATTATTTTTCATAGAAAAGTGCTACTGTGGAGCATTATTAAAAATGGACGCTACCTTTTGCAATAAACTATTACTAAATATTTTTATAATTCAGTTTTGTTTTTTCATTGTTTGTATTACTAATAAAAGTAGTTTACTACTTGTTGCATAATCACAAACCTACTGTCATTAAATTTTTTTCAAACCAAAAATTAAATCAAATAATACAATCCGTTTGAACTTTATTGTATTCAAATGTAAAAGACGCTCCACAGTAGTCTTTTTCTATGAAAAATAATTCACCGGAACATAGAGCCGAAATTGCCCGAACCTAGACCCACCGGAATATGGTACCACCGGAACAGAGTGTTAGCGCTACCAACAACTGGCTCTCATCCGCTCACAAACACTCCTCTAACTCACCTGGTGGGCCGGAGAGGAAACTACAAGCTGACCATCTTTCATTTCACAATCATCGGGAGAGATGGTACACATAAGGTCATATGGTATCTTGTCCACATTAGAAAAGCTGCCATCTTTATTCTTTATGGCAGTTTTAAACTTTCCCCATGGAGTGCATAACTCCAGCAGCTCAACCGCTGTCATGTCATCGTTGTTGGTGATGGGGGTTTCACTTGCCACCATTAGTATCTCCGACAGTGTCAGCGTCAGCACAAGGGTCAGCAACTTGCCCATGACTCTACAAAAAGCGAGCACAGCTGAACAATCGGCCACTAGTGCCGTGGGATTTAGATCATCACTGCATTTGATAGAGTAGTGCAGCGTTCTAGTATATTTGTCACCAGCTACAACAACAGGTGTTGTGACGTCAGCCACTTCATGTGCATCACACATGCTCACATTTACTGTTCGATAGCAGACCCATCACATACACCTACTGTCATGTAAAGGAGACTGCGGCCATCTTTCTCAAAACACATTTAGCGCCAAAAACAGCTAGCCGATGGCAATCACGCGACGAAATACATAGATAACTTGGGCCTAGTTTTATCATAATAAATACTATTTGTATATTGACCTGCTTGATAAAACAGAGAAACAAATGTTGAAATACTTGTCCTAAACGCTTTTTGCTGTAACAGGTCACTCGGGAAACCTGTTTGTTCTTCTACAGATCTCTATTTGCTTACAATTTCTGTTAAAACAGTTATTATTACCGTTTCGGTTCATCAGTGCAAGTAACTTGAATAAAAAGTTAAGTCTAAAATCAGACGCATCTTTGAACTTTTTAAAATAATGATTTGCTTACTTGATACTTGAATTGACAGTTCATCAAAACAACTTCTGAATCACTTGGTTTTTGATTTACTTGAATTAATTTTCAGGCACAATTTTGCAATTTTTGATTGATAATAAATAATGTTCTAAATTTACTTCGTTGCGCATTAATATACTCCTACCCTATACCCTTGTAATACCATTGTCATCTTGTTATACCATTGTGATCTTGTGATACCCTTGTCATCTTGTTATACCATTGTGATCTTGTTATACCATTGTCAGTTTGTTATACCCTTGTCATCTTGTTATACCATTGTCGTCTTGTTATACCATTGCCATCTTATTATACCATTGCCATCTTGTTATACCATTGTCATCTTGTTATACCCTTGTCATCTTGTTATACCATTGTCATCTTGTTATACCCCTGTCATCATGTTATACCCTTGTCATCTTGTTATACCATTGTCATCTTGTTATACCATTGTCGTCTTGTTGTACCATTGTCTTCTTGTTATACCATTGTCACTATGTCATACCATTGTCATCTTGTTATATCACTGTATTCTTGTTATATCATTGTCATCTTGTTATACCATTGTCATCTTGTTATACCATTGTCATCTTGTTATACCCTTGTCATCTTGTTCCATTTTATGACGGCAATGTAAGTTGCCCTTTACTGCTTTCTTTTCGGAATAGACTTGGTTATTGAGCTGAATGGAGGATGTAACTGACTTGAATTCAGATATGAGCAAATCAAGCACCGGGGTCTCGGCAGATTTTTGAGCGAAGCTATTATTAAAAAAACCGGAAGCCCGCTCTCCACCAACAATATTACTAAAACGAAATTCACTCCATTTTAACAATTACGAAACAAACATTTTTTTATTCACGGCGGCTAATAAGTTTGGGGTATATAATACTGACGATGCGCCATCCACATAAATTGTAAAACTACAACGGCACTGTGAAAGCAAACTACAGTAATCGTTCAAGGGGGCGCTTTCATTAGTTTGCATTGGCAAGCTCAATTAAACCCGAAATACGAAACTATGGTTCTACCCATGAACATGATACTTGATTTTTTTTTAACTGAATAAACCAAATTTTTTTCAAAAAAGAACTTCCAAAGGCTTTATTGATTCCTTGAGCTTTCTCAACAACATCATTTTTATCATATTATTAGCTAAAATTTCCTCACATCAGAATAATAGTCAATCAAGGCATGATTTCTAATGATAAGTTCAATGATCTACTAAGCTACTTTTTGTTGCATCGCTTAAGTGAAACTACTCTGCCGGGACCCCATTCAATTGATTTGTTTGTTTTGACGAACTTGTAACTTGAATTGCTTCACAATTAAAGTGCTTGACTTTACTTGTGACTTTGTGTTAAAGGACTTCTAAGTACTTGTGGTTTGCAGTTTTTAGATTTGATCACAGCACTGATCACACAAACTAGACTACATGATCAGGATTTCATATCTCCGTCAGTTCCTTGGATAAAACTGTTAAATCTTGTTATGATTTAATTTTGTACAGCTATTGAAACTAAACATACTACTGAACTATAATGTAAAATTTGTACAGCTATTAAAACTAGACATACTAATGAGCTATAATGTAACATTTGTACAGCTATTGAAACTAGACATACTAATGAGCTATAATGTAACATTTGCGAATGCACTCCGTACCCTCTTATACATGAGTATAATTAAAATTACAGAAAAATAATGGTCAATAATAATAATAATGATCATCAATATTAATAGCAATAACGCAAAAAATTAATATCATAATCAATAATAATTATAATCCTAATTGAGTTGATTAAAGATTCAAGTTAACAACATTATTAATGAGAAAAACTTCTGTTGTATGTGTGTCATCTGCGTATCTGTTTGTGATTGAACCTTTATAGACGCTGTAACCGTTACACTGAGAGAAATAAAAACTGCTATAAGAAATCTCTATTAAATCAATCTACTGTATGGCAGGAGTTTAAATTTATCTTTTGTTCTCAAACCGGAGATTTTTGTTTTTACTGTTTTTAAATGGCCAAAACGAAACAAATTTCAATGACGATCATGGTTTGATCTGGGTCTTTTATAAGTTAACAAAGTTAACAAACTGTACCAAAGTGCACAATAAATTGCGATATTCATTGGTTGTTTAGCATTGCCACAAGTTGCGCTTTGAAAACAAGTCAAAAATTATATTTTAGCGGCCCATGTAAGCTCTTAGTTTTCTCATCCCATTTTCCACACTGTTATTACAATTACGCTATTCGGTTATGTAATTTACCCATCACTTGCAAAAAAAGACAATTATTAATACAGAGACAACTCATTATTCATTACGATTGCACTTTTTCAATCGGATTTCTTGAGCAAATAATACATGATGATGGTGATAATATTATTATTACTCCACTGTTTATTATTGTATAGCGCTTACAACACTCATGCGAGCGTAGCGTGTATTAAAGGTTTGGTTTGGGGGTGGTCTGACATTGAAAAGTTAATACAACCATCAGATTCTCCAATGTATTTTGTGTGCTGACCACAAATTTCAAGTCAATTCATCCATCACAAGCCATGTGGCAGCTGTTTTTGTACACCAGCATTTGATGGCTGGTTGAAAAACATTACTAATTGTTGCAGTGATATCGTAACGTCCCTGGAACCTGTGTACTAGTAAAATTTTGGTTATAAGCCAATGAGCATTTAGCTACTGGGCCGTGATTGGTTCAACTTCGGAAATGCTTTGTCAATATAGTGTTGCTTAATTGAGAATAATTAACTATTTACTACTCATAGATGCGACTGAAGGATTCCAAATAATGAATAAAGCCCTAATACTTTGATACAGTTCATCGAACTCAATCTACAATAACAGTTTCACTAGATAATCTGGTTAGTAATACTAGTATTAGTAGCATTATTACACGGCAATTCGGATATGTAACCAATCACGGCCCAGTAGCTAAATGCTCATTGGTTAATAACCAAAATTTTACTAGTACACAGGTTACATGTACATCACCATATCACTGCGAAAATTAGTAATGTTTTTCAACCAGCCATCAAATGCTGGTATGCAAAAACAGCTGCCACATGGCTTGGGATGAATGGATTGACTTAAAACTTGTGGGCAGCACACAAAAGACATTAGAAAATCTGATGGTTGGGTTAGTTTTTCACCGTCAGACCACCCCCAAACCAAACCTTCAAGACAAAGGATTTATATGTAAATTTGTCTCGCATGGTTTTGTTGATTTTCCAAATATTTCTGCGTGGCTAAGTTTTTAATAACTTGGGGCCAGAAGCTGCTAGAAACAAAACTTTAGAAGGTATAAAGAGGAAAAAAAATACCGCCTAGGCTTAGCCGATCATTGCACTGCCTACATAACTGTGGACTTCAAAAATATTGATTTGAGCGTGTATTGTAAACCGTCAATTTCCTAGTGCGCCGTGGGCCCCTGAGATTTTAGTATATGTCATTTAAACTCTATGTTATTTTACCAACACAGTGGCATATTATTAATTATAAAGCAATCACATTATGTAGACAAAAAATAACTTTACTAAAGAGTCATTTCAAATGAATAAAAAAAATTCTGTCTTGCTATTAGCTACTTTTTGACACCATAGTCACACGTCACCGATTTTGCTTTACGATAACAACACCATTGTCAACAATGCTTGACAATGTGACCTCAAAACATCTGCTTTTTAAAGCAAAGGTAATTTTTCTAAATTATTTTTGAGAAACCACTGGTGTGACATAAACAATTTTTGCAGCAATGGATGGACAACAAATTGGTCTAACAGCTGATGCTCTATTAGAGAAAAACTTGTCAGTTTAAAAATTCTACTTGTACTAGCTATATCATAATTAAAAATCGTGTTTTTATATCGATAAAACACATTGTAACTATAATAATTATAATTAATAATTTTGCATTTTAGGTCTGATGAAACAGAAGGAGAAAGCATTTGAGACCAAATTTGACACTGCACTGTTAAATATACATTTTTGTTTTATACTAACTTGCTTCATTTCTTTACATCATATCATGCATCATTATTATTATTATGTGTATATATATATGCATAATAATAATAATTGCATTTGTAAAGAATAATATAATAGTAATAAAAAAGCTTTCATAATTATTATTATAATAAATAAATTTAATAACAACAACAATCATCATCATCAATAATAAAAATAATAATTTTATTAAGTAACTAAATTAGTACAGTTATTATTTATAATAATTATTATAATAATTTTTTTAGTAGTTAGTAAAGTAGTAGTACTAGTAGTCATAGACAGTGGGGTTTTCGTTTCGTTTGTGAATTGCCATTATTATTATTACCAATAATTATTATTGTTGGAGATGATGATAATAATAATAAGAAAGATAGAAGAAGAAAGAATTAAAATAAATAACTGTTTTATAATAATATTATTATTTATTATAATAATTATTATTGAATTGTTGTGTTATTATTTTATTATTATTATTATTCAACAAATTATTATTATTATATTATTATTATTAATTGATTGAGCTACTGCTATTATCTATCTGTTGTAGCATGATCATCATCATCCATGCATTATTATTGTGCAGGATTTTGTGATAACTAGTACTTAGTTATTCCGGTAGCCACCTACACTACCTCTAGGCAAGAGAGCTGCTTGTCGATCCCGACAGTCTGTAGGTCAGATAGCTTGTCGTTATCCACCTATCAGCATAATTGCTGGAGGAGGAATGCGTCGGCTATTATCCGCCGTACAGATCCGTCGTCGTCGCTGTCTATTAGATAACCTAATTGCTGTCAGGACCCAAGGGTCGTTCGAGCCGTTATCGTGTCGTAGTATGCTTGTCTGTTTGAGAATATCAAGTTATTAGCTTGAGTGAGTGTGTGCTGTTATATTTTGCATAAGAAAATACACAGTGAGTCTCCCCAGGTACACTGCCTTGTGAGGAGCTCTGTTGGCCAATTTATACAAGAGAGGCGGTGCCAAAAACAATCTTAGCCTCGTTTATAAATGGAAATAAAATTGCAGTGAAAATATAATAATAATAATAGCGTGGGTTGCGTCGAGGCTATGCATCGATCGCAACATGTGACCAATAAATGTGCTAAATGGAACTGTTAGATATTGTTTGTTTGTTGTAGGTGAAGTTCGTAGTTTTTCCTGCACACAGCCCCCTCCATTGGTCGGCATAGGGGACCAATACAAAAATAAAAAAATGCGAACGAAATAGTCACATGTGTAACAATCAGAAGAGCGTAGATATAAAGGAGTGTAAATATAATTGATACGATACCAAGGTGCATAGAACCATGTAGTAGGCACACAAAAAAAATATAAGACTATATGCATAGACATAGGTAGTAGATAAAGTATGGGTAAGTAATGCGTAGATAGATATGAGTTACTACGACCTCTAAATAAATGCGGTAAGTAATGTTACTTGTCTATCTGACTCTCGAGACATCTTATTTGGTCCTTGACCTCCTGTGCTTGCTGTAAAAGTTTATATGCATCTGCAGTCAGTTCATTTAGTTCTGCTCGCTTGCGTGCTAGCCTTCTCTCTTGCTCTCGGCGTTCACTCCGTCGTCTATCCTCTCTAGGGGGAGAGGTATGTACGATGCGGCATCGTGCAGCCGTCAGGGAGGTGTCCTTGTTTTGTCTAGCTGTTCTAGTGTCCTCTACTCGTCGATGTGCCTTCCTGTGTCTTTCTGTTTTGTTGTCCAATTGTTTGCATAGCAGTACTGTCCTTTTCACCTGCTCGGCCGTAGTTTCTACCTTCTTCGGCTTGTAGAGGGGTGACACCTCGCGCGGCAACTTCTTTATGGGGCTGCTGGCGTGTCGGGGTGCTCCCAGACGATCCTGAATTGAAGAGGCTCGTTTGGGTGCGGGTGGTACATTCTCTTTCTTTTCTGAGATCGGCTGTGGGTGTCCAAATGGTGGTGGCTGTGGCCATGTCATAAATTGGGCAAAGTCGGGATACGACTTTGCGTCTACTTCATATAGAGGAGCCTGGGGTCCACCATGCGCCGTAGCCTTGTTTTGCTTCGTTATGTGTTTCCTCAGTGCATCTCTCGATGCTGATTTCTTTCCGCAGGTGCAGAAATAGTATACAAAATGTTGATGTGTATGGTATACTACTCTCTTTCGTCCATTGGTGTAGTGGCATTTGGTGCACTGCCAGTTGTCGTCAGTACCTTCTACCTTCGTTACCATCTCCTTTAGTGCAGTAATGGTATCTGCCGACAGCCACGTAGTACGAGTTGCCGTACTTTCGCTCAGCTGAGTGCTTGTCGGTACAGTTACTCTGTTTACCTGTACGGCCTCTTCTCTCTCTAGTCGTGTTCGTCTTTGTGCGTGTACCTCGTCTTTTGTTGCTACTCTGTTATTGCAGGGAGCCTGTCCTCTCTCTAACTCACTAGCCACCTCCATCAGGTATTCTTCGCCGACAATCTCTTCGGCTATTGAGGCATCCTCTTCTAGTGACACGTCCTGCTGTCTTCGCTGTCTCATGCTGTCGAGTGTTGTTGTAATAATATTAATTAATTTAAGAGTAGTGTTTGTTTGTTCTGTGCTGCCTGAAGGTTTGCTGCCAAGTGATAATTGTTTGTTCTTTTGCGAGCAAACTTGCCGCTGTGTTAAGTGAGCAGCTATCTGATTGGTGGGCCCTGGTTTGACGTCACCTCCCCACGTGGTCATCTCTCCTACGTCATCGCTTGATATCTTAGCTGTGGTCCCTCGCCCAGCGATCGATCTATGGGGCATAGAACTATCGTTTTTCGTTTCAGTGATAGAGTTATCCTGGGTGTTGTTCTCCCCTGGTAGTTGTTCGTCGCTGCGAGCCAAGATTTTATCGTGAGGGGTAAGTTGTTTATTTATTAATTTATCTTGTTGTGTCGCCAATTGTTTCCAATACATTTTTGCATTTTCTAATGAATCTGGCAATGCCTTGTCTTCGGAGCACTGTTTTAATACCAATAGCATATTTTTTTGGTTGTCACTGTGCTCTGAAGGTTCTGGGCATTGTTTTATTACTGCTGGCAGTAATAAATGATTGTTACGATGTACTGTCTCTCTGTCGGTCATCTGATAGCATTGGTAATCGGCTAGTTTCGACGGCAGCCTAGTTGTTCGCTTAGGCCTGCTTGTTTCTGCCAGCCTTTCACTAATCGCTAGCTCCTCCTCTTCAATCTGGTGATGTTCTACTGCAGTCTCGGCCAGGGGTTCTGTCACCTGGCCGCCGGCATTTCCTTCTGTTGTACTGGGGACTTGAGGGGGGGTGGCTTCAGCGGCCCTGTTGGTTGGTAATGCTGGCCACTCCCTGTCTTGTTCCCATTGCTCATGTCGGCTCTGCCTGGGTTGAGGGCTCGGTATCGTCTCCCAGCCTCTGTTCGGGGGAGGCTGGGTGTTGGTCCGTGGAGCGGCCTGTTCCAGGAGGGCAGGTAGTTGGGCGAGCTGGCGCTCCAGGACCTGTAGGTCAGCCTGGGCAGTTTCTCGTGCTTCGGTGTGTTCAGTGGGTGGTGCACCAGGGTCGGGGGCTTGCCTGATGCTGGGTCCACAGGGGCGACCCCTCCTCCTGACTGCACCCTTCATATTTGGGCGTAGGGCGGTCTCCCTGTTGGCGGGAGCCCTACCCATGGGTTCATGGCAGGGGCGGTATTCTTTTAGGCGCCGCTCGTTCTGTACCGATGTCTGGCCGTCCTTCTCTATTTTGTAAGTGTGATTTTGGTAGGCCTCCACCACTCGGTATGGCCCGATGAAGCTGGGCTGTAGTTTTGGGTTACTACCCTTTACCCGCCTCTTGTTCTCTAGTACCACTAGATCATTGGGCATGTAAAGCAATGGCTCCTCCGTGTCGTCCTGCCTGACCTCTGCCTGTTGTTCTCGGAGTAGGTCGTGGGCTGCCTTCAGATCCTCTTGCATCTGGAGGGCATATTCCGTCACCAATTGTTTGTCGGTGTCTGTGGGTCTACCATCCAGCTGATCAGGCAATCTAACCTCTCGCCCCAACATGAGGTAGTTCGGAGTCTCCCCTGTCGCGGAGTGTGGGGTGCCGCGGAACGCCCTCATTATTTGGGGTAGCAGCAAGTCCCACTCCTCTTGTCCGCGCCTGATCAGGAGTGTCCGTAGAGAGTCACCCAGTGTCCGGTTCTGTCTCTCCACTACCCCGTTGCCTTGGGGGTGGTAGGGGGTGGTGCGTGTTTTGTCGACGTTCCACAGGACACAGAGTTCAGCCATGAGCCGTGACTCAAACTGTGCTCCCTGGTCTGTGTGGAGCTCCTCTGGCAGTCCCCAGTAGCAGAACACTCGTTCGTCCAAAGTTGTGGCTACCGTCGGGGCGGTGGCGTCTGGAATGGCGATGGCATCGTGCCACCGCGTAAAGTGGTCGGACAACACCAAAATCCACTTATTCCTTCGCCTGGTCTCTGGGAGAGGTCCGACCAGATCTACTGCCACCTTCTGGAAGGGCCGGCCGGCGAACAACCTCTGTCTCTCTTGGGCTGGCTGTACTCCCCCTCTTTTTGCCACTTGACAGACCTCGCAGGACTTGACCAGTCTTCGTACTTCAGCGGACATTCCCGGCCAGTACCAGTTCAGTTGGATTCGGTTTCTGGTGCGATTTACACCAGCATGGGACAGCCCATGCGTATCCCATATTACCTGTCGGCGTCGGGATGACGGACAGACTACACATAGTCTGGTCCGGCCTTTGGGGGCTATTTGCATAGTTAGAGTGCCGTCTGGCTGTACCGACATGGCCTCCCTGCGGCTGTAGAGCGCGCGCAGCTCTCTACTCCCCTCTTCCAACTCTCTCTTGGTCACTGGCCTGCCACCGCTGATCTCCTGGTACATCCTGGCCACTGGGTTCTGGCCGGTGCGCTGTTGTTCAACCAGTTCTGTACTGGTGACCACACACAGCTCGGGCACGTCTGCCTTTACCTCTTGGCTTCGTATTGGCACTGGATCGGCCTGTTGGCTTCTGGGTAGCACGTCCTCTGAGATAGGAGGCCTCGCTAACTGGAGTTCTGGTCCAGGGGCCCTGGCAAGTTCAGCATGGGTCGGCCCACCATCACGCTGCTCTATGGCACTGCACTGACGGCAGTCCATACAAGGTTCGCGTCTGCTCAACCCATCAGCATTCCCATGCTGTTTGCCAGCCCTGTGCTCGAGTTTGTACACAAACTCGGCGAGAATCTCCAGCCACCTCGCAATCTGGTTGGACGGCTCCTTCCGCCGGCACAGCCACCTCAAGGAGGCATGGTCGGTGCGGAGCTTGAACTCCCGACCGTAGAGGTACGGCCGAAAGTGTTTGACTGCCTTGACGACAGCCAGCAGCTCGCGCCGAGTCACGCAGTAATTCCGTTCGGCGGGTGCTAGGGTCTTGCTATAGTAGGCGATGACCCTTTCCTGTCCGTCCTGTACCTGCGACAGCACTGCCCCTAATCCGACGGCACTGGCGTCCGTGTCTAGGATATAGGTCTTGGCAGGGTCGGGGTAGCCTAGCACTGGTGCTTGTATGAGCCCCTGCTTGAGGCGTTCAAAGGCCACTTGCTCCTCCTCCCCCCATTTCCAGGGGGTGTCCTTGCTGGTCAGGACAGTCAGAGGTTTAGCAGTGGTGGCGTACCCTGGCAGATACTGCCTGTAGTACCCTGCTGTGCCAAGGAAGGCTTGCAGTCCTTTGATGTCCCTGGGTGGTGCCCATTCGGCTACAGCTTGTACCTTCTCTGGGTCCGTAGCAACGCCCTCCGCACTTACTATGTGCCCCAGGTACTTGACCCGTTGCTGTAGTAGCTCGCACTTGGACGGCTTGACCTTAAGGTTGGCCTGCTGTAGCCTATTCAGCACCTCCCCTAGTCTCTGCAGGTGTGTCTCGAAATCGGGTGCAATTACAATCACGTCATCCAAGTAGAGTAGCAACGTCTTCCAGTGCAGCCCTTGCAGCACTCGTTCCATCAAACGCTGGAACGTGGCGGGGGCTGAGGTCAGCCCGAAGGGCAGCACTTTCCAACGCCACAGTCCACCCCTGGTGATGAACGCCGACTTCTCCCTGGCGTCTGCATCCAACGGCACCTGCCAGTATCCACTGGTCAGGTCCAATGTGCTAAAGTATTTGCTGCCAGCTAGGGCGTCAAGGGACTCGTCTATCCTGGGTATAGGATAGGCGTCCTGCCTAGTGACATCGTTTAGCCTCCGGTAGTCGATGCAGAACCGCCACGTGCTGTCTTTCTTGCGTACAAGCACCACCGGGGAGCTCCATGCCCCGTCTGCGGGCTCAATCAGCCCCTTCTCTAGCAGATCTTTTACCTGCCGTTCGGCTTCAGCCTCTTTCTCAGGCCCTAGCCTGTGAGGAGGCAGCCGAACCGGTCTGGTGCCCTGGACAACTGGAATGGCATGCTCTACAAGGTCAGTACGGCCGATGTCTCCGCTATTTTTGCTAAACACGGCCTCGTACTTCCTAAGCAATCCCCTCAACTGTTCCATCTGTTGCTCGTCCTTGCACCCTCCGCTCGCCTGCTCATACAGTTCCACCAAGTGGTCAGGCACTGATGAACCTGTCTGACTTGGTCCTGTGGAGGTCCCTGGTGTGGCTTGTTGTACCTCATTGTCTGCTACCCCGGTGAACGTTCCGATAACCTCGCCAGCTGGCAGGCTTATCACGTTCGGAGTAGGGTTGAGGCACCTGATCAGCACCCGTCCCTGTCCATCTGGTGAGTTTATGCTCGTAGCCAGCGGTATGTTCCCTGGTATACTCTGGATCACCCCTTGCGGACAGTAGCTCCGGGCGGCAAGGTGGCACGGTATGGTGGCCTCCGTCTGTGGGGGAATCTCTATTTTCCGAAGCACTTGGACTTTGGAGATCAGTGCCCTCCCATAGCGGTCGGTGCACACCAGTTCCTTGTCCTGCATGAACAATACTGGCTGATCAAAAGCCATACGGCACTTCTGGTTGGCCAGGAAGGGCATCCCTAGGATGACATCCTCGCTGATCTGTGTGACAACGAACGTTTCTGTGTTTGCCACAGACCGGACTCGTCCTGTCACCCTGAGCAGGCCGTAGAACGGCAGCTTAGTACCGTCTGCCATCAGCCCATGGGAGTCATACTCCTGTAGGGTGGCCTTGCGGCTGTCTGGTAGTCGCTCGTACACGCTCTTGGCCAGCAAGTTGGTGTTACAGCCGGTATCCACCAGATAGGTCACTGTCTTTCCCTCTATTTTGCCTGGTAGGTAGTAGCTCGACTTGTGGGGTCGCTCCATCTGGTTAATGCAGGAGGTAAGAGGTGTTACGTCTGTCAGCAGTCTGGGCGGCTCTCGAGGCTCTCTCCTTCGTCTGGTAGGAGTCCGGGCTCGTCTGCGCCACTGTTTCCTCGTCCTTTCTTCATCGGTGGTTGTAGCCAGTGGTGACAACCCTTCGTCGCCCGATTGACTGTCCTCCAGGGTAGGCAGGGGATCGAACCTATTTTGTGTTCGGACTGGTATCGGCGGTGGCATGGGTGAGCTACGGGCTGGACGCCTTGCTTCTTGCCACCCCTCAGGGGTCTGTCCTCCAGACCCGCCTTGTCTGTTGGTTCTTGCGGCCCATTTGCAGCCAATAGGTTTCCCTACTGCTGCGGGCCGGTTGCGTTTCCCTGGTTGGGGGACCAGGTCTCCTGGCGGCACTCCCGTTGGGTGTGTCCCATTCGTTGACACCTCCAGCATTTAATTATCTTTTTTGGTGGTCTGGCTGGGGTACTGTCCGGTTGAGTAGTCTTGAGGGCGGCCACCTCTTGGGTCAGTGCGCTGAGTGCTTTAGCCAACGTCTTCAGGTGGGTCTCTACTCCAGGGGCCGTCCCTGTAGCTTTTACTTGTTGACACTCTTGTTCTTCCTCTACCTCTACTGCCCGGATTTTAGGGCCTGGATAGGCCGGCTGTATCTGCAGGTACTCGTCGCCCGCCTTGACTGCGGCCTCTAGAGAGGTCGGCTGGATTGCCAAAAGGTGCCTCTGCAGATACGCGTTCCCCAGTGTGTTCTGGAAGTGTTCCAACGCATATTCGTTCCTCTGTATCCGAGGGGAGTCGTCGTGGGCCGTCTCCACCAGCGCCTCAATGGCGAGGGCGTGTTCTCTGAGCGAGTGTCGTGGTTCCTTGCGGTAGCCAGACAGCCTTGCTCTGGCTTCCCGACGGGTGAGCCCGAAGCTCGCCTTTAGGGAGTCCATGATCGCCCAGATCGTCTCTCCTCGTCCACATTGTTGTGCCTTCCCTTGTAGTGCCTGCCTTAGATGAATAATGGCCGTGGCTGGGGCCCAGTCATTGGCTTCTGAGACTTCCTGGAAACGTTGCAGGAAGTACTGCACGTCGCCAGAGCCGTCGTAGACTGGCGTCTTGAAAGGAGACGTCTTTGGGGGGACGTCAGTCAGCTTTTCTAGTATGTTAGTTAGCTGCCCCATGATCCTGGTGGTCGGATCTCTATCTACACTCATGGCTCGTCTGTTGGCCATGATCTGTCGTCTGCTCCCTTCTGTCCTAGAGGTCCTTCTTGCCAGGGGATTCGCAAATCCCACTGCTGCCACCAATGTGCAGGATTTTGTGATAACTAGTACTTAGTTATTCCGGTAGCCACCTACACTACCTCTAGGCAAGAGAGCTGCTTGTCGATCCCGACAGTCTGTAGGTCAGATAGCTTGTCGTTATCCACCTATCAGCATAATTGCTGGAGGAGGAATACGTCGGCTATTATCCGCCGTACAGATCCGTCGTCGTCGCTGTCTATTAGATAACCTAATTGCTGTCAGGACCCAAGGGTCGTTCGAGCCGTTATCGTGTCGTAGTATGCTTGTCTGTTTGAGAATATCAAGTTATTAGCTTGAGTGAGTGTGTGCTGTTATATTTTGCATAAGAAAATACACAGTGAGTCTCCCCAGGTACACTGCCTTGTGAGGAGCTCTGTTGGCCAATTTATACAAGAGAGGCGGTGCCAAAAACAATCTTAGCCTCGTTTATAAATGGAAATAAAATTGCAGTGAAAATATAATAATAATAATAGCGTGGGTTGCGTCGAGGCTATGCATCGATCGCAACATGTGACCAATAAATGTGCTAAATGGAACTGTTAGATATTGTTTGTTTGTTGTAGGTGAAGTTCGTAGTTTTTCCTGCACATTATTATTATTACAATAATTATTATTATTTATGTGTATTATTATTACATATATAATATAATATATCATTATTATCATGATCATCTCCTCACTAACTTATTTATTAGAAGACACTACTACTACAACAACAACTACTTCTTTATTTATTTATTTATTAGTCAACGACGACCACAAAAAAAACTAAGAAAAAAAGGCAGTAGTAGTAGTGTGTGAATCAATTTCATAAGCATCAACAAGCACGTGACACTAAAATTATTAAACACAATGTATTTTAACTAGATTCAAATTGAAATGATTAAGACAGCAGTAAAGAAATGATTGCTGCACAAAAAATAATAATAATGGCAATGAATAATAATAATTGCTGTAGCCCGTCATCACAAAATCTACATACTAGTAGCCTGAGATCTTGATCAAGGCAACTTTTACCAACGATACTGTACACCAAGATAAGAAATTCCATTGTGATTTTTGACCCCAGGCTCCGCCTACTCCGCGGTTGAGATGTAAGAATTACCATTTCGCATTGCAAGGCACTTTCAATGCCCAAAGAGGAGTTGTCAACCCATTATCGTCAAGGACGTTATGAAACATTGAAGATAGTTTTATCCAGAGTGATTTAGTACACAGAGTGGGGACTTTCAATCTAGGTCGGGATTATATAACTCGCGGCCATCTTGGCGCAAAGAGAACCGGAAACCTCCGCCCCTTTTCTATATAATCTTCATTGCCCAAAATTGTGTGGTTTATTTAAATGGCATTTACAGGTTGATTTATCTCACCATTCATTCTGATATGGTACAGGGAAACTGTTCACACTTCAGACCACTTGAAAGTTTTAATATCAATTTGCTGTGTGTCTACTAGTGGGCTAGTATTCTGATTAGGGCTATTAAAATTGGGTTTGTCACAGCTTATTGTAATAGTTGGCCAGTGCAAGTAATAATTTTGTGTTAAAAATTTGGTATATCACGCCACTCAGTGCCCTCAGCTAAATTTCATATTTAAATGTTTCACAATTGACAAAAAGCAAAAAAATTTATTTCAATATGAAATATATATATAAAAAAAGGTTCAGTGGCACAAGCTATTAACAAATAAAAATTATTGCAAGTTTCACAATATGGTACAGGGACAGTCTACACTACATATCCCAGGTTTTCATTTAGTGCGATTAAAAACATTCATAGCATGCATAGCTGCTCAGCTATGCTGTATGCAATATCAGGTAATTAACGTTGTGTCTCATACTAGGTGCCCGTTGGTAAGCACCAAAATGGCGACTATTTGCGCAAAGTCCCCACTCTGTGTACTAAATCACTCTGGTTTTATCGTCTGCGCTTAGGATCTCAACCGCGGAGTAGGCGGAGCCTGGGGTCAAGCAATCACAATAGAGTTTTTTATCTTGGTGTACAGTATCGTTGCTTTTACTGTACAGGCCATAGAGGTAGGGATAGGATAGAGTAGTAACTGTATTACAGGTATTTAGACTGTATCCGGGGCGGCGGGGCGCTAATGTGTGACCGTAGGCTCCGCCTATTCTGGTGTATTATTGCAACTGCTCGTATTGTTTGTATCAAAGTTAGACTTTTAAGGCCAGTTTAACAAGATTTTCTCCAGACTGGCTGAAATTTTTCAACCAAAGCTCTTACTCTGACCAAGATAAGACACTCCTTACCAATATTTAGTACTTTTTGTGAAAATCAAAGCATATACTTTGTGTATCTATATTGGATCGAACTCCTTGAGTGGATGTGTTGACATTTGCTATTAGGAAATGATGATGTATGCTATTATATACTGCTAGTTATTTATTCTTTATGCCACTGTTTTTTTTATAAAAAAAACATTAATCAATTGTTCCAACTCGATAAAACATAAAATAATCACAAATTTACAATTTGCATAATAATATGCTATATGCGAACACTTTGACAAGCTTCATATCATGTTGTATATAATATAAACATAACGCATACCTGAATCCTAGAAAATGTTGTTCTCCATTATGTAAATATGTAAGCTAACAGAAAAGTATTTGCTCTTTACTTGCTTTCATGCTGAATGGGCAAGGTTGTATGCATGGATGTAGGGATCATGGACGTAGTAATAGAAATACTATATACAGTAGTAACTGGATCATTGTTTTTGGTGCGCTCATGTGTAGCCATAGGCTCCGCCTATTCTGAGGTTTTATTGCCACCATAGAGGGATCGCAAGGTGTTGCTGAGATACTATTCTATTTAAACTATACCTCTATGGTACAGACCAAAGAGGTATAGATAGAGCCTAGATCAACAAAAAACAATTAAATGGTTTTTCCGGTTCGTCAAGATCATGATAGGGTATAACATAGAACCGTGATTCTACCTTTTTGTTGTATATAACTCACAACAGTAGTCTACTGCCTACAATTCTATCAACTTTACTACAAAGATATAGCTCCACCCATTTTTATAAACAATCGTTTCAACGCTTGACCGCGTTCAATCGGCATTCAATCATTACAATGAAAAAAGCAAATTGTGCTAATAAACCCGTTTTTGATAGAATGGAACTGCATCTGATAAATTTATGATAATAAAAATAATAGAGAGGGACTATTGATGAGTCATCAAATTGTAAATAATAAATTTTGATCGCAAAAATAATAATAATTGGTCGAATAATAACACGGCTTATTATCTTATTTTAGTTTTGCGAAGTAAATGAGCTGCCCAGAATCTTACATCTAATCAAGAAAATATAAATTTTATAAAATCTGGTCTAAGAATATTTAAAATAAAAATTTAAAACCGGTATTTTTTTATAAGTTAATCATTGTAGACGCCAGACCGGAACCTGTAGCAGGTACATCATCGCCGCACAAAAGCTCGGTAAAACCTAGACCTCTATCTATAACTCTATGTTATGGTACAGATCATTGAGCTATAAAGATTAATCAAAAGTTATATATGCAGTACAAATAGTATATTGGTTGGTTCGATAGTACAGCCACTTGTTTTCACTTTTTAGAGACACAGACTGAATGTTTTGCTACAACCAATAGATTTTGTAAATGGGTTCCGTTGGCTGATTTTACTGTATATGGGAGCAGTGATGTACATTTCTTCCTCATTTTGAATTTTGGGTTGTAAGACAACTCCTAAAAGTTTAGGAGCAAACAACTCCGGTTAAAATAGAGACCAACTCCATTATCAGGACCACAAATCAGCAGCTGCATTGAACCAAGGAGTTTGATTAACTGGAGGTTGATCTAGTGATTCATACAATTGCTTTATATATGCCGTATATTGCGTCAGGCTTACAATGAAATGATCGAAAATTCTGGAGACAAAACATTATTACAGACACACCCAGGCTATTACAGGCGAGACCTAGATTCTTACAGACAAGACCTAGACTATTACAGACAAGACCTAGACTATTACAGGCGAGATCTAGACTATTACAGTCAAGACCTAGACTATTACAGACGAGACCTAGACTATTACTGAGGAGACCTAGACTATTACAGACAAGACCTAGACTATTACAGACGAGACCTAGACTATTACAGAGGAGACCTAGACTATTACAGACGAGAGTAGTAATATATGAGCAGATCTCCCTACCAAGTGTTTTTTTGTGGATCTGGCCTTGGGGGTTATGCAATGAGTTACGACGTTGGGTGAATTCGCCGAGTTTATATTGTATTTCATTTGAGAGGTAATTGAGTGGCATTTGAGTGGCATTTAAGTGGCATTTGAGTTTTGATTACTTTTTTACTTGATTTGAACTCATATGGCAGCTAGATTTTGAATGTATGGCATTTAAGTTTTGATACTTTTTTCACATAATTTGAACTCATATGGCATCTTGAGAGAGAGGAGAGAGAAGACAGAGAGGAGAGAGGAGAGAGAAAGGAGAGAGGAGTTTTATCTACATTGAATAACTATATTGATCAAAAATGAAACATTATATGATTATATACATTGATTACATAATAAGTAGGGAAAATCTTCCTATATAATATAGCTAGAGTCAGTAAATACTAAGTAATACAAAGCACTACAACTTGTAATGACAATCAATGTATACATACATACATATGGTATCTTGAGAGAAAGAAAGAGAGAGAGGAGAGAGGGAGAAAGAGGAGAGAGGAAGAGAGAGAGAGGAGAGAAGAGATATATCTACATTGAATAAATATATTGATCAAAAATGAATCATTATATGATTATATACATTTATTACATAATAAGTATGGAAAATCTTCCTATATAATATAGCTAGAGTCAGTAAATACTAAGTAATACAAAGCACTACAACTTGTGATGACAATCAATGCATTCATACATACATACATACATACATACATACATACATATGGTATCTTGAGGGAGAGAAAGAGAGAGATGAGAGAGATCTTTTAGTTTTCTATACATTCATGTACATATGGTCGATTATGTACATATTTATGGGTATATTTATATCTACATAGAGAGAGGAGATATATCTAAATTGAATAAATACATTGATTAAAAATGAATCATTATATGATTATATACATTTATTACATAATAAGTAAAGAAAATCTCCCCATATAATATAGCTAGAGTTAGTAAATACTAAGTAATAAAAAGCACTACAACTTGTAATAAATACAAAGTAATAACAGTTATTGCATAGTTTGTTCCTTTACAATGATGTCTTTGATGTACTGATGTTTGGTAAAAAAACTACATTAGTTAAGTTTTAAAATCATATTGAAAAAAATTTGTGTCAATTTAGTATCTACTCCATTATATATTTACAATATTACTTTGTAATTATTAGTGAAAGAAATTATGAAATACTGGGGAGTAATTAAGTAATTCAGTAAGGAAATTGGTTGGAATTGAAGTAATATTATTTAAATACAACATTGCTTTGCAACAACTATTAATAAAAGCAATTATGAATGTTGATGAGTTACTAAGTAATCTAGTAAAGAAAACTGATTGAAATTACGGTAATATTTGTTAAAAGATACTTGCGACATGTTTTATCAACGAAAAAATCAAACAATTTTCAAAATAATTACGATTAACTAAGCGATTCAGTAGGAAAAACCAACTGAAACACACAATATCCGTTTTGAAATATTTACAATAAACACAATTGGGTAATATTTGTTAAAAGATACTTGCAACATGTTTTATCAACGAAAAATTCAAACAATTTTCAAATGTTTACGAGTAACTAAGTGATTCAGTAGGAAAAACCAACTGAAACACGCAATATCCGTTTTTGAAATATTTACGATAAACACAATTGGGATATTGCTGTTATCAAAGAAATCAAGCGAGTATCAAATGTTTACGAGTAACTAAGTGATTCAGTTGAAAAAAATCGATTGAGATCGTGTGACATCCGTTACAAAATATTTTACGTCAAGTTACCAACGAGAAAATAAATATTTCTTAGAATATCCACTATAGCGAGTTACGATAATTTTTACGCACCTTGAAGGTTTTCAGTCCATTTTCAGTCAGATCAAAATTTATGCGAGACGTTTTAGGTATTATTTCAGTCGACGTAATGTTACCAGTTCATTTTTAAAAAGTAATTAATTATAATATAACGCAAGTGTCATTTTACTAATAAACTCATTCCAGAAAAGACATTAATCATCATCTCTCGCTTAATCCTATATGTTTTGATCTTTTTAATATTAAGTGTTATAAAGCCGCTCGAGAAAAGTCATTAATTACACCTAAGCACTATTTATTATCATGCTATTTCTATTTAAAACAAAACAACAAACGTCCATAGATGATGGAATTATAGGTCGAATTCAACCTAAAAAGGAAGAGAACTTGATTGCATCTATCTCCTGTTTTTTATTGTTTCATTACATATTAGTTAATACAGATACAGCCTTCCACCAAAACGAATTTGTGGTTTTACTTTTAATCCTAGTTATCTCCGCTATCGTCTAAAAAACATGAGCAAAGCATGACTTTATCCACTTGTTTTATTAGTTAGACTGTTACTTTTTTTAAAATATCTCATTGTTTTTTGTGTGAAATACAAACAATGTATCAACATACATAGTATATTTTCTATTTTTAGGAAGCTGTTTTGTCTAATAAATCAAGAGTTATATGTTACATATACATATTTAAATGCTATCAGATATCTTTAAAGTGTTTATTACATTCCTAACTCACACTTAATGTTGTAAACTATAATTGAAGCTCTCACATTTTAATTTACTGTCTGATGATATAAAGATGGAGCTACACTACATCATTGTTTTGCTGATGATGTGTCTATATGATTGTTTGTGGTAGTGTGTGTTATAGTGGAGTATATCAATAAACTGCAATTGAACTAGTTATTAAATGCTATCAGTACCTGTAAAGTATTTTATTACATTCCGAACTCATACTTAATGTTGTAAACTATAATTGAAGCTCTCACATATTAATTTACTGTCTGATGATATAAAGATGGAACTACACTGCATCAATGTTTTGCTGTTGATGTGTCTATATGATTGTTTGTGAATATCTTCAGTTGACTGCATAGTTCGAAGTAGTGTGTGTTGTAGTAGAGCATATTAAATGAATTGCAATTGAACTAGTTAATCACACATCAAATTGTTGCTATAAAAATATGTTTGAAGGATGTGAGTTGTCATTCAAATGAAATGTAAGTTTCATCCTAGCTAGTTATATTTAAAAGAGTATCAACCTAGAGGTTGTAAAATTTGTTTATCCAACGCTCTACATTCAAAAATTTTAGCTAGATGGAAAGAAAGTTTACAGGGGTGTATGTGGTGGTTAAGCTTATTAATCTATCTAATCTCTATCTTCCTATTTTTTTAACCAACTCCCTAATTGTCTTCCACTTTTTTAAAAAACAATATCATTTATCATAGTAATAATCAGAAAATCAGTCTACAAATTAATCTTGATAAATGACTTCAATGTTTTGTATATAAGAGAAACTATTTTTTTAAACAGTATCAGTTTTCATTTGTACTTCATTTCAAGTATTAGTCTGCGAAACTACAAAAAATGGCTAGCAATATTCCTACAACAAATGAGTAAGTTATTTTATACTATCTTTTACAATTTTGTTGCAGTTACATTTATAAATTTATACAAATGTATATATATATATATATTACTTGTAGGTCTACAACCTCAAATGATGCATTAGATCTAAATATAGATGAAATAGATTTCAGTGCTATGTAAGTATATTATTGAAACTTTATTATTCAACTGTATTATATAGAGTTTTTAATTAATCACAATCTTGATTTATTGTTTTATTAAGCTCTACGGATGATGAAACGTTGAGATGGATTGAGGAATGCTTTGGTGAAGAAGAGAAGGTGAAAAAGACCAAGCCTACCACGCACATTGCTATGAGTAAGTATTTTTCTGTATTATGAAAAGTGTAAATTTTTCTGTAGGTAAAATAATAACGACTCTACATTTACTACGTTATTTTTGTAGAGAAAACATCTACACGCTTTATTGCAAGCGCATGCTATATAGGGAAAGATGAATCCTTTCTCTCCTATGATCGCCACACATTTGAATGTAAGTATGATAAAAATATTATTTACTACATACTCATTCAATTTTAATAAATTTTTTTCAAAAACTAACATAATTACATTCGTATTTTCTATTTTAGTTCAAGCAGAGAACCAGCAGTTAGAACAATACAGAAGCAGAAGTGTTATAGATGGGGAAATAAAAGATGATAAGGAGTGCTTCAAGTGTAAGTGATATGCATTATCTTTATATACATATACCATACTCAAGACAGTTATCTATATATATAATGAGAATTTGTTTATTTTGCTTGTAGATATCGATAACAAAAACACAAGGTATTTTCTTTCACTGCTTACGTTATTATTGATAGCATATTGTACAAAGACGGTGAGCGAAGCACTGAAAGAAAAAAAAGACAGTATTTCGTGTATATTTTGTGGTAAGAAGTTTAAATTAGGGAAGATGCATGAGCCTGGCCGAGTTCTTTCAAGACATTTTTTTGCTCACTTGTTTATTTTTTATTGTTTATGCGGAAAATCACATACAACTTTGAGAGAACTCCAGCAACATACTTGTATTTTGAAAACTAAAATGTTTTTTATTGTTGATATTGCTAGTTATAATAATTTTGTTTTATTTATTAATAAAAAATATTCTGAGTTAGTTATGGACATTACTTTTCCAAAAAATTTTATGTTAGTATATCTCTATCCAATAGAAGGTTATTTTTCTGGAAACATCGATTTAGATTTTGAATTAGGGTGTAAATGGTTGGCAATAGCTAAAAAACCGGTTGCTGGAGATCGAAAGCTTTTACTTAAAAACCAGCGTAAAAAAATGAGAGCACTTATATCTTCAGATTCTGATTTTTCAGAAACTGAAGAAAGTAATAATGACTTAATTTCTGTTGCTAGTTCACAGTGCAGTCCAAAAACCAGTGTTTTAGAATCTAATACTGTAACAGATAACCCACAAACTCAAGTAGATTTAAAACAAAGCCAAAAGATTGATATAACTTCACTTAAATTAATTTTGAATATAAAAGATGGACTGAAAAAAAAGGGTTTTAATGATTGTGTTAAATTGAAATTAGCATCTATTAGACAGAAAATGCAAAAAAATTCAGATTTTTTTCAAGAAGAAATTCTTGTATTAACTGCACTCTTAGGTGAGTTTTAAAATTTTTATTTCACTATATTTTTTAATATTATCATGGCTCTGGAATAGGCTTTATGCAACTATCCTATTTTATAATTTCTTACCACAAAATATATAGTTAATAGGATGTTTTTTATAAATACTCTTTATATATATATATGTTATATATACAGACAATAGTCTGTGTTTTTATGAATACTTTATTCATATGTATACACTTCATGTAAAATTGTTCTGTCATTAGTTTACCTAATGCATTATTTTTATTTGTTTTGTGGTTGAGAACTCCATACGCTTCATTCTTACTGTATTACTTTGCATAATATTACAAAATAAATATTACATCAACTACCTTCATACTGCATCCAAATGATGAAACAGTAAATTTCACATCTGTATTACTGAATCTATAGCATTGTTATGAAAAAGACTATAATTACTTAATTATTATGTCATATCGTGACAAACTATCAACACCCAATTCACAAAACTGTAAAACCTAAAGTATAATGCTTGTGGTTGTAAAAAGTCTTCTACTGTTTTGGTTTCTCAAACAAATTATAAAACATTTTTCACAATTTTTTGTGTAAAAGCGGAGTTGTCTTACCATTTTGACACAATGTGCCGACAACTTTTACATATTTTTCAAAAACGAAGTTTAGAAATTATAAATGGGAGTTGTCTTAACATTTTCGAAAAATGAGACGATAACTTGAAATATTCATTTTTGTGTCGGAACATTGAAATTTTGTAACATTTTAGAGTTGTAACCCCGAAAGTTTTACAAATTGACTAAATTACTAATGTTAAATATGAATAAAATACTTTATTACACTAAATATATACAAATTATTGCACAATACAAATAATATATAATTTAATGTTCATGAGTTGTTGCTGATAGATTTGGCGAGCCGACAGTCATTCACTTGTACACGTATTCTATCTAAAAGCATACATAGATGTCGTTATAACAACTACATTATACTATGGTGAAAAATACGGTTATTAGTAGTTACTTATTACTAGTGAAGATTAACATACCTTAATTAAATTTCCGATATCGAAATCCTGCTAGCTTCGCTTGAAATGTGATTGTTATCTTCATTGCTTTTCTCACTATCATTGTCGACAACTTCATCTTTTTCCTCAAATTTTTTGTTTTCAGAGTCATCATCCGTCATATTATCATCTTCTTCATCAGTATAAGCATCAATGTTATCATCGTCATCATCATCATCATCATCATCATCATCATCATCATCATCATCATCATCATCATCATCATCATCATCATCATCATCAGCAGCAACATCATCATCATAACTTTTCATCAGCTCAACATCATCAAATAGAGAAAGTCTGAAAGCTATTCCTTCTTTTTCACTTGAAGTAGATAGAAGCATCAAAGCTTCTTCAACACTCAGAATCGTGAGAATGTGTTTCTTTGTACCGCTTTCAGTTGTCATCGTACTTTTATAGTGGATCATACCGCATTCATGATTTTTGATCTTCAAAACGTTCTCAGGAGGGACAACAATCTTCCCAGTCATCAAAGATCCATCATTCATCATGTATCTGTAAGTGACAGTGTGAGTGATACGTAGAGGCGATGTATCTTGTTTTCGTTTTCGCTGCTTCAACTTCAAATTTTTCCAAACTGAAAGTCTAGTGAATGTCAGAAGAGTGTTGACAGGAATATTATCGAAAGTGATGATATCAAAGTATGCTTGCAACTGTTTCAATGATTTTTTTCTCAAGATTTTGGCTATAACTCGTTGTTTTAGCCCTTGATGATGATTATCTCCTACAATACGCAGATCGGGTTGATTTTCTTCTAGCTTTCCCATGTACACTAGGATTTGTGAAGAGCCGGGATCAAGTTCCTGTAGCTCCACCGTAAGTTCTTTGTCAATCAGTGACTTGACTCGAATTCGATGATTGTTTTTTAAAACATATTCATAGTCCAATATACCATAATCTTCAATGTAATTAACATCGAAAACCTCCAATATCGTAGGAATTGGTAAATCCAACAAACTCACAAAATTTCCGATTTCCAACATTCCTTTCTGCATAGCTCCTGTCATTATTCCACCCATCTCGAGCAATTCAAACTCTCTAAGTTTGTTTACGGTATTATTCTTGCTGTTGCTGAATAAAAAGAAAATTGAAGCTCGAGATAATGTCACTGTCGGTTTTTTGTTATCCTCCGTTCGTTTGACTTCACTGTTCTCATGCAGATATGTGTAGTCCGGTGTGGGACTCAAAGGAGAGTCAGCTGAAACTACATGATGTTTCATTGCTATATCAGCAGGAGTATTGGTGTTTGAGCGAGAAGATGTATCATTAAAGTTGTTAGGATTGGGTCTTCTATCATCAATGTGAATGTCGTTGGTGGTGGAAATGATGGTTGTAGTAGAAATAGCGTTAGTGTTGTTGGTAGCTGTGGTTGGTTCAATATGGAGCTTAGGAAGTGCTTTGGAGTGTGATGTCATCATACCTGCAAAAAGTAAAAGAACTTAGTTTAATGATGTAAATATACTGAAATTATTGTTTTATTAGAAGATTGTTTTTAAAAACTAAGATTCAAAAACCTAGATGTTTCAATTAATTAAAAACAAATAATTATTTTAGCGCTTCTTACCTTGTTGCTCTCCTAATAGCTGTAGTAGATGTTGCTCCTCTGTTAGCCGCTGTAGAACTGGATGCTTTCTGTGTGAAAACGATGGCTCTTATATAGCTAAAGTTGTACTGATTAAAGCCTATGAACCCCATCTCGTGTCAATCTCTATGAATCAGCATCTTTTCACGCGAAGGAAAGTCAATGTTTTCGCGGGAATAAATGAATTATTTTCACGCGAATACAAACCAATGCTTTCGCGGGAATAAATATTTTATTTTCACGCGAATGGAAACCATTGCTTTCGCGGGAATAAATAATTTATTTTCACGCGAATAGAAACCAATGCTTTCGCGGGAATAAATGATTTAATTTCCCGCGAATGAAAGTCAATGTTGTCGCGGGAATAAATACTTTATTTTCACGCGAATACAAACCGTTGCTTTCGCGGGAATAAATATTTTATTTTCACGCGAATGGAAACCATTGCTTTCGCGGGAATAAATAATTTATTTTCACGCGAATAGAAACCAATGCTTTCGCGGGAATAAATGATTTAATTTCCCGCGAATGAAAGTCAATGTTGTCGCGGGAATAAATACTTTATTTTCACGCGAATACAAACCGTTGCTTTCGCGGGAATAAATAATTTATTTTCACGCGAATGGAAACCGTTGCTTTCGCGGGAGTAAATAGTTTATTTTCACGCGAATAGAAACCAATGCTTTCGCGGGAATAAATAATTTATTTTCACGCGAATGGAAACCATTGCTTTCGCGGGAGTAACTGATTTATTTTCACGCGAATAGAAACCAATGCTTTCGCGGGAATAAATGATTTCATTTCCCGCGAATGAAAGTCAATGTTGTCGCGGGAATAAATACTTTATTTTCACGCGAATACAAACCGTTGCTTTCGCGGGAATAAATACTTTATTTTCACGCGAATGGAAACCGTTGCTTTCGCGGGAGTAATTAAATTATTTACTCCCGCGAAAGCAACATTCCATTCGCGTGAAAATAAAATTTGTGTTCCCGCGAAAGCAACGGTTTGTATTCGCGTGAAAATAAAGTATTTATTCCCGCGACAACATTGACTTTCATTCGCGGGAAATTAAATCATTTATTCCCGCGAAAGCATTGGTTTCTATTCGCGTGAAAATAAACTATTTACTTCCGCGAAAGCAACGGTTTCCATTCGCGTGAAAATAAGTTATTTATTCCCGCGACAACATTGACTTTCATTCGCGGGAAATTAAATCATTTATTCCCGCGAAAGCATTGGTTTCTATTCGCGTGAAAATAAAGTATTTATTCCCGCGACAACATTGACTTTCATTCGCGGGAAATTAAATCATTTATTCCCGCGAAAGCATTGGTTTCTATTCGCGTGAAAATAAATTATTTATTCCCGCGAAAGCAGTGGTTTGTATTCGCGTGAAAATAATTCATTTATTCCCGCGAAAACATTGACTTTCCTTCGCGTGAAAAGATGCTGATTCATAGAGAATGACACGAGATGAGGTTCATAGGGTTTAATCAGTACAACTTTAGCTATATAAGAGCCATCGTTTTCACACAGAAAGCATCCAGTTCTACAACAGCTAACTGAGAAGCAACATCTACTATAGCTATTAGGAGAGCATCAAGGTAAAAACTTAATAAATTACAGTTTTTACTCATGCATTATTTATTATACTAAAACAACTGAAAAAAATTAATCATCTGTATTTTTTTAGATTCAACCACAAAAAATGGAAATAGTTAACAACACAGAATCAGAAACTCAGCCTAAACCTTTGACTCAAGAGGACTTGATACTTCTACAAAACCTATGCAATAAAAAAATTGAAGAGAGAGTGCGAATTATCTCAAACAATTGTAAATTCATCCAGAAAGACTTGATAAAACAGCTAAATAATTTTCGAACTGAATCTTTTCTAACATTAAAGCTCTTAGGGAATGAAGTTACATCAGACATTCAGAGGTTACATTATGTATTACAACAACGACAATATCAACTAGAACAGGTAAGCACACCAATTTCTATCGAGTGTGCTCGTAAAGATCTTGCTCTAAAAAAAAGAAACATGCAACGACAGTCCGCTCAAAGACAAGCTAGAAGGGTAAGGACTCAACAACGTAAGGCACGACAAGCTACAAAAACATCTGATTAACAGTCAATTTTTGATGATAAGGTAATAATTAATAAAAAAACACTATTTAGTAAAAGTTTGTAGTTGTTTTAAATTTTCTGTTTAACCATTCTATACTAATACATAACTTTCATTTTTGTTTAATCATCTTATGCTAATACATAACTTTTTATTTTAGTTCATTATGAGTAGTAATATATGAGCAGATCTCCCTACCAAGTGTTTTTTTGTGGATCTGGTCTTGGAGTTTAGGCAATGGGTTACGATGTTGGATGAATTCGCCGAGTTTATATTGTATTTCATTTGAGGGGTACTTGAGTGGCATTTGAGTGGCATTTAAGTGGCATTTGAGTTTTGTTAATTTTTTTACCTAATTTGAACTTATATGGCATCTAAATTTTGAATGTATGGCATTTAGGTTATGATAATTTTTTTACATAACTGTATACATAATTATAACTCATAGGGTATCTAGATTTTGAATGTAAGACATTTAAGGTCTGATAATTTTCTGTAATTCCGACTCATATGATATCTTGAGAGAGAGGAGAGAGAGGAGATATATCTACATTGAATAAATACAGTGATTAAAAATGAAACAATATGTGAATATATACATTTATTGTGTAATAAGTAGGGAAAATCTCTCCATATAATATAGCTAGAGTCAGTAAATACTAAGTAATAACAATTAATACATAGTCTTTTTTTACAATGATGTCTTTGATGTAGTGATGTTATATCTTAAGAAGGGAGACTTCTGTTTTATGTGCTTTTGAATTCGTAATGAACTAAAATAAAAAGTTATGTATTAGTATAGAATGATTAAACAAAAATTTAAAATAATTACATGAATTTGAATTATAGCTTTAGTTACATTGGATAGTTTACATTATATAGAAATGGCTCACCGAGTCACATTGTCCAACTTGTTTTTTTGAATTAGAGACTAACCATCGCTAAAACAAAAAATTATTGGGGTAGAAATAACTACAACTACATCTAAATCGAGTTGAAGTATTATTTACAATGATTAGAGAAAAACTCTCACCGAGTTTTATCATGTATCTCATCATTTTTTTTCAGCAACATATCCTGTCTCAAAATCATCAAAATCTCCACGTAGAAAATCTTCAAGTTCATCATCATCATCAATTTCTAATATTGTTTTGTTGTGCTTTGCTTGATCACAATATTGTTTCCAATACATTCGACCGAGGCTGTATGGAGAGCAAAATGAAAGATCGTATTCTGTCTTAAATTTTCCGTGGGTTGTTTTTCCTCTGTAGATCATCACACCTGGAGTATATCGGTTAGCTTCTGAAGCATATTTGTCTGGTATGGCGAGCGTCTTCAACAGCGTTTCTCCGCATTGTTCAATGCTATAACGGATACAAATTACATTCGACTGCCCTCCTTTAAATCGATGAGGAACGAATCTATCAACAACATCTTGGTAAGGAAAAATAGCGCCGGGTTGAAAACTATTGAGGGTGTTGATGTTCAAGAAGCGTTTGAGCTGACCTTTAGTCAATGTACTCAAATATAGTGATTCCTCTTCAGCTTTCTTTTTGCTTAGAGGATGTCTGGTAACACGTCTGACATCATACCAAAGAACGCTTTTATTTTTTGGTTTTCCCTTTCTACCCAAATATACAACGTTAAACGGAGGGGGGTAATTATCACAGTTGAAGTTTTTAGCTATTTCAACTGGACAGAGGAGTATTTTGGGTTCGAGTTCATTTATATCTGAAGGATCATGGTAGTGTACTTGAGAATATCTACACTTCTCCTTACTTGATGGATGTATCACACCAGTCACTCGCATAATGCTTGGGATAGGAAGATCTTCAAATGTTTTGCAAATCGGGACTTTTGGTGAGTCAATCACTTGAGAACCTTTAGACTTTTCTAATTTCCTAGCTCTCCTTTCATTGAGACATTCAACTGTTAAATGAGTTATAGCTGCACTCTCCATTGTTTGCTTAGCAACGGAAGTAGTTTGTTTTCTCACTGTTTGTTTTCGTTTCCTTACTATTCGTTTTTTTGGAGCAATTTTCCTTCTCTTAGGAGTTGTTTTGCCGTTTTTCATTTTATTTTCTGTTGGATATGGATCTGTGCTAAGGAGCTCTTCAGAAAGAGCATCCATAACATTCTAAAAATAAAAGGGTAATATTTGCATGAGTGGCTAAGAGTGTATTTATTACTTAGAGTGTCTTATATATATATATATATGTATTTATGCCAAAAGCAGTTAAAATCATAGAGTTATGGTAGATTGAGAATGTGCTTATTAAACTATTGGGAAGTGGAGACAAACAACAAAGGATGCGTTCAAATATATATATATATGTATTTACTTAATATCATACTGCTTTTAACATCTCAATTGGTAAGAAATAAAATATAATAGTTTGAGCAAAATATTGTAAAATAATAAAAAACAACTAAAAATTTTTCATAAATATGTATGAAACGCTTCTAACATTAGTTCTAAAATACCTACAGAAGAGGATAGAGCTTTATCTATTTGGATGTAATTATAAATATGCTTTCTGAATTTATAAAAAGTTTTTTTGTTCCATGTCATGTTATATAATTTTTTGAAAACTATTTGATTCCAAGCACTTCTTTCAATTTCTTTTAAAAAATTATTAATATTAACGACTTCCACCATTGACAAAACGATTTCGAAACCGTTTTTTATAATGTCATCAAAACGTTCTGTAGATATATCATGTTTCTTACAACACATCCCCATACTCATCATGTGTTGAGTTATACAGAATATTATAACTTGAAATGTCAAACGTTCTACAGCTTTTTCTTCAACAACATCATTATTTATCACATAGTTATGATACATTTCTGGAAGGAAGTCCTTTAAGTAGATTGGATTTGTTGTTGCATTGTTCTAAAATACAAGCGATAATTAGATAACTAAAATAATTAAAGGTGTTTAACAGGTGTTAAATAGTATTTTTTATTAATTCTTACCTTTTCATCAGGCTGAGATTCCGACTTTAGATACAATGGTTGACTTTCTACGACTTGAGTATTCATTCTGAAAAAACAGAAAAAATTGGTTCAATTCTTTATAATCAATTTAAAGATAGATATGTCATAAAGCCTTCAGATAGTTGTGTTAGCTAACGGAAATAATTGAATTTAAGTTTTACCTTTATGAAGAGAGAACTCTTAGTAGTTGCAATGGAAGATGTAGTAGATAGATGTTGCTCCTTTGCTCACTGTTGTTGAACTGGATGCTTTTTGTCTGAAACCGTTGTCTCTTATATAGGTGAATGTGTGAAAATAAATTTTTTATTCCCGCGAAAGCATTGGTTTGTATTCGCGTGAAAATAAATTGTTTATTCCCGCGAAAGCAACAGTTTCCATTCGCGTGAAAATTAAATGTTTATTCCCGCGAAAGCATTGGTTTGTATCCGCGTGAAAATAAAGTATTCATTCCCGCGAAAGCAACAGTTTCCATTCGCGTGAAAATTAAATGTTTATTCCCGCGATAGCATTGGTTTGTATTCGCGTGAAAATAAAGTATTCATTCCCGCGAAAGCAACAGTTTCCATTCGCGTGAAAATTAAATGTTTATTCCCGCGAAAGCATTGGTTTGTATTCGCGTGAAAATAAAGTATTCATTCCCGCGAAAGCAACAGTTTCCATTCGCGTGAAAATTAAATGTTTATTCCCGCGAAAGCATTGGTTTGTATTCGCGTGAAAATAAAGTATTCATTCCCGCGAAAGCAACAGTTTCCATTCGCGTGAAAATTAAATGTTTATTCCCGCGAAAGCATTGGTTTGTATTCGCGTGAAAATAAAGTATTCATTCCCGCGAAAGCAACAGTTTCCATTCGCGTGAAAATTAAATGTTTATTCCCGCGAAAGCATTGGTTTGTATTCGCGTGAAAATAAAGTATTCATTCCCGCGAAAGCAACAGTTTCCATTCGCGTGAAAATTAAATGTTTATTCCCGCGAAAGCATTGGTTTGTATTCGTGTGAAAATAAAGTATTCATTCCCGCGAAAGCAACAGTTTCCATTCGCGTGAAAATTAAATGTTTATTCCCACGAAAGCATTCGTTTGTATTCGCGTGAAAATAAAGTATTCATTCCCGCGAAAGCAACAGTTTCCATTCGCGTGAAAATTAAATGTTTATTCCCGCGAAAGCATTGGTTTGTATTCGCGTGAAAATAAAGTATTCATTCCCGCGAAAGCAACAGTTTCCATTCGCGTGAAAATTAAATGTTTATTCCCGCGAAAGCATTGGTTTGTATTCGCGTGAAAATAAAGTATTCATTCCCGCGAAAGCAACAGTTTCCATTCGCGTGAAAATTAAATGTTTATTCCCGCGAAAGCATTGGTTTGTATTCGCGTGAAAATGAAGTATTCATTCCCGCGAAAGCAACAGTTTCCATTCGCGTGAAAATTAAATGTTTATTCTCGCGAAAGCAATGGTTTGTATTCGCGTGAAAATAAAGTATTCATTCCCGCGAAAGCAACAGTTTCCATTCGCGTGAAAATTAAATGTTTATTCCCGCGAAAGCATTGGTTTGTATTCGCGTGAAAATAAAGTATTCATTCCCGCGAAAGCAACAGTTTCCATTCGCGTGAAAATTAAATGTTTATTCCCGCGAAAGCATTGGTTTGTATTCGCGTGAAAATGAAGTATTCATTCCCGCGAAAGCAACAGTTTCCATTCGCGTGAAAATTAAATGTTTATTCCCGCGAAAGCAATGGTTTGTATTCGCGTGAAAATAAATTATTTATTTCCGCGAAAGCATTGGTGTTCTTCTGTAAAAACAATGTTTCATTAATTTAACCTTATGATAAATGGCATGATTTCAGCTATATAAGAAGCACTGTTTTTACACAGAAAGCAGTCACTTCGACATTAGCAACTGAAGGAGCAAGATCTACTACAACATCATCTACTACAACTGCTAGAAGGACTTTTCTGTTTGGAGGTAAGTCAACTTGATTGAGTATAAATTTAATTTTTATCGATTTAGATACTAACAGCGGTATGATATTGAGTAAATATATATATATATATATATGTATATATATATCTTCAAATTGGTTTGAAAAAGAAATCATAACATGGATTTTTACTTTATCTTTTAGAATGTCGACACAAGTCAATACAAAACAACTGAAGAATAAAGAACCAAAACCTTCACAAGATAAGAAGGTGATTGATGACAATGTACTTCTTCAACGCACTATGATTCCCTTTCAAAGCGCCAGTCTGAATACTCTGGCAACTCTCATCATCAAAAGCGCCTCTCTGTTAAGTACTCTATCTCCAGCTTCCAGAAGAAACATTGAAAACATAGTCAAAGTTGAAGATTTACCAATACCTACAGTTATGCAGGTGTTAACCGTTGAGCTCCATGATGAAACGAACTGCACCATCATATACAACTATAAAAAGGATGGAAAGGTAGTTAGAGTGAAGAGCACTATTCCATTAGCAGCAGGATTACTTGTCAATGAAGCTTCGCAAATAAGACCACTAGTTTTGATCTACATGGGTGTTGAAAAGACTGGAAAAGCAATTTTTCGTGCTGCTACAGAAACAGGAACTACTTTGAGGTGTAAGAATGTGTTTGATGTATTACCAGAAAAAAGTATGCGACAAATCAATGCTTATTTCGAGGTAGCTAATCTTCAGGATTTCCCAACAGATAGTGTCATATGTTTCCAAAACCCTGAAGTTATAACAAAGTCTGACAGGCGATGGAATGGAAATGAAGAGACTCTTCTAGTTCAATACAGAAGTGTTGTAGATGAAGAATTACTGATC
Source organism: Cryptosula pallasiana (assembly GCA_945261195.1). Classification (NCBI taxonomy): domain Eukaryota; kingdom Metazoa; phylum Bryozoa; class Gymnolaemata; order Cheilostomatida; family Cryptosulidae; genus Cryptosula; species Cryptosula pallasiana. Next base: position 57,421,037 of record OX183132.1, read on the forward strand.
GGAGATATGCGCATTCCTCATCAAATAGCTTCTGCTGTGACATCGGAGAGATTTGGAGTGATTTTGTTCAAGGGTCTAAGTCGAAACGCAGACAATTCAATTTTCTACAACATCAGTGTACTCGCAGCTCATCAAGCCTTCGTCCAAGCCTCGGAACTGGCTGATAATCCAAAATCTGAGGATTTTCTCAACCACTTCGATGATGCTGAAAAAGAAGGCTGTGGAGAACAAACTCTCGAGAAGCTAATCTATAACTCAAGGGATTCATATCACTATAGGTAAGTTTTATTAATTTTTACCATAATTTTAAAAAGTTGATTTGTGAAAATTTTGTGTATTCTTACAATGAAAAACCCCTTAAAATGATAAATTTGTGAACATTTTTGTAAAACATTTTTAAGTTATATATATATATTTCGAATTAAAAAAGGATTTTGTTGTGTCATCAGTGTATTTTTTTACATAAAAGTTGGAAAAATAACAAAAGGTGATAATTATTTTACAAAAATGTTCAATTTTTCACATAAATGATCAACTCATAACCTTTTTTTGTAAAACATTTTTAAATTATATATATTTCGGATTAAAAAAAAGGATTTTTTTGTGTAATCGGTGTATTTTTTTACATAAAAGTTTAAAAAATAACAAAAGGTTATAATTATTTTGCAAAAATGTTTAGTTTTTCACATAAATGATCAATTCATAAACATTTTTTGTAAAACATTTTTAAATTATATCTATTTCGGATTAAAAAAAGGACTTTTTTGTGCAATCAGTGTATTTTTTTACATAAAAGTTTAAAAAATAACAAAAAATTATAATTATTTTACAAAAATGTTTAGTTTTTCACATAAATGATCAATTCATAAACATTTTTTGTAAAACATTTTTAAATTATATATATTTCGGATTAAAAAAAGGACCTTTTTGTGTAATCAGTGTATTTTTTTACATAAAAGTTTAAAAAATAACAAAAGGTTATAATTATTTTACAAAAATGTTTAGATTTTCACATAAATGATCAATTGATAAACATTTTTTGTAAAACATTTTTAAATTATATATATTTTGGATTAAAAAAAGGGTTTTTTTTGTGTAATCAGTGTATTTTTTTAGCTAGAAGTTGAAAAAAATCACAAAAGGTTATAATTATTTTACAAAAATGCTTAATTTTTCACGTAAATAACACGTTTTATCACATAAATGGCTTATTCATGAGTGTTTGTTGTAAAACATTTTTAAAATTATATATATATATTTATATTTATACATTCCGAATCCAAATGAAAAAAAGGACTTTTTCGTGTGTAATCAGTGTATTTCTTTTACATAGAAGTTGAAAAAATAACAAAAGTTTATATTTATTTTACATTAATTTTAATCATACTATACTAATACATCATTTTTTATTTTAGTCCATTATATCGTAAAAAGAAAACAGAGTAAAGAACTTTCCCTAAGAAATAATGAGCTGAATGATGTAACTCAGTGAGTTATTTTCCTGTTATATATAATGTAAACTATCTAATGTAGCTAAGAGTAAAATTTAAATTCGGTAAAATTTATTTATATAATGAATAACTTTTGTATTTTAGTCAATTATTGGATCACAGAGAATACGGAATACAAGAGTTCCTCCCTGGGTCTAATAATATACCAGAAGAATATCAAAGAAGATATTGTTCAAGAAAAGTGCTTTGTAACCATTGATATCGTAAGCTATAGTAGTTTGTATTACAGAAAATTTACTATAAAACAGTTTTATGAATGTAAAAACTAGATATGGTATTTTCTATTACAATTATTTACTTGTAAATTTTATTCATCTAGAGAGGTAATTTGGTGATTTTTTGACAGTTTTTTAAAAAAGTTAAAAAGTACAAAAAAATCAAAAAATATCGAAAACTATATATTTCAATGATTATTTTTTAAAAAGTTCAAAAAAATGTAATAAAGCTCTGTTTTGAAACATAAAAAATTTAAAAGGATTGTGTAGGATAAAATTCTCACTCAAAAAATTATTGAAAATTGAATGAAATAAAAGAATATTTTCCCAAATACCAAAGTTTTGTAAATATAAAGTGAAAAACTCTATATATATATATTGTTTTTAAAATAATATCGAAAACTATATATTTCAATGATTATTTTTTAAAAAAATAAAAAAAATTTAAAAGGAAGGTGTAGGATAAAATCCTCACTCAAAAAATTATTGAAAATTGAATGGAATAAAAGAATATAAAGTGAAAATCTCTATATATATATTTATTTTTTTAAAAAAATATCGAAAACTATATATTATAATGATTATTTTATTAAAAAGTTGAAAAACAAAAAACTTTGTAATAAAACCCTGTTTTAAAACATAAAAAATTAAAAAGGAATGTAATAAAAGAATATTTTACCAAAATACCACATTTTTCTTGTAAATATCTAGTAAACATTTCTAAAATATTGTTGGTGAAATTTACTGGAAAATGGTTTTAAGTGTGTCAAAGACTAAATATGATGTTTTCATTGAAATGTTTATTTTCAAAAGATCCAAATAATAACATTGAATCAATTAGTTAAATTTAACAGTCAAATTCTTTTTTATCAAGTAGGTTTAATGTTTCTATTGTGATTAATTCTCAAATATTGTAAACTTGAACTATCTAGAGGAGTAATTTGTCGATTTTGATGTGTTTTTTTCTTTTAAAAAATTATCATGTAATACCACATACTTCAGTTCTAATTCGTTTTGAACAATTTCATGGGAGACAAAGAATAAAAAAGTTACATTGATTTAGTTTTTAGAATTAAAGTTGCTATCGAAAATGGTTTGTTCTTGTTTAAAAAAATTATTACGTAATACCACATACTTCAGTTCTAATTCGTTTTTAGAATTGAAGTCGCCATCGAAAATGGTTTATTCTTGAATGGGTAAATCCATAGCCTCTTCCTCATCATGACAGAAGCTTTCTGATGATTGCATTTTGAAAAACAAATTACATTGTTTTAGTTTTCCGAATTGAAATTGCCATCGAAAATGGTTTGTTCTTAAACGGGAAAATCCATAGCCTTCTCATCATCATGTCTAAGTTTTCTACCCCAATATCTCCAACCTCTCAGAGATAGAAATTGTTCTGTTTAAAAAAATAATGGAAATTGTATATATAAATGATTGTTTTTGAAAAAAATGGTAAATTTTTGAAAAAAATTCAAAAGGAAAATGCAGGATAAAACCCTCACTCAAGAAACTAATTTTGTATGATAGGTTGCTTACCTAATAATAAGAAAATAATGAATAATTTATATTTAAGCAATTATTGAAAAAATTAATGAAAATTGAATAGAATAAAGGAAATATTTTACCAAATAGCCTGTTTTTTTTTGTAAAGATATACAAACAGATAAAATTTAACCATTTAAAGGATGATTTTCTTTTTTGCAAAAAAATAATGAAGATTTAATGAAATGAAAGAATATTTTACCAAATACCTTGTTTTTTTTGTAAATTTGTACAATTAGATGAAATTTAACCATTTATAGGATGATTTGTTTTTGTAAAAATTTAATGAAAATTGAATAAAATAAAAAAATATTTCACCAAAATACCTCTTTTTTGTAGATGTAAACAACTAAATGAATATCTAACTTTATCCATTTTTTTCCATTTGGGATCATGTTTTGAAGGTTTTCAAGATAGTTTTAGTAAAAGCTTATGCATTGATTGTCATTACAAGTTGTAGTGTTTGGTATTATTTAATATTTACTGACTCTAGCTATATTATATGAAATTTTCCCTACTTATTACACAATAAATGTATATATTCACATATTGTTTCATTTTTAATCACTGTATTTATTCAATGTAGATATATCTCCTCTCTCTCCTCTCTCAAGATATCATATGAGTCGAATTACAAAAAATTATCAAAACTTAAATGCCATACATTCAAAATCTAGATGCTCTATGAGTTAAAGTTATGTATATAATTATGTAAAAAATTATCAAAACTTGAATGCCATGCATTCAAAATCTATAAGTTCAATTTAAGTAAAAAAATAATCAAAACTCAAATGCCACTTAATTGCCACTCAAATGCCACTCAAATACCCCTCAAATAAAATACAATATAAACTCGGCGAATTCATCCAACGTCGTAACCCATTGCATAACCCCCAAGATCAAATCCACAAAAAAACACTTGGTAGGGAGATCTGCTCATATATTACTACTATTATGGAATCAAAAGTACATAGAACAGAAGTCTTCTTTCCTAAGATATAACATCAGTACATCAAGTACATCAATGATGACATTGTAAAAAAGATTATGTATTGATTATCATTACAAGTTGTAGTGCTTTGTATTACTTAGTATTTACTAACTCTAGGTATATTATACAAGGATATTTTCCTACTTATTATGTAATAAATGTATATAATCATATATTGGTTTAATGTAGTTATATCTCCTTGTTCTTCTCTCCTCTCTCTCCAAATATCATATGAGTTCGAGTTATGTAAAACAATTATCAAAACTTAAATGCCATACATTCAAAATCTAGCTGCCATATGAGTTCAAATTAAGTAAAAAAATAATCAAAACTCAAATGCCACTTAAATGCCACTCAAATGCCACTCAAGTACCCCTCAAATGAAATACAATATAAACTCGGCGAATTCATCCAACGTCGTAACCCATTGCCTAAACTCCAAGGTCTAATCCACAAAAAAACACTTGGTAGGGAGATCTGCTCATATATTACTACTGACGAGACCTAGGCTATTACAGAGGAGACCTAGACTATTACAGACGAGACCTAGACTATTACAGACGAGACCTAGACTATTACAGAGGAGACCTAGACTATTACAGACAAGACCTAGACTATTACAGACGAGACCTAGACTATTACAGAGGAGACCTAGACTATTACAGACGAGACGTAGACTATTACAGACGAGACCTAGACTATTACAGAGGAGACCTAGACTATTACAGACGAGACCTAGACTATTACAGACGAGACCTAGATTATTACAGGCGAGATCTAGACTATTACAGTCAAGACCTAGACTATTACAGACGAGACCTAGACTATTACAGACGAGACCTAGACTATTACAGACGAGACCTAGACTATTACAGGCGAGATCTAGACTATTACAGACAAGACATAGACTATTACAGACGAGACCTAGACTATTACAGTCAAGACCTAGACTATTACAGACGAGACCTAGACTATTGTAATAGATTTCTGTCCTCTATCATAACACAACGGAATCCTCTCCTGTCTCTCTCCTCACACTTTGGGGTCTATCCCGAATAGACGTTAACGAACTGCACGGGATCCACGACCCAAACACACTACTAGAAGTTTTATCAAACAAATACTTTATTTGATACACAAGTAAAAGGGTATTTAATACTATCCATTCAACAACTGACTCTCTCAAGGTACAACAGCTACTTTTATAGGAGATAAGAGACAGTTTCATTAACTTATTAGGCGTAGAAAATAATAAAACATAATACAAAGAATACACAAGTAATAGAATGCGATACAAAAGATAATAACACAACAAGCCAATTAGATCAATAGCACATGGTAAAGTGGCACTGGGCACTGCTTCCCGCTCTTTTCTTGGTGGTGGAATCTTTCCACTCCTTATTAGGAAGTGCCACTTCCTAGTCTGGGCTCCTGGTAGAGGGAAGGCTCCGGTCTCCGTTCTGTTGAGGCTCTTAGGTTCCTAGGGGCACAGGCTCTATGAATCACTCTGTTTGGATACAGGGTCGGGGTCCTGACTTGGGGTAGGCCCGGGGTAGACCCAGGGTAGCTACTATATGTTCATATAAGTAGGATACAGGGTGGATACTGGCCCGGGGTACCCGGTATAGACCCGGGGTACCCGGTATCCCTTTTTCAGGGGGATTTAGGTAGCTACCGAGGGGGGAAGAGTTCTGGTGGTACTGTAACACCGTTACCAGAGGGCACAAGGGATGTAGGGTGGGTTTTAGGGTGGGGAGGGAGTATGACACCACTTAATCACCATGCAAATCTCCCACATTATTACAGACAAGACCTAGACTAAGTATGCGATGATGATGTTAAACGGCTAATTTATTACTTTTATCGCATGAAAAGCAAAATGAGGAAGTAGGAATATATTTTCTCAACGATGGAACACATTCAGTTTCATTCTTCTGCTCAAAATAAGGTTTGAGAGTGAAAACGTTGTGTGAAAAACTTGGCCGTGATTAAAACGAACTAAACTGTCCAAATGTCCAGAAAATCTGAGCTTTCCCCATAATTGTTTTACACCAGATGCTGAGAAAGTGAACAGAAGTTGATTCTCAGGTTAGGGGGGGATATAGTAATAGCAGTAATGAGGCGGATAAGGGTGGATATGAGTATAGCAGTTCAAAAGTACAGATAGTAAAGGGTATTTGCAGGCTAAGAAAAGGGGTCGTTATGTCCTGTGGAGGAATAGGCATCCTACTAAGGGGTATGATGCAGGGTTCAGAGAACACCACCGTCCAAATAATAGGTATTTTCCACGTTCACCATGGAGTTCACCTACCATGAGCAGAAGGTCTGGGCGGATTACCTCCCAAGCAAGGAGAAAGAACTGCTTTCAATGTCAAGAATTTTGGCCTCAAGTTCGTAACTGCCCTGATGTTAGATGCTTCCTATGTGATCAACATGGACATACCTCACAAGACTGTGACACTGAGAGTAGGTGTGAGAGAAGGTCAAGTGGTTTTAGTGGTTGTGGGGAAGATTTGCCGCATAAAGTGAGATTTGTAAGCAGTGTTGGTGGGTGCTACAGGTAGCAAAGAATGTAGAATGCGTTTGTAGAATCAAACGCTTTGTCAAAGTAAATGGTAAAGAGGTAAAGTTGGTATTAGACACTGGAGCTGAAGTGTCAGTGGTAACTGAAAATACCGGATCTGAATTTGAGATAAAGTAAACCTATTAATGATGGGGTTGACGGTTCCAGGCTGAATTTTATTGGTACGTCAACCATACCAACCAGGATCTAATTCAAGAATAAAACCAATCTAACAAGTGCAAGACTAAATCAAATATTCATCCAACAAAACGAATTGCATTTAAATTATCAACGCACACACAATATTAACTCAACAAACACTACTATCGCTGGCAACATCCAAACAATCTATAACAAAATAATCTCTTATACATTTTCACTTAACAAATCAAAAACTAATTTTGGGTTCTGTTTCACAACTTTTTTGAAGTTTATTCATATTGCATAGAAGTTTTCACGGCACACATCTCCAATTACATCAAACAAAACTTGTAAAAATTCTAAATATTTTCACTCCTTACAAACCACTCATTTTTCACACTTTTTATTTCTTACTTTTAATACATTTCATGTTCTCACTTATCGAACTTTCACATTTTGTTTCACATACATCGCACTTCAATAGCTTCCTATTTTGGTATCCGAGAGCTTCTCCTATTATCATACTACTTGCATTGGCACTGGTTTGCCTCGGCTGACTTTCTGCTGCATGTTTGATTAAATGGTTGCTTAGTCAGCCATCAATTGTCTGCTTGAGGAAATGTCCCTTCTTCGGTGCCACAGCAGATAGAGGTCACATTGAGGTCAAGGGTGACGAGGACGAAGAGTTTAACATTGATGTGTGGTGGACAAAGTCAATATTGTACAATGTTTAGCACTACAACCAGTAATTTCAATATAGCTGCTGAATTATTATTGTTATTTCCTGAGTTAACCAGCTATCTGTTTCCCGTCCCACCCCACCCTCTCCAGTCTTTCTTTCCATTATGTAAGTATTTGGTTATGCAAGTGAAATAAACTTTGTAAGTCTGTAGTCTGACAAGGAAGGTATATACTCACTCCAAACAATGACAAATGCGGGTCAACTGATTGTTTACTATATTTATATCAATTAATATCTAAAATTGTACAAAAGAAGGTGAGATTAAACTAAAACTGATAGCTTGGGTTGTGAAAGAGATAACTGTTAGCCTGTGTACCATAAACCCGAGGGTTTAGACGGTGCAGACGGTACGCCATGGCCAGTCACACACGCAATGCACAACATTAAACTGGAGACCAGATGGGCAGTTGTGTTCTACTGGTGGAAGAAGATCTGTAGCTTGAGTGAACTTAGCACAGTTGGTTCCAGGAACAGGAGAGTAAATGTTACCGTTCTCGGTACAGGAAGCTGCAACAGATATGAGGAACTGAGTCTATATTTTGGTTTTTTATGCCCACATGTAAATATTACAGACTATAAATAACTACTACATACTATAACTACTACATACTATAACTACTACATACTATAACTACTACATACTATAACTACTACATACTATAACTACTACTAACTATTACTACTACATACTATAACTACTACTAACTACTAATACCAACACATGATGTAATTCTCTACTCACGCAGAATTGGATCTGGAGATGGTTGTGGTCCTTGACATCCAGAGGGACATCTTGTAAGATGGCTCCAGTTGCATACACATTCATCGACATCAAATTGAAGGCCATCAGGGCAGCGCTGCTCCACAGCCGGCAGCCAGATTGTTCTTTGGAAGAAGCTGCCACAGTTGTTGGATGAGTTGGGAGAGTAAAAGTTTCCTCTTTCATAGCAGGTGCATCGACTGACTGCAACGAACATTGAGGTAGGCAATTGTATTTGACCTCAGGTTATATAATAGACATGGGGAGTGTTGTATTTGACCGTGGATTATATAATAGACACGGGAGTGTTGTGTTTACAATATTACTTTGTATGACTTACTTTTTATGCTGTTAGGGGAGGCAGCAGCAAGTGCCAAGAGACAGGCAAGAATTGCAACTTTCATGATGGAGTATTAGTGAGTCCAACAACTTGTATACTCTACAATATACAGTATAAAAACTTGTATACTTTACAATATATAGTATAGCAACTTGTATACTTTACAATATATAGTATAACAACTTGTATACTCCACAATATATAGTATAACAACTTGTATACTCTACAATATATAGTATAACAACTTGTATACTCTACAATATATAGTATAACAACTTGTATACTCTACAATATATAGTAAAACAGCTTGTATACTCTACAATATATAGTATAACAACTTGTACACTCTACAATATATATAGTATAACAACTTGTATACTCTACAATATACGGTATATCTAGGATATACAAGATCAAGTCTCAATATTATTATTGTAACTCAAAAGAAATGAACAAGAGTCAGCGATGTAGCCAACAGCTATTCTTACCTTCAACCAACGATATAAGTGACTGATAGACAAACATCTGTTCCTTTTATATAAGCTGTTGTTAGTTGTTGAACATCTGAATATGTCATAAAGTCATTAGACATTATATCATCAGCGATAACGTGTTATAAAGATATATTTAAGAGGAAGTAGATATTTCAACACTCTCCACTTCATGTCCTCAAGTGACTCTGGGTGAGAAAGACCAATGTGTTGGATCACTTCATACCTTATAAGGAGTTGTGTGACGTCTGCTAACATTCATATAACGAGTAAGTGGTCCATAAAATGTTGTTTATTCATATAGAATATTACATCACCTGCTTGACTTTAGATTAAATGCTTTCTAAGACATCATCAATGCTGTAAACTCACAAATATCATCTTTAGATGTAGATAGCTCGCCCCACTTGTGCTGACGCACCAGCTATTTTTTAGTATCAAACTAACAATTATTTTTGTCCCATTTGTCATTTCTGAATATATATCCCGGTTTTCTTTCAGTCCGAGGTTCTTCCTCTCAAATGTCACCACACCGATCACAGCACCTCCAACCTCCTGGTTGGGCCAGAAGACTATCACAGGCTATAACAGACTATAACAGACTATAACAGACTATAACAGGCTATAACAGGCTATAACAGGCTATAACAGGCTATAACAGTCTATAACAGGCTATAACAGGCTATAACAGACTATAACAGACTATAACAGACTATAACAGGCTAGAACAGGCTATAACAGACTATAACAGACTATAACAGACTATAACAGGATATAACAGGCTATAACAGACTATAACAGGATATGACAGACTATAACAGGCTATAACAGACTATAACAGGCTATAACAGGATATAACAGGCTATAACAGACTATAACAGACTATAACAGACTATAACAGACTATAACAGACTTTAACAGACTATAACAGGCTATAACAGGCTATAACAGGCTATAACAGGCTATAACAGACTATAACAGGCTATAACAGGATATAATAGGCTATAACAGGCTATAACAGACTATAACAGGATATAACAGACTATAACAGACTATAACAGGATATAACAGACTATAACAGGCTATAACAGACTATAACAGACTATAACAGACTATAACAGACTATAACAGACTATAACAGACTATAACAGACTATAACAGACTATAACAGACTTTAACAGACTATAACAGGCTATAACAGGCTATAACAGGCTATAACAGGCTATAACAGACTATAACAGGCTATAACAGGATATAATAGGCTATAACAGGCTATAACAGACTATAACAGGATATAACAGACTATAACAGGCTATAACAGACTATTACAGGCTATAACAGGCTATAACAGGCTATAACAGACTATAACAGGCTATAACAGGATATAACAGACAAAAACAGACTATAACAGGCTATAACAGGATATAACAGACAAAAACAGATTATAACAGGCTATAACAGACTATAACAGGCTATAACAGGCTATAACAGACTATAACAAACTATAACAGACTATAACAGGCTCTAACAGGCTATAACAGACTATAACAACTTCCACTAGTAATATCAATATAAAACAATATAATAAAATCCTTCCTCCCTTTGCTATAGTTAGCAGACCTAAGGGTTGTTTTTGCTCTCAGATGTCAACTAAACGCATAGATATGAGTAAAAACAGAAATACCATAAAGAAAAGAACAATATATACTGTTTAACATTAGCGATACGACCAGAAGACCAAAAGAGTAGAAGACCAAAAGATAAAAAATTTCTCTGTAAAATTCAATACGATGGCTCAAACTTTTCTTGATGTAGAAACTTATAAAAACCTCAATAACTTTCTTTTGTTTGTGTCTCTGAACCTGTTGGATTAGTTGATAGGAAGTGAGAGTGAACAAAAAACATATTTTGCTGGTGAGCAACGGAGGGAAGGGAGGTGGTGTCCACTCAGCTGATATATCAATTCAGACCAGACCACTTAGTAACTGAAGTCTATAGAAGAGACTTCCTTCTGCACATCACTATCATCCTATGTAAAAGCTCTCTCCATCGTATTGCAAACCTAAAACTTGGTGAACTGTTGGAAGTACCAGGGTTGGTACGGTTTAAACCCACGATTTAAACCAGATGAGTAGTAATATATGAGCAGATCTCCCTACCAAGTGTTTTTTTGTGGATCTGACCTTGGAGTTGAGACAATGGGTTACGGCGTTGGATGAATTCGCCGAGTTTATATTGTATTTTATTTGAGGGGTATTTGAGTGGCATTTGAGTGGCATTTAAGTGGCATTTGAGTTTTGATTATTTTTTTACTTAATTTGAACTTATAGCATATAGATTTTGAATGCATGACATTCAAGTTTTGATAATTTTTTTACATAACTCGAACTCATATGATATTTTGAGAGAGAGGAGAGAAGAATGAGGAGATATAACTACATTGAATCAATATATGATTATATACATTTATTACATAATAAGTAGGAAAATATCCTTGTATAATATAGCTAGAGTTAGTAAATACTAAGTAATACAAAGCACTACAACTTGTAATGACAATCAATGGATGATAGTCTTTTTCTTTACAATGTCGTCATTGTTGTACTGATGTTATAATATGTCATGGCAAATATACTGAACTTCTACTGGCTAAGCTAGGACCATCACAGCCAAGCCTCTCCTATCAGTTAACTGTTATATTGTTCATGGTTAACCACACATAACTTATTATTTAATTATTATTATTATAAATAATCTAAGGGTTTTTACTAAATAATTAGGAAGGAAGACTTCTGTTCTATGTACTTTTGATTCCATAATGAACTAAAATAAAAAGTTATGTATTAGTATAGGATGATTAAACAAAAATGTAAAATAATTACATGAATTTGAATTATAGTTCTTTTTACATTGGTTAGTTAACATTATATAGTAAAGGGAAGTAACTCACCAAGTTATATTGTTCGGTTTGTTTTTTCTTGAGCATAATTTTCATCAAGTGTTTTTGATTCTCTCTCTTCTATCTAAAGCAAAACAAAAAATAATTGCTTTATAAATAAATTTTATGTAATTGGAAGTATTACTTATATCAGTTAGTTTACATTAAATAAAAAACACTCACTGGGTTGTGTTGTCTGACTTGCTCTTCTTGAATATAGTTTTCACCAGGGGGTGTTGGTTCTCTCAAAGATGTAGAAGATGTGTTTCCCACTCCCATTGAAAGCACTAAGACCTTGTTCTCAACAACCTCATCTGTAGTAAAGTACTTCATCTGGTTGGAATCATTAAGTTTGTTGGATAGGTTTTGAGCCGTTTCTATCGCTTGCAATGCTAAGAATGTGATTATATCATGTCGATGATAACCAAATCTACTAACTTCACGATTTCTTACAAGTATGACTCCTGTTCCAATTCGTTTGACGTCGCTAGCATGTTTTTCAGGTATATATAGAACTCCCATCATCAAACCATCGTATTGCAAACATCTGTAGTTTACCAGTAGCGCATCCATCACCACTTCTCCATTAGGTAATGTTAACTGAGTTGATATTTGAGGAGATTCAAAACTGATCACACTTCCAACAGCAAATTGAGAGAGTGTTGCGATACGAACCATACTGATCAACTGACTAGGTGTTTTTTTTTTATTAATCTACTTAGCTGTTTAGCTTCCTCAAGGAAAATATTGGATGGGAAGTTGATAGGGTGAAAGATTGGATGCTTGTCTGAATCGAATCCCATAAAAACCACCAGTTTTGGAACATCCGGTTGTGTTGGAGCTAATTTGTTGTAATCCTCATTTCTCACCATGGATCTCACTTGTCGTCTGTTGCCAAATGTTTCGACATTGTAGCGGATAATGCATAAGTTTTTATATACATCCTCAGCTGGTCTTTCGATGGAGATTATCTCGAGAAGTGATGGCGTTTGATTTAAGTGAAGTGGTTGAAACCTTCCAATCATTACTCTGTCATTGGTATCGCAAGAATTGAGCAAACTAGCAGCATTTTTTGACAAGCAGGAAAGATGAGAAAGAGATGGTGCTTTCAAAGTCCAAGCATAGTCAATCGTTTTATTTTTATCCGAATCCCATGGCTTTGGTCGAACTGTTTTCAGTTTCCTTCTTATTATATGTGAATCAGGAGGGATATTTTCTTTATCATCAGAGTATGGTTCGAATGTTGAGAGAAATGAGGTATTACGGTCTTCATTCATATTCAGAGCGTTCAGTGAGAAGTTGGAACTGAAAAGAGAGTAAAAAATATGTAACAGATGGTTGGAATTTGAAAAATATTTGAAAAGAATAAACTAACTAGATATTGATAAAATAAACACATAATCAAAACCAAAATAATTTTTCTGATGCATTATGGTGAAACTATTTGATCTTTTATTAATAAGAACAAAATATTAAAACATAAAATTAACTTTCGGAAGTATTATAGCAAATCTAGTTGAAGTTTTCTATCAATACATGTTAAAGAATTATTTAGTGATTCTCACCTTATTGACTGAAAGTCTTTCTATAGTTTCAAGTAAATGTAGTAGTTGGTGTGTAGATGTTGCTTCTTTGCTAGCTATTGTAGAACTGGATGCTTTCTGTGTGAAAACACTGGTTCTTAAATAGCTAAAGCTGTACTAATTAACCCTATGAAAACCATCTCGTGAAACCTTCTTTATAATATATCTATGACTCAGCAGTTTTTCACGCGATATTCCCGCGAAAGCATTGGTTTTTATTCGCGTGAAAATTATTTTTTTACTCCCGCAAAAGCAGCAGTTTTATCCCTATGGAAATAATTGTTTTATTCCCGCGAAAGCATTGGTTTCTCTCCGCGTGAAAATAAAATTTTTATTCCCGCGAAAGCAACGGTTTCCATTCGCGTGAAAATAAATTATTTATTCCCGCAAAAACATTGGTTTGTATTCGCGTGAAAATAAAATATTTATTCCCGCGAAAGCAACGGTTTCCATTCGCGTGAAAATAAAGTATTTATTCCCGCGAAAGCATTGGTTTGTATTCGCGTGAAAATAAAATTGTTATTCCCGCGAAAGCAACGGTTTCCATTCGTGTGAAAATAAATTATTTATTCCCGCGAAAACATTGGTTTGTATTCGCGTGAAAATAAAATATTTATTCCCGCGAAAGCAACGGTTTCTATTCGCGTGAAAATATATTATTTATTCCCGCGAAAACATTGGGTTGTATTCGCGTGAAAATAAAATATTTATTCCCGCGAAAGCAACGGTTTCCATTCGCGTGAAAATAAAGTATTTATTCCCGCGAAAGCATTGGTTTGTATTCGAGTGAAAATAAAATTGTTATTCCCGCGAAAGCAACGGTTTCCATTCGTGTGAAAATAAATTATTTATTCCCGCGAAAGCATTGGTTTGTATTTGCGTGAAAATAAAATTGTTATTCCCGCGAAAGCAACGGTTTCCATTCGTGTGAAAATAAATTATTTATTCCCGCGAAAACATTGGTTTGTATTCGCGTGAAAATAAAATATTTATTCCCGCGAAAGCAACGGTTTCTATTCGCGTGAAAATATATTATTTATTCCCGCGAAAACATTGGGTTGTATTCGCGTGAAAATAAAATATTTATTCCCGCGAAAGCAACGGTTTCTATTCGCGTGAAAATATATTATTTATTCCCGCGAAAACATTGGGTTGTATTCGCGTGAAAATAAAATATTTATTGCCGCGAAAGCAACGGTTTCTATTCGCGTGAAAATATATTATTTATTCCCGCAAAAACATTGGGTTGTATTCGCGGGAAAAAATATTATTTATTCCCGCGAAGGCAATGGTTTCTATTCGCATGAAAATATATTATTTATTCCCGCGAAAGCATTGGTTTGTATTCGCGTGAAAATAATTTTGTTATTCCCGCGAAAGCAACGGTTTCCATTCACGTGAAAATAATGCTGATTCATAGCAGTGCAACTTAAGCTATATAAGAAGCACTGTTTTCATACAGACAGCATTCACTTCATCGTTAGTAACTGAAGGAACAAGATCTACTACATCATCATCTACTACAGCACTCCTTCTTTATCATTTGAATTACATAGGAAACAGCTGAAGTTCAAACAACTATGTGTATAATTCATCTAATTCAAAGAAAACAAGTCTTCATTTGTGATGTAAGTATCTATATTTTGTTTTGATTGTAATCAATTTAAACGTGAAGACATTTTCTGAAAAAAACAAGATTATTCACTATTTAAGATATCAAAAAATGTTGTATGTAAGTTTTAATTATGTTTTATTATTATTATTATTTCAGGACTTCAAAATGAAAAAAGTACTTCTTCTTCATCCGAATTTTATAGAAAGCAGCTCAAGTTCAACCAACTAGGAATATCATTCATTTAATTCAAAGAAAGACAAGTCTTCATTTCTGATGTAAGTATTTACATTCTATTACAATAGTAATCAATTCAAGTATATTGAAAAAAATTGAAACCTTAGTCTTTTTTTATTTTTTGCTATAAAGCATTATCATTTTTTTTTAGAATAACAACGAACTAGATCAAAGGGAAAGAACTTTCCAACAAAATTTCAACTTGAGTAATAACTGAAGCTACTACTTATATTATATATAAATAATGTGTCGAGTAACAAACAACAGATATGTAGCAAACACTATTTATAATGAAAAGAAAGAAATGCAAAAAACTCGGAATTGCTTTGAAAATACTAAAGACTGCACCGAATGGATAGATGATAGTTTACTCGTTACTTCGTCGTTGTTTTTACAACGAACTTTTCCTGATACCACTGCAATAACTTATGTCGTCGCAACTTATCCTGATAATCACTGTAGTCTTTTGTCATTAAAATTACAAAAAACTATTGCGCAACTTTCCCCAACGGACTTTTTCAAGTTCATTTGCAATGAACTCTCTTTTTATGAAAGAGAGACTTTAATGCTTGATGAAAGTTATCGAAGAAAATCATTTCTTACAAATTGGAGACGAGTAGGTAAACATTGTGGTGAAAACATGGCTGGAACTGGTTTCTATATCCTTGAAAAAGACAACGCTGTTCGATGTGCTTTTTGCCGAGGGGTATTACTAAACTGGAAGGATGAAGATGAACATCCGATGAAAGAACATGCTAAAAGTTTTCCGTTTTGTCGATTTGTTAGAGGATTTAACACTCACAATCGTGTGTATAGACCTAGGAAACTACTTGCAGATGAAATGAAAAACATCTCAATTGTCAAAAGTTATACGATGGAAGAACAAAAAACTAGAAGAGGAGATTTAACTGCAGAAGTATTACCTCTAGGTATATCAATTGATCGTCCTGGTACACCACGTTTTGCTACTGAAACATCTAGAGAAGACAGTTTCAAACAATGGAAGGGTAAAGTCTCCATGAAACTCCTTTCCAATGCAGGTTTCTACTATACTAAGTTCGGAGATAGTGTAAAATGCTTCTTTTGCTCAGGTGAACTTAAAGAATGGGAAGAGAGTGATCTACCGTGGGAGGAACACTGTCGATGGTTCCCAGACTGTTATTTTTTACTCAGCAGTAAAGGTGAAGAGTATGTTGAGGATGTTTACATGCGAACGGAAAAAGGCAAAAGGTGTAAGCGACGGGTTGAAAAATATCGAGAAAAAGTAAAACAAATAACGCACAACAATGACACCGAAGAAATGAAACTTATTTGCAAAAAACTAGGATACAGTCAAAACGATATCGAACAAGTTTTAGTGTTAAATGGAAAACCTTTTGAGCGAATAGGTTTTATGATTGAAGCCTTACATACTTTTGAAAATGATTTTACATCTGTTGAGAATTCGTCAACACTGTTAAAAAATGATGCTAAATCAATTTATTCGTTAAAAAAAGATAAAGATCAGACTAAGCAAAGCAAACTCGCTCAATGTGTGTCTGAGTCACATGAAAAAAAAGTAATTGCAAATCATATCTCTCTTCCGTGCGGTCATCTCATTTACTGTAGTGAGTGTAAGGAAAAAGCACTTACTGAATGCTCATCAGAAGTAAAACCTTGCCCAATCGATGGTTGTCAGGTTGAAATTAAAGCATTTATGAAGATCTACATGAGCTAGCATAACAATTAACCTCAAAAAAAAGAAAAAGTAATGAATGATTAAATAGGTATTTCAATTTGAAAACGAATCATTCGCGTTTTGTAATTTAACGGAATAACAACAAATATGTTACGTGTTGAAGACTTTGCTCACCAAGAAGCTTCCGATGCTATAGGACCTAAGACTTTTTTGGCTGAGGTTTCTGATGAAATGTTGAGGATTTATTTTACGGAAGAATGTGTATACTGTGTACTAGGAGGAAGTTTTTACAAGCAAGCAACCAATCTATCACTACTAAACTGTTACTGTTCACACGTTGATGATAAATGTATCACTTGTAAAAGATATGCTGAAATGGTTGAAGGTGCTACACCTACCAAAAAAGAATTGGGTGATGCTATCGACTGGATTGATAGAAGACAAGTTTTGAAAAACGCTAAAATGGGTTTTTTGGTGCATGATGAATGGATTAATGCTTTTTTGGATCTTTCCTCTGATCATTTGAAGTCTCCCTTTATGTTAACAAATTTGAGAGCACGATTAAATCCCTACCTATTACCTACTAGTCAGAGCAAACTGGCTTATCAACGTCTAAAGGATAAATTACTTGCGATAGCGGAAGGATATCCATATGCTTATACTCCTGATGAAAAAGAAGACTCAGTCAACCCGATAATACCTATTGATTTGACAAATATATCTGAGGACTCATAAAAGAACTGCTACAAAAAATGTTGCTTCATTTATCTCTGAACTACAGAAGAAACATGAGTGGAAAAACTCAAGGAATCAAGTCAATTGCTACATTGGCTGATTTTGTTCCTAAGTTTATAAGGACTCATTTTGAACACATTCCTTTAGAGCGTTCGAATCCTCTTTTTGTTCAACTCATCACCGAAGAAGTATTTTATTTTGTGTTAGGATTCAATCTAGTTCGTAAATCAATACAAAGCATGCTTTTGAGCTGTAATTGTATTTCAAGAGCAAATCCTCTCGAATGCTTAAACTGTTCTAGGAGCTTTGATCCAAAAGTATGCTGTCCGCAAGACAAGTTGATAGATTTTGAAGATCTCAAAAGAGCGATCGAACTGATTGATATAAAGCAATGTTTGAAAGATGCTGATCTGGGTGATTTGATAGATATTTCGATTTTAAGAGGTTTGACTTCCTTTCGCTGGACAGGAACACATGTTCTTTTGTCTCAATCTCGATTGGAACCATACTTACATTTTGGTAACCACTTTGATGAGATTGTTTCACATCTTCAAAATCAGCTGAGAGAGCTGAACAAGCCACTAGCCACTTACGTATAAATAGAAAGAACATCAAGAAAGAAAGTATTCAACTTTCAACACTGAAAGCAAAAACATTTTAAAAAATGAGCTGCGTATTTATCTTGCTACTGGCACTAACATTTCCCAATGTTAGTGGAGTATTCTATACCAACGAAATTGATGAATGTATAGCCGGAGCTATGGATAAAAATGATGTCTTGGTTTTTTCACCTTTCGAAAGGACTATACGATATAAAGATGAAAATGGAAAAAACTGTGTGCGACTCTACCCTCCTGACTTATTATATTGTGGTTTTTTCATCCCTCAAAGCGCTTCTTGGGTCTGCAAGGACACTACTTCTACAGATTCCATGTCTTGTAATACTACAACAAAATACGTTTTGAATCAAGAGGAATGTGAAATGGGTATTACAAATAATACGAAAGGACTTACTCAAAATACAAAAGTATATCGAAATGGGAATTTATGTGCATTTCAATACAACCGCAGACGTGTAATCTGTCCAATAAGAAGACAGTTTGAGACATTCAAATTTGCATGCGTGCAATGCGTTCATTCCGATCATTCGATCAACAAGGAGCCAAAACCAGTTAACATCACTAACATCAAAGATTCATCACTTTCGACTTTTGACAGTTTCAAAACTAGTGGAGTGTTTTATAGCAACAAAATTGATAAATGTCTAGCTGGAGCTATGGAAAAAAACGATGTGTTGGTTTTTTCACCTTTTGAAAGGACTATACGATATAAAGATGAAAATGGGGAAAACTGTGTGAGACTTTATCCTTCTGACTATATATATTGCGGTTTTTTCATCCCTCGAAACGCTTCTTGGATCTGTAAGAGTAAAGATTCTACAGATATCAAGGAATCAATTCCAGCTAACATCACTACCATCAATGATATCGAAATTCCAGCTAACATCACTACCATCAATGATATCGAAGGTGTAAATGAGGAATCAAATCCAGCTAACATCACTAACATCAATAAAATCAAAGGTGTGAATTCAACATTTTCGAGTTTCGACAGTTTCAATGTCAGCGAAGTATTTTATGCCGACGAAATCGAAGAATGTATAGATGGAGTTATGGAAAAAAATGATGTCTTATTTTTTTCACCTTTTGAAAAGAGTATTCGATATAAAGATGAAAATGGAACAAACTGTGTGAGACTCTATCCTTCCAACTATTTACATTGCAGTTTTATTATCGCTCAAAACGCTTCTTGGATCTGCAAAAGCAAAACTTCTACAGATACCCTGACCTGCAATACGCCAACAAAATACACTCTGAATCAGGAGGAATGTGCAATAGGGGTTAAAAATAATACGGAAGGTCTTACTCAAAATACAAAACTATTTTGGAATGATGAATTATGTGTATTTGAATCCAACACCTCACGTTTGATTTGTCCACCAACAGAAGAGTTTGAGACAACCAACTTTGCATGTGTGGAATGCAATCATTCGACCAACGAGAAGCCGAAAATAGCTACTATCATCACTAACATCAATGGTATTGAAGGTGTAAATTTGTCATTTTCGAGTTTTGAAAGTTTGAAATCTATTCAAAACAAGATTATCATCAGCATCACATGTCAAGGAGATAACAAAGACAAATGCGATCCCAAAGTTATATATATAGAACTTTAGTTGGAGCATATTAACCAAAGTCCACCGAAATGCAAGACAGTTAACTCTAGACGATGAAAGCATAAACTAGGTTAAAAGTCTCTCTCTCTGAATAAAAATGAAATATCGAATCTATCTTCTATTATTCCCAATCCTAAGCAGTTATTGTCTTGCAACAAAGATTCAA
This sequence comes from Cryptosula pallasiana, assembly GCA_945261195.1. Lineage (NCBI taxonomy): Eukaryota > Metazoa > Bryozoa > Gymnolaemata > Cheilostomatida > Cryptosulidae > Cryptosula > Cryptosula pallasiana. The sequence continues at coordinate 57,441,521 of OX183132.1, forward strand.
CCATTCACTTTATCTCATAGACAGTCTGGATGTTTTTCGGGAATTCTTAATATGGAAGCGGTTAATTCAGCAACTCATATTTTAGGAAAAAACTTAAAATATCGTATACATACACTCACATGTTTCATGCAGTTTTCTCCCCAACGTAGAACCTGTGACACTTATGATATGTGGCCTCAACAATACTTTGTTTGCAAAACCGATGAAGCTTTAAATTACATTCGTTTATACGATGAGGGATTACTACCTACGATTCGAAGAACAACTTCAACAATCACCACAACTCCGCAGACAACGACGACGACAACAAAAATTACAAACGAGTCACTAGTTCCAGCTTTATCACCATCAATTCCATCTCTTCCACAAGCTCTGGGTTTAGTCGATTTAATTTTGGAACACCCAAGCCCTACAAACTCTACTATATACAATTATGAAGAAATCGAAACAACTACTGATTGTGTGTGTGATAGATACATCATATGCGAAAACAATTCAGCAGCAATTACAAATTCAACACCATCGATTTATAGAGTTTTTATTTATAATGACTTGGAGGATTTTTCAAAACTTTCTCTATCTATATTGGAAGATAGTAAACTTAAACTTGAAGAAAATCTTGTCATCGTGATTGAACCTGAATGTGATGATATTTCTTCTAAAGCCATCAAATACTTTACAAATTAAAAAGTTTTTATAGACTTTAACACTATATATTTATCCTATTACACTTTATTATGATATATATTTTATTACATTCTCCAGTAAGCAAATAATGTAATACTTATTATGTAATAATAAAACTATAACAATAACTATAGCGTTGTAGATGGTTATATCATATACAAAAACAATTCAGTGGCAATTACAACTCCATCAAAAATGTTGTCATATGAGTGCCATACATTCAAAATCTATATGCCGTATAAGTTGAAATCAAGTAAAAAAATAATCAAAACTCAAATACCCCTTAAATGCCACTCAAATGCCACTCAAGTACCCCTCAAATGAAATACAATAACAACTCGGCGAATCCATCCAACGTCGTAACTCATTGCATAACCCCCAAGAACTAATCCACAAAAAACACTTGGTAGGGAGATCTGCTCATATATTACTACTCAGATGGTTTAAACCCGGTATAAAAATCTGGTTATTTTCGGTTTTTACGGTTTTTTTTCATGAAAAGTAATACTAAAATCAAATGTAATGAAAGTTTGATGCATTTAGGGTACATTGTACACTCTTGATCTAACAAACAAGACAGTATAATATTCATATGGATGCTGCAGCTATATTGTAACTCCAGTGCTAGCATAAAGCGAATATTTTCCACATTCGGCCTCTTCCATTCTAAACTCCGCAACAGAGTAGGTGCAGAAAAAGTGGGAAAGCTAGTTTTTATTTACCGCGTAGCAAATGCATAATAGGCCTGCAAACTTTCTGTATCTGTTCTGTACATCATTTGTATATTTAATTTTAAGATACTATAATACCTATTGTTGTGAATTTGTTTTAATATACATACGTGTAAATTTCTGCAAAGTCTAAATAAAATAGTTTTGTGAATTTTGATGCCATATTTATTACATGAGTTAATTATTTGGTGTTTATGCCGCATAATGCAGTTAAAGCAGAAGCAGTGGAGCATTTATTTACATGAAAATCATAAAAAACTGGTTTAAAACCGTTTAAACCCGGTTTATTGGTTTTTACCAACCCTGGGAAGTACATTCTGTATTAACAGCTGAAATGATTACTATCTTAGTTTGTGTCAAAGATTACCAATGGTTAACAATATGTTGTAAATTCCACCAGCTACCACTTTACAAACACAGTTTAGTGACTTTAGATTACTTACATGAAGAAAACTGGAGGTTCAAGTCAAAGTTGATATAGTTATATATAGCTTTCTGTAGAGGCTCACTGTAGCATCTAAATCAACTGACAGTGTAAATATTACTGCCTAATTATATCTCGATATCCGCTCCTCTCAGGTTCATAGAATTCTGACTCTGGATAGGTCGTGGCTGACTTTGATGTAGGGTAAAATAGAGTCACTCTACACAGGTACACGATAGACTTCTCTGCTTCAGCTCTGGTAAGTAACTTTGGTTACCACTCAGGTAGTTAGGCTGTCACCAACATTTCATCTCAAGCTCCCAAATCAAGCATAATGGCAATTGTGGAGTTGGGAAGTGAGAGGGAAAGAGCCAAGGACTTTTGTTTTACTGAATGATGTTTCATCTCATAGATATTCCACAGCCCTAATTACACTTTCACATTCAATATAACCTCAACCCTCCTGTAGCGAGTAATGTCTTGTTCGCTTGCCACATGAGCCTGTCTTTTGTACCCAGAGCCAGAGTTTGGCAATGGATAGCATGCCACACGAGCCTGACTGAAGTCGATCGAGCAAATAAGAGCAGGATTATGATTTTGTGCATTCTACATGGTTTCCTGTTTTGGTTATTTTTGTAATATTTATTTTTATTAAAACTAATCGTTTATTGCTAATTTTATCATTACTGGTCAAGAAATTAATAAATTATAATTAATATTAGATATATGATTCATTATCATTTATAACTATTATGTCTTCTAATTATTTATAAGTTTTTTCTATCACAGACAATAATTCTTTTGAAACTTATATGCCCTGGTTAGCTTCAGATAGACGCCAATGATCATATAATCATCTATTATGATCTTTGTAAACACGTCGAGAGTCAATATAACCTTGACAATTTTGTCAAATGAAATCACTGTCGGTTAATCCATCAATCACAACTCGGCGGACAGAATGAAAAATCGATCATGTCCGTTCTGCTTCATCCTGCTCTGGAACTATTACACTGCTTGACGGAATGACGGGTACGGCTGATACTCTGGCTCGTGTGGTAAGCCCATTAGAAGGTTTAGTTTCTGACTTCCTTTCCCTGTGTATGACACAGTCTGTCCACATGTCCCCATGTATGACACAGTCTGTCCACATACTCTCTCATGTGTTTAAACTCTACGAGTTTGTTCTTTACTGAGTTGAATCTTACATTTATTACATCAAATAAGTGGGTTTGGGTGATGTTTTTGTCTGAGGAAAAAGAAATGGCATATTCACATGTTCCATGAACTTCTATATATATCAAATTGAGAAATTTTGATACTGAAAATTTTAAAACTGTCTGACCAAACTGTGTTCTTGGCAAATTGGCTTTTCGATTTTTTGATGAAGATTATTCTTAGGAAACTTGATAAATATTCACCATTTATAAAAGGAAAAAAACTGCCAAATTTCATGAGTTTTTCTCCAAAAATTGCACCGCAAAAACAAATATTGTTGTGGATTCTAATGTTCACTAAGTCTGCGCACACTGTACCACATTCTGGTATCCTTATACTAGCCATTAGATGACCAGACTGACCGAAAGCTGTCACACCGAAATGACCGAACTTGAGCATAAAGCTGTACCGACACTGTATGGAACTGTACCGACATTGTATGGAGCAGTACCGACATTGTATGGAGCAGTATCGACCCTGTATGGAGCAGTACCGACCCTTTATGGAGCAGTACCGACCCCACCGGGCTGGCAGGAAGTGAATCACTATAGACTATGGACCAGAAAGTAGCCTGAGAGAAGCAGAGAGCCATCTACCGGAGGTAACCACCCCTAAACCTAAGGAAAGACAGAATACAAAGGCTAGAAAGGCTGATAACTAAAGACAGGAAGCAGATATGACTGTGATTGGTGCACTAACATATAACTCCACCTACCACTACAGGGCGCCATTTACCTTTAGCCCCATATACCTTATCTCATTCGTTATCTATTTATATATCTGTATTCATTCGTTCACTGTGTAATCTTGGATAGGTTGCTTAATCACTTCCTGTGAATCGCTTATAAAACTTTTGCTCTAAGTAGTCAGTTGTAATGTACCTTTTACCAACTCATTTTATTCTGGAGGAATAAATGCATACTTACTCAACAGCACTGAGTTATGCGTCTGAGCCGAGGGCTCCTTACTGTTTGTAGAGTTGGAGATACTCTATCTTATTTCTCTTTGGTACACTACCGACCCTGTTGTTGTAACAGGTTAACCTAACAACTGGTGGCAGCTCTCTACCAACCTCAGCTAGTGGGTTTCAGCCCCAAAAATCCACTACAATATTTAGCTACATGATCTACATGCCCTACAAAGCAGTCAATTAACTTTTGATAAAAATATATCAATCCTAAACTTTCACCAAGTTTTATCGCGAGACTATCAAGCACTTGTTGTGCACTTTGGCTTCTTGACAATAACAATAAACTTTTATTGTGGACCACCATATCTCTCTGGTTCAGAAACCTCCTGGAACTAAATAAAAGATGCCAACTAAATACAAAACTCACAAAACATGAAGAAGAATTGAGTATTGAATGTCAGAATGAGTACGTTTGAAGGTTTGATTTAAATTTTGACATCGGTAGTCTGTTGGCAATTTTTCTTTAGAGAAGTTACCTAAAATACCACCCCAAGTCAGTGAACTGTTCAACTCGTTCTGCCCCCCAATGTCAGGTAATATCTCAGAAGTCAGAGAGAGGGTTAATAACTGCTATCAACCACTGGAGAGGTCAATGAATACATGCAGCTATCAATTGTGTACCTAAACACAACCAGTCAGTGGGTGTCGTGGTAAGATACAGCCATACTCAGAGTGTTCCCTCTATTCCTTGAGTCTTCAATGCATAATTTTCACTACATTACCTCTGGAGTAGTGCACTGCAATGCATTACCTCTGAAGTAGTGCACTGCAATGCATTACCTCTAGAGTAGTTCACTTTAATGCATTACCTCTGGGGCAGTGTACTGCAATGCATTACCTCTAGAGTAGTGCACTGCAATGAATTACCTCTGGAGTAGTGCACTGCAATACATTACCTTTGGAGTAGTGAGCAGCAATGCATTACCTCTGGAGTAGTGCACTGCAATGCATTACCTCTGGAGTAGTAAACCGCAATGCATTACCTCTGGAGTAGTGCACTGCAACGCATTACCTTTGGAGTAGTGAGCAGCAATGCATTACCTCTGGAGTAGTGCACTGCAATGCATTACCTTTGGAGTAGTGAGCAGCAATGCATTACCTCTGGAGTAGTGAACCGCAATGCATTACCTCTGGAGTAGTGCACTGTAATGCATTACCTCGGGAGTAGTGCACTGCAATGCATTACCTCTGAAGTAGTGAGCAGCAATGCATTATATGGGAATGGATAGCATTTGACAACATTAAAATTTTTTTCTCATACTTTCGGATGAGATTTTCAATAGAACTCTAGGAGCTGTTGCCACACACAACACTTCTGCAAGCAAACACTAACAACCCTCAACACTGCCTGCCTATATGTTTCAGCAACCAATAAAAGGGTCCATTTTGTTCACAAGTTTACACACAGATTGCTCAATGACATATTAGTTGTGACGAGCCACTGGACCTCAACTAATGCATGCGGTGGATCACGTGATACAGCAAGAAAAACTGGTGAATGAATGTTTGGGCAAGTGTGGCATATTTGTGCGAGAGTGCTTTCTCTCCTACAAAACAACCTCGGCACGATATTCACTGATGTCTAACAAAACCTCATCTTCTACAGGCGGTGGAATGCTCTGTGTGACGGCAAGCTTTTCATAACCAAGTGCACCACTGATAATACAATGCTGCGCAAATACGTCTATATAATGACCCTGTTTTTGCTAAGCTAAGTCATCGTAAGGTCACAGTGAACACAAGACCTAAGATTGCAGTGTTTCCTTGCAACCTTTCTAAGGTTAGTAGAAAGTATGATTTCGTGGGCGGACATCAACAAATGCCTCCTATTACATGCATTGCGGTCTGCTGAATGAGTTGTGTCCACAGCTGAGGGGTTCAAACAATCTCTGTCTACCCATGGAGCAACAGGTAAGCCTGTTGTTATAGCAACAGTTAAACCTGTTGTTATAACTACAGTTAAATCTGTTGTTATAACAACACTGCCTGTATGTATGTTACTTTTACAGACTATCACTTGGTGGAGTCATAACTCTATTCAATAACAACTTCTGGTTAAGTCATTGCAAAACTTTAATATATTTACTGTTTCTTTAAAAGATATAATCGAGAAGAAAAAGAGCAACAGCTGTACGAAATGTTTGTTAAAAGTTGGTCAGGGAGTTTGGTGGGAGAGATTGACGATAGTCTGTGTTCCATGAGTCGGAGTGTTTACACACTGCAGTGGGTACGCCATGGCCAGTCACACACACAGATTCCTTGAACAACGTTGAACTGTAGACCAGCGGGGCAAGAATGTTCTACTGGTGGGTGGATTGCTGTAGCCTGAGTGAACTTGGCACAGTTGGTTCCAGGAACTGGGGAGTAGATGTTACCGTTCTCTGTACAGGAGGCTACAACAAACAAAAGGAGCTAAGTCTATGAGTTGTTTTCGCATATACCTTTTATTTCTTCTTGTATGTATCAACTTCTGTTACTAACTGTCACACACCGTAACTACCCTTCATCATAACTGCTAGATGCGGTAACTACTACATACTATAACTACTACACACTACAACTACTACATACTATTACTATTACATACCATAACTACTACATACTATAACTACTACTAACTATAACTACTACATACTATCACTACTACATACTACAACTACTACTAACTATAACTACTACATACTATAACTACTACTAACTACTAATACCAACACATTATGTAATTCTCTACTCACGCAGAATTGGATCTGGAGATGGTTGTGGTCCTTGACATCCAGAGGGACACGTTGTAAGATGGTTCCAGTTGCATACACATTCATCGACATCAAATTGAAGGCCATCAGGGCAGCGCTGCTCCTCAGCCGGCAGCCATGCTGTCCTTTGGAAGAAGCTGCCACAGTTGTTGGATGAGTTGGGAGAGTAATAGTTCCCTCTTTCATAGCAGGTGCATCGACTGACTGCAATGGAAATTTAGGTAGAAAATTGTATTTGACCTTGGATTGTATAATAGACATTGGGAGTATTGTATTTGACCTTGGGTTATATAATAGACATGGGGAGTGTTGTGTTTACAATATTACTTTGTACGACTTACTTTTTATGCTGTTAGGGGAGGCAGCAGCAAGTGCCAAGAGACAGGCAAGAATTGCAACTTTCATGATGGAATTTTAGTGAGTCCAACAACTTGTATACTCTACAATATATAGTATAACAACTTGTATACTCTACAATATATGGTATAACAACTTGTATGCTCTATAATATATAGTATAACAACTTGTATACTCTACAATATATAGTATAACAACTTGTATACTCTACAATATATAGTATAACAACTTGTATACTCTACAATATATGGTATAACAACTTGTATGCTCTATAATATAACGTATATCTAGGATATACAAGATCAAGTTTCAATATTATTATTGTAAGTCAAAAGAAATAAACAAGAGTCAGCGTTGTAGCCAACATCTATTCTTACCTTCAACCAACGATATAAGTGACTGATAGACAAACATCTGTTCCTTTTATATAAGCTGTTGTCAGTTGTTGAACATCTGAATAAGTCATAAATTCGTTAGACATTGTATCATCAGCGATAACGTGTTATAAAGATATATTTAGGAGGAAGTAGATATTTCAACACTCTCCACTTCATGTCCTCAAGTGACTCTGGGTGAGAAAGACCAATGTGTTGGATCAGTCCATACCTTATAAGGAGTTGTGTGACGTCTGCTAACATTCATATAACGAGTAAGTGGTCCATAAAATGTTGTTTATTCATATAGAATATTACATCACCTGCTTGACTTTAGATTAAATGCTTTCTTAGACATCATTGATGCTGTAAACTCACAGATATCATCTTTAGATGTAAATAGCTCTCCCCACTTCTGCTGGCGCACCAGCTACCTTTGGCATCAAACTAACAACTAGTCTATTAATTGGCTCTGATTGACCTTTTGTGAATACAGTTTCAGTTCTTTCTTTGTCAAAAACTACAATAGAAATCACAGGCTAAGGACAGATCACAGCACCCCCAACTTCCAGGCTGAGCAAGAAAACTCTAGAAAGTCACATCTGTAGTATCAATATAATATAATACATTTTAAGTCTTTTTCTCTATGCTAGAATCAGCTGGCGCAGGATTAAGTTGTTTACTCCTAAATACCAACAAACCCCATTGATATTATATGAGCATTGCTAGACTAAAAATACCATAGAGTATGCACAGATATACGACACAGTATACACAGATACACCATACAGTATACACAGATATACCATACAGTATACACAGCTGTCTATACAGTATACACAGATATACCATACAGTATACACAGATATACCATACAGTATACACAGCTGTCTATACAGTATACACAGATATACCATACAATATACACAGATATACCATACAATATACACAGATATACCATACAGTATACACAGATATACCATACAGTATACACAGCTGTCTATACAGTATACACAGATATACCATACAGTATACACAGATATACCATACAGTATACACAGATATACCATACAGTATACACAGATATACCATACAGTATACACAGATATACCATACAATATACACAGATATACCATACAGTATACACAGATATACCATACAGTATACACAGATATACCATACAATATACACAGATATACCATACAGTATACACAGATATACCCTACAGTATACACAAATATACCCTACAGTATACACAGATATACCAAACAGTATACACAGGTATACCATACAATATACACAGATATACCATACAGTATACACAGATATACCATACAGTATACACAGATATACCATACAATATACACAGAAATACCATACAGTATACACAGATATACCCTACAGTATACACAGATATACCCTACAGTATACACAGATATACCAAACAGTATACACAGATATACCATACAATATACACAGAGATACCATACAGTATACACAGATATACCATACAGTATACACAGATATACCAAACAGTATACACAGATATACCCTACAGTATACACAGATATACCAAACAGTATACACAGACATATCATACAATATACACAGATATACCGTACAGTATACACAGATATACCATACAGTATACACAGATATACCATACAGTATACACAGATATACCATACAGTATACACAGATATATCATACAGTATACACAGATATACCATACAATATACACAGATACACAGATTAGCAATACGAGATGAAAAAGAAAACAAAACAAAACCCAAAAATAAAAATTCTCCCTTTTGAATTCAATACACTGGGTTAAACATTCCTTAAAGAAGAAACTTATGAAAATGTCAAAAAACTGCATGTTCTACCTATGTTCCTCAAACTCTCACAAGAGGTGTGAGAGAAGAAATGGATCTGCTTGGGGGAAATAGGAGGAAGGATGAGATGCTTCAAGCGTGGCTGGCCGATGGAAACCGTAGCAGCTGATCCTGTGTTAGAAGCTGAAATACGCACTTGCTCAGTATGTACCAAAGACCACTAAGCAATATGTCAAAGAACCGACAAGTACCATTTGGGAAACTGGTCTTGTGAGTTGTCCTCTTCTTTTTCACTATAACAAGTATGAACCCAAAAACGGCTGTGAACAAGTTTATGATATTTTATCAAGTTTTCTGTGACGACTAGGTTGCTACAGTGTTTCCTGCAGAAAAATTGTTCTGCTGTAGTAAATATTTACACACAATAAATAAATCATTAAACTTTGAAAATTGGAGGTTAACCACTTTGCAAACTTAATGAAGCAGTGTACCGGTCTCTCACAGTCTCACAGACCCCTGCCAAACATGGTATCTATCCCAACTTTTGTTAAATATGAATCTGCTTCTTATTTTATTCGTTATAAATGCAATCTTGAAGGAGCATTCATGGACAAATTGCTGCTTTGTGAATTATTGTAAATATGAAGAGGACAACTCTCAGTACACATAAGTTTTCCTTGATGCTGTGGGTTTTTGATAGCAGAGTGCCACAAAATCCAACAAGCCTGCTAGGCCCCTAGACTAACACGGTGGTGTTTGGCAGAGACTACCAAACAACCTGTGAATATGACTGCATGAATGAGTGTATCAGTTAGTACAAAACCATCACTTGTGACACCTAATACAATGTTGTTCCCATCCACAGTAATATCCCCACAGACAGAGGTAAGTAACATCCCCACAGACAGAGGCAAGTAACATCCCCACAAATAAAGGCAAGTAACACCCCCACAAACAGAGGCAAGTAACATCCCCACAGGCATAGACAAGTGACTTCCCCACAGACATAGACAGGTAACATCCACAGACATAGGCAAGTAACATCCCCACAGACAGAGGCAAGTAACATCCCCACAGACATAGGCAAGTAACACCCCCACCGACAGGGGCAAGTAACATCCCCACAGACATAGGCAAGTAACATCTCCACAGACAGAGGCAAGTAACATCCCCACAGACATAGACAAGTAACATCCCCACAGACAGAGACAAGTAGCATCCCCACAGATAGAGACAAGTAACATCCCCCCAGACATAGACAAGTAACATCCCCACAGACATAGACAAGTAACATCCCCACAGACATAGGCAAGTAACATCCCCACAGACATAGACAAGTAACATCCTCACAGACATAGACAAGTAACATCCCCACAGACAAAGACAAGTAACATCCCCACAGACATAGACAAGTAACATCCCCACAGACATAGACAAGTAACATCCACACAGACGTAGACAAGTAACATCCCCACAGACAGAGGCAAGTAGCATCCCCACAGACAGAGGCAAGTAACATCCCCACAGGCATAGACAAATAACATCCCCACAGACATAGACAAATAACATCCCCACAGATATAGACAAGTAACATCCCCGCAAACATAGCACATATTACAAGTATAGAGCGTTAAGTTTAATCTCCGATATTTGATACAAATATTGACAAAAACCAGTTTCTATACCCTCCGCTAAATGCTATATACCGATTTTCTAAACTTGAAATCTCCATAGATGGACAGACAAAGCTCTAATTAAACAAACAAGCTGACACTATTTGGTATTGGTAAAACGTTGATAGCATGGACTAATGCCTTCATCGGTGTGATGATCAGGTCTGCACACTGATTGTAAGAGGGCCAACCAGATACGGCCAGGGCTGCACACTGAATTTAAGAGGTCCAACCCGGCACGGCCCGGGCTGCACACTGAATGTAAAAGATCCAACCCGGTACGGCCAGGGCTGCACACTGAATGTAAGACGTCCAACCCGGTACGGCCCGGGCTGCTCACTGAATGTAAAAGGTCCAACCCGGTACGGCCAGGGTTGCACACTGAATGTAAGAGGTCCAACCCGGTACGGCCAGGGCTGCACACTAAATGTAAAAGGTCCTACCTAGTACACAGCTTTAAAATACTGGCATTGAGAGCATGCTTGATTGCAGTAATAATTCATGGAGTTATATTTGCCTGAATATGGCTGGTGTTGAAGCCGAAGACTTGCTTAGTAAACTAGATATCTTCTACTAAACCATGTTTAGTTTTAAGTAAACCTCGAGTGTAATCGACTCCTAAGATGAGCGCTCTGTTAAACAAAACAAACAAAATTTGATTTGAGGCAAGTCTTTGACTAATGAATACAGAAGTGTTACCAAAAACTTGAATAATTAACAGTTTTCATGCATTGAGCAAATAACCCGAAGGACAAAATCCGATTTATGGAAACCTGGTGTTTGAATACATTTACAAGACGAATTGTATCGACATATCACTGAAGTTGTGCAGCTGCGATGTAAGCTGATTGTTTCAGCATGATCCATTCTTACAACTCAATATCCGTTTCTCTGAGGTTGATAGCAAACTGATTTCTGATGAGATTGTGCATGGGCAATAGCTTACTCTGATGTAAGGTTAAAGAGAGTCTAAGGAATTGGTGCTTCACCAAATGCTCCACGGTGTTCAACCATTGATACTGCATCGCTTGGAATTGGTGCTTCACCAAATGCTCCACGGTGTTCAACCATTGATACTGCATCGCTTGGAATTGGTGCTTCACCAAATGCTCCACGGTGTTCAACCATTGATACTGCATCGCTTGGAATTGGTGCTTCACCAAATGCTCCACGGTGTTCAACCATTGATACTGCATCGCTTCAAATACACTTTCACATCCAATAAAACCTCTCACCTCCAGTAGGAAACATTCGCTTAAAGTTTTTCTCAGTTTTTCCTCAGATATCACTCATTCTGTAAACCTGTACACTTGTTCTCTAACGAGTTTAAACTCTGCGAGATTGACCTTCACTTAGTAAAATGCACAGCCAAACCACCAAATACTAGGTGATGCATATCATTTTATGTCAAGTGAAAAACAAATAGCACTTTCACACATTCCAGAGGCTTCTGTATCGCAGCTTATGAAATGTTGCAAAATGTTTAGTTTGTGAAGATTTTAGTGACAGTGTTACCAAACATGCTTATATAACGTTTTAAATTTTGCTATACCAAGTCATCATAAGATCACAGTGGAAACAGGGCTTAAGATTGTAGGAAACGATCTTTGCAACCTTTTTAAGGTTAGTAGAAAGTATGATTTAGTGTGCGGACATCAACAAATGCCTCCTATTGTATGCATTGCGATCTGCTGAAAGAGTTGTGTCCACAACTGAAGGGTTAAAACAATTTCTATCTAGCCATAGAGCAACAGGTAAACCTGTTGTTATAACTACAGGTAAACCTGTTGTTATAGCAACAGTTAAACCTGTTGTTATAACAGCACTGTCTGTATGTATGTTACTTTTACAGACTATCACTTGGTGGAGTCATAACTCTATTCAATAACAACTTCTGGTTAGTTCATTGCAAAACTTTAATATATTTACTGTTTCTTTATAAGATATATTTGAGAAGAATAAAACTAACAGTTGTACGAAATGTTTGTTAAAAGTTGGTCAGGGAGTTTGGTCAGAGAGATCGACGATAGTCTGTGTTCCATGAGTCGGAGTGTTTATACACTGCAGTGGGTACGCCATGGCCAGTCACACACACAGATTCCTTGAACAACGTTGAACTGTAGACCGGCGGGGCAAGAATGTTCTACTGGTGGATGGATTGCTGTAGCCTGAGTGAACTTGGCACAGTTGGTTCCAGGAACTGGGGAGTAGATGTTACCGTTCTCTGTACAAGAGGCTACAACAAACAAAAGGAGCTAAGTCTATGATTTGTTTTCGCATATACCTTTTATTTCTTCTTGTATGTATCAACTTCTGTTACTAACCGTCACACACCGTAACTACCCTTCATTATAACTGATAGATGCCGTAACTACTACGTACTATAACTACTACACACTACAACTACTACATACTATTACTACTACATACTATAACTACTACATACTATAACTACTACATACTATAACTACTACATACTATAACTACTACATACTATAACTACTACATACTATAACTACTATATACTACAACTACTACATACTATAACTACTACATACTATAACTACTACATACTACAACTACTACATACTATAACTACTACATACTACAACTACTACATACTACAACTACTACACACTACAACTACTACATACTATAACTACTATATACTATAACTACTATATACTATAACTACTACATACTACAACTACTACACACTACAACTACTACATACTATAACTACTACTAACTATAACTACTATATACTATAATTACTACATACTACAACTACTACACACTACAACTACTACATACTATAACTACTACTAACTATAACTACTATATACTATAACTACTACATACTATAACTACTACACACTACAACTACTACATACTATAACTACTACATACTATAACTACTACATACTATAACTACTACATACTATAACTACTATATACTACAACTACTACATACTACAACTACTACATACTACAACTACTACACACTACAACTACTACATACTATAACTACTATATACTATAACTACTATATACTATAACTACTACATACTACAACTACTACACACTACAACTACTACATACTATAACTACTACTAACTATAACTACTATATACTATAACTACTACATACTACAACTACTACACACTACAACTACTACATACTATAACTACTACTAACTATAACTACTATATACTATAACTACTACATACTATAACTACTACACACTACAACTACTACATACTATAACTACTACTAACTATAACTACTATATACTATAACTACTACTGACTATAACTACTACATACTATAACTACTATATACTATAACTACTTCTAACTATAACTACTACTAACTACTAATACCAACACATGATGTAATTCTCTACTTACGCAGATTTGGGTCTTGAGATGGTTGTGGTCCTTGACATCCAGAGGGACAGGTCGTGGCAGATGGCCAGTTGCATACACATTCATCGACATCAAATTGAAGGCCATCAGGGCAGCGCTGCTCCTCAGCTGGCAGCCATGCTGTCCTTTGGAAGAAGCTGCCACAGTTGTTGGATGAGTTGGGAGAGTAATAGTTCCCTCTTTCATAGCACGTGCATCGACTGACTGCAATGGACATTTAGGTTGGTAATTGTATTTGACCTTGGGTTGTATAATAGACATGGGGAGTGTTGTATTTGACCTTGGGTTATGTAATAGACATGGGGAGTGTTGTATTTGACCTTGGGTTGTATAATAGACATGGGGAGTGTTGTATTTGACCTTGGGTTATATAATAGACATGGGGAGTGTTGTGTTTAACCTTGAGTTATATAATAGACATGGGGAGTGTTGTATTTGACCTTGAGTTATATAATAGACATGGGGAGTGTTGTGTTTAACCTTGGGTTATGTAATAGACATGGGAGTGTTGTGTTTACAATATGACTTACTTTTTATGCTGTTAGGAGAGGCAGCAGCGAGTGCCAATAGACAGGCAAGAATTGCAACTTTCATGATGGAGTTTTAGTGAGTCCAACAATTGTATACTCTACAATATATAGTATAACAACTTGTGTACTCTACAATATATAGTATAACAACTTGTATACTCCACAATATATAGTATAACAATTTGTATACTCTACAATATATAGTATAACAACTTGTAGACTCTACAATATATAGTATAACAACTTGTATACTCCACAATATGTAGTATAACAACTTGTATACTCTACAATATATAGTATAACAACTTGTGTACTCTACAATATATACTATAACAACTTGTATACTCTACGATATATAGTATAACAACTTGTATACTCTACAATATATAGCATAACAACTTGTATACTCTACAATATATAGTATAACAACTTGTATACTCTACAATATATAGTATAACAACTTATATAATCTACAATATATAGTATAACAACTTGTATACTCTACAATACATAGTATAACAACTTGTATACTCTACAGTATAACGTATATCTAGGATATACAAGATCAAGTCTCAATATGATTATTGTAAGTCAAAAGAAATGAACAAGAGTCAGCGATGTAGCCAACATCTATTCTTACCTTCAACCAACGATATAAGTGACTGATGGACAAACATCTGTTCCTTTTATATAAGCTGTTGTCAGTTGTTGAACATCTGAATAGGTCATAAATTCGTTAGACATTATATCATCAGTAATAAGATGTTATAAAAATATATTTAAGAGGTAGTAAATGTTTCAACACTCTCCACTTCATGTCCTCAAGTGACTCTGGGTGAGAAAGACCAATGTGTTGGATCACTTCATACCTTATAAGGAGTTGTGTGACGTCTGCTAACATTCATATAACGAGTAAGTGGTCCATAAAATGTTGTTTATTCATATAGAATGTTACATCACTGATTGACTTTAGATTAAATGCTTTCTAAGACATCATCGATCAGCTGACAAACAACTTTAGATCTTGGGGACTTGGTGACGGACATTCATATGTATGCAAGTTGTAATGTAATCATGAAACATGCGTATGCAAGTTGTAATGTAACCATGAAACATGCGTATGCAAGTTGTAGTGTAACCATGAAACATGTGTATGCAAGTTGTAGTGTAACCATGAAACATGCGTATGCAAGTTGTAATGTAACCATGAAACACGTCGAAATAACAGCCTGCAGACACTCATGGATACTCAATGATGACAGAACACTTTAGAAACAATGTTGCACTCAAACCGGCTAACCCTATCAGAGATATTTTAATATATTACATTGTTAGAGACTTTCTCACAACTTCATCGGATGAGTCTCAAATATCAAGTATGCTAATACTACACTCTAGATACACTCTAGATACACAAACGGTATTCAATATAAGGTATACAATAAGAACAGATTCCAAATAGGTTTTATTCACATAATGGAATAAGTTGATGAAACAGTTTTTAAAACTATAAAATTGTGTATTTATAGACTGAACAATAGCTTTCTATTATCCTGCATCAGTTAATTGTGATCAGGATTAGAAACACATATCGCCATTCCATCATATAAGCAGTTCAATTGCTTTGAATGGTAAAAAATGAAATTGTGTTTTATATAATCTTCACTTGAATTTATATCTAAATTGTTTATTGTGTTGCATTGACAACTGCAATGTGGTGCGGCTTTTATATTAGAGTTTTGCCAATCTTTGATCCTCTAGTAGCTTTGATGAAGCACCAAATCAACAAACACTCACCAAAGACAAGTTTATTTTGTACTCAATGGATGCTGCTTATGTTGTATTTCCTTCCTGCGCTACAACAAGTTTAAGTTATTTTCATTTCACACAGAAAGACTCTGAAGGCTTGTATCATTGCCTTCAAATCCGTACTCCACCCAGATATAGCCCGTGTGATTGGTTGGAACAACCAGTGTAAGTCAGCCACCAAGCCTCAAGGTGCATTAAATGCGGTTGACAGGTTTGTCAGCTCAAACATTACCTCAACTAAGACATTAGATAACCTTTCCATGCAGCAGCCAACAGCAAAAAACTCTAGAAAATTCAGTCACAGAAATTTCTGAATAAGATGAGGACCAGTAAGCTTTAGTTGTAAAAAGGATCGATTCAATTGTAAGTTTTCTCCATATATTTAACTTTTAGTATTATGTAACTGCGATAACAATGTCTATTAAAGTAGAAGCACAGGCAGTAAATTTGTTTAAACCTTTGCGCACACTTACTACCATATGAACGTGAGATGGTTTCAGTATTTTGAATATAATGGAACTGTGCTATTAGCAGCTTGTTGGTGTTCCTTGTCCAATTTTTGTAGATGTGTATAGATTGAGATCATGATTGTGTTGGACATTAATGAAGATTAATTGAGGAGGCGTACTTGAGATGGAATACTCTGTATCTAAGTAAGCTAAAGAGTAAAGCAAACACTTTTGCTGTAGTTATACAAGTGTTGATGGCCATAAGCCAATTGAAAGCATCTGCTCTGTTCACATATTAGGTAACTGTATTGCCCAACATTCGTGTTGTCATATAATCATTACGCGTTTCTTTCTATCCAATCAGAAAACATTAAAGCCAATATTCTGTTGCTGACCAATAGAATTGTTTGTTATACCACAGAGGCTCTCAACCCACCAAACTGGCATTGACAAATTCTGAGTAATCTCAAGTGTTTACGACTTACAGGCCAAAGGTTACATTGATATCTACTTATAGTTCTGTTAGGCATCTGTGTATGGATAAGAGCCAGATGACATTTCATTGTGACCTCAACATGAGCTAACGGGTCCAAATCTGTAGTGTACTCTAGTGTGTGTACCAGTGAGTAAGCCTTACATAGACATCTCATATTATTGTACAGCAGTAAATATACACACATTAGAGTACAGCAGTAGATATACCACACATTAGAGTACAACAGCAGATATATCACACATTAGAGTACAGCAGTAGATATATCACACATTAGAGTACAACAGTAGATATATCACACATTAGAGTACAGCAGTAGATATATCACACATTAGAGTACAGCAGTAAACGTATTGATAAGCTAATCCGTCTGGAAAAGCTTATACTGAAAATCATATGCTCAGCACAGGAACACTACGAGGAACGCCTCGCCGCTATGAATATTGCGCCCATAGTCAACATCCTTGACAATATATGTGCCAACTACGTTAACAAAGTTCAACAGCCTAAACACTGTCTCCATGGACTGCTGAATAAATCAACCCCATCACTGCGTAGGTCATCACATATCAAACAAAGACAGACTAATGTAAAATGTAGAACCAAACTCCGAGGCTCCACTGTTTTTCTCAAGTATGGAAATCAGGGTTGTCTGAAGTGCTCTAATTAAATTTTATTATTCTTAATACTGAATCTTTTATTAATTAATCACCCTTTTTCTTTTTTTAAACTCGGGCTGCCATAGATTTTAAAACTACTGTGCGGAAAACATATAAGGGTTGGCACTTTTCTTAACTGCTCTGTGCATGACCAATGGTTTACAAATAAAGATTTATATATCACACGTTAGAAGACAACAGTAGATATATCACACATTACATTACAACAACACACAATAGGGTTCATCAGTAGAGATATCACATATTAGAGTGCAGATACAAATACAGCTCTACTTAGCATGCAAGCGAACTACTAGATAAGTGGTTAGAGAACAGGTTCTACCAGGCATATTAACGCAGCCATTACTATCCTTTTCCAGCGCTTGTGCCCATCTCAGTTTTCTCTCTGTTCCCCATCGCTTGCGTCCACCCTTCACCTTTTCCTGCCTTTCCTTGAATCTCGTCTATCCATTACAAGATCTACAGCCACTCAAAGCTGCACACTATTTTTAGGTGGAGCAGCTTCAAAAGTAATTGTCTGCCCTCTTAATATTAACCTTTACCTCTACAATTCTATTCATCCTTACATCCTTTCTGATTGAGTGCTAGTCCCAAGTTTCTCTCTTTCTATGCCAAGCCTACAGTTCCTACGCCTAACTGGACTGCTTTGCAACTTCTGCCTCTATCCTTTGGTTTACATCCTCACACCACTTCTCCCTTGGCAAGCCCTAGTATCTGTTTTATCGTGTGTTTCAACTAATATCGCTTAGCAGTCAGGAATTACACAGTGATAATTGTCAACTCAGTTTATTACATGATGACGCTGACATAGACCAGTCTAATATAACAAACGATCTAATTCAATCTAATTACTGATACTGTTACTGAGACTGATACTCATACTGGTACTGATACTAATAAACAATGGCACGAGCGGTATATTATATAGTAAGCTACGCATGGCAGCACGCCCAGGACAGAGGTCAAAGGTTACATATACAGTTCAATGACCACTACACAACATCCCTCCTTTTCTCAATAAACAAAGGGTCAAATAGGTACATAATATTTACACACATTCAAGCTGAAAATAAAACATAATTATTGTTTAAAATACAATATGTATATACTCTATGAATATAAAATCTATCATAATAGTATTGATCTAAAACTGTATTCAATACAAAACTTTTGATAAACATTTCATGCCTAGCTCGTGTAACTTGAGTCTAAGCTAAGATTGGATGTCGTGAGCAGGCACCGTAAGCAAACCCTGTATCAACAAAAACATGTTCGCAAACATGAAACGCTTGTACAGGCATCCACCGCAATTGGTGGGGGTGCGATTTCCTTGGCATGCACGACGGAAGTTTACTCTTCTCCCAATCTTGACAAACAACAATGCAGCGTGCAATGTTTCTGCCTCATTACGTCGTAATGTCCATATCTATTTGTTGGAACTCTATTACGGCTAGGTCGACTGTACGCTGTTGTCTCGGCTTCTGTATTGTCAGTTTCAGCATGCTGTATCTCGGTGTTCGTGTGGCTGTTATCTCCATTTGTTCTATACATACTGCCATTATCTCCCTCCTGTTCACCTACAAAAGATGGCAGAATGATTTCATGGGCTCTCTTGTATGCCTTCAGATGGGAGGAATTACGAGTGTATTCTCGTCCATCCGAAGATCTCACAGTCACCTGTGATCCTACCCTATCAACTACTGTGTATGGCGTTGGATAAAATGGAGTGTCCGTTTTATTAACTATGTGACTTCGCTTTAAAAGCACCTCATCACCAACAGCTATGTCACATTCAACAGCTCGCCTTTTGCTATCAGCATACTGCTTTGTTTTAGCTTTATATTCTAAGTCATGATCTCTAACATCAAGGTCATTGTCCCCATGTGAACTTGACACAAACTGAGGAATCTTTGTACGCATTTTGCGTCCAAACAACAGCTCTGCTGGACTCTTGCCAGTAGCTGGGTGCGGTGTATTTCTGTAATTGAACAGGTAGCTTTTGAGTTCATGTCCCCAGTCAGCACCTGTAGCAGCAGCTATTTGTACACGCTTTTTTAACGACTTCATACATGATTCAGCAAGACCATTGTTCTGTGGCCACAATGGAGTTCCTCTGGAATGTTTAATTCCCAAATTATCGCAGAACAATTTGAACTCATTTGCCACAAATGCCGGACCTGAATCTGATTTCAGGGTCAAAGGTAAACCATGCATCTGAAAAATGTCATCTAATACAGCTATAGTGGCGGCAGCACTTGTTGATTTTACTGCTCTACACTCATAGTACCTGCTATGATAATCAATAACTACCAAAAGATAGTCTCTCCCATTGTTAAATGGACCAAAGTGGTCAACTGCCAGAGACTCCCACGGTGCATTTGGTAGCTGTGATGACCTTATGGGCTCCGGATATTGTTGTCTACCAACAATTTGACACCCATGACAACTCTTTATGTATGTTTCAACATCACTATCTAAATTGGGCCACCAGACCTTTGTACGCAAATTTCTCTTAGTTGCTGCCATTCCTAAGTGTCCTTCATGAGCTAAACTCAACACCTGTTGCCTTAGTTTGGCGGGAATAACTATCCTGGTACCCCTAAGCAATAAGTTACCTATAACGCACAATTCTTCACTAATCAGCCGGTAACTACCGTGAATATTTGCACCTTTGAAATTTCCTGATCGAACACAACTTCTAACAGTTTCAAGCTCTCGATCATCTACTGACACAGATTCAATTTGCTTAGCAGTCATTGCTCTAGGCACAGAGTTCAATGCAACAAATCTGACATATTTCTCAGCATCTGAAGTGATTTTCTCAATAGAACTACTTGCAGTTTCATTTACAATTCCAAGTCTAGATAGAGGATCTGCTATATTCTTAGATCCGGGCCAATACACTACTCTATAGTCAAACTGCATTAGCCTAAGTACCCATCTTTCTATCCTAGCACATGGTTTAGATCTAGGGCTATAAATAGCTTTCAACGGTTCATGATCAGTAACCAAATCAAAGCAAATTCCAATTAGAAATGCACGAAATCTTTCACATGCCCAAACCAACGCAAGAGCCTCTCGCTCAGTTTGACAATATCTACGTTCAACATCGGTTAGACTTCTACTTGCATAGCTAATAACCCTAGGTCCATCTTCCTGTTCCTGAACTAAAACTGCCCCTAAACCTACAGGGCTGGCATCAGCAATCACTTTAGTTGGATATCTCAAGTCAAAATAACCCAAAGTTTTACTGCTAGCCAATGACTTTTTCAAATCTTCGAATGCAGATTTTTGTTTTTCTCCAAACACAAACTTAGCATTCTTTCTCGTTAGCTGTCTCAGCGGCTCTGTTTTTGTAGAATAGTCAGCAATGAATTTGCTACAGTAAGTAACTAAACCTAAGAAACTTCTCAATTCACTAACATTCTGAGGCTGCTTTGCATTCACTATAGCCTCAACTTTGGCAACTGACGGATCTATTCCACGAGCAGACAACTTATGCCCAACGAACTCAAGTTCACAAACACCAAATTTACATTTGTCACCATTTAGTGTAAGACCAGCATTGCTCAACCTATCCATGACTTGAGTCAACCTAGCATCATGTACTTCTCTATTTGGACCGTGTACTATAATGTCATCAGACAAATTAGCTACACCTGGTATCCCTTGAACTAAGTGTTGAATTTCTGCCTGATATATCTCAGGAGCACAAGATATGCCAAAATTCAAACGTTTGTATCTATAATTGCCTACATGTGTAGCAAACGTAGTAACACTTCTAGAACTGGGGTGCAATTCAAGCTGATGAAACCCCATACGCAAATCAAGCTTACTAAATATTCTACTCTGACTAACATCATGCAGCAAGTCGTCTAATGTTGGAATAGGAAATCTTTCCCTAACTATAGCTTCATTAGCACGTCTCATATCTACGCACAATCGAATGTCTCCTGAGCTTTTTGGAACAACAACAAGAGGTGAAACCCACCTATTAGGCTCTGATACAGGCTCAATGATATCTAAGTCAACAAGCTCTTTCAACTTAGCCTCTACTTTCTCACGTAACCCAAATGGAGTTCTCCTAAATGGTTGAACTATAGGTGTGACACTAGAATTCACAGCAATTTTGACCTGTAAACCTTTAAACTTTCCAATGCCAATAAACAAGTGTTTGTACTTATCTTTCATTTGCGAGTAATCACTATTTTCTACTCTATTGATATTGATGCCAATTCTAAGGACACCTAATGAACGAGCTGTCTCGAGGCCCAACAATGAAGGTTGACCTTTATCCTCAATGATAATAAAATTAGCAGTCACTTGTGAACGACCTGCTTCAACAGTTGCATCAAAACATCCATAAATAGGCAAAGGCTTTACTGAAGCGTATGCAAACAATTTAATATCGCTCCCTCGAACAACTGCCTTTAAACCTTTAGAATTTAGGCTTTCCCATGTATCAAGCCCTATAACGTTACACTCACTGCCTGAGTCAACAAGGAAATCTACCTTTTTGCCATCAATTTTGACTGGCAGTTTATCAAGTTTGTAATCAGCTAGTGTTTTACATGTAAAAGTATTTCTACTGAAGTCACTGCTAGGCTCATCACTATCAACCTCAACACAATGCACTTTCTTACTTCTACCTCCATCACTTATTGGCTTTGATTTACAAAACTTTGCAAAATGACCTACCAAGGAACATTTTCTACAAGTGGCTTTTCTTGCCGGACAATTAGGATCTCTCGACCAATGGTTTATTTGACCACATCTGTAGCAGCCACCCTTTCTTTCTGGTCTGCTACTAGAATGAACACTATTCTCAGTCCTTGGCTTTACAACACTATTGCCACTACCCTGAGAATTCCTATGGTTAAATCTACGGCCTACCCTATTTACAGAACTTGCCCTTACCTGGGCACCTAATTTCATTTCTGCAAACTGCTGCTCTACTGCCTCATGAGATGCAGCCAGTTTCAAAATCTCATTTAGATCAAGTGCGTCACCCTTTTCAAGGAATTTCCTGCGCAACTGGTCAGAACTACAATTGGACACTACCTGGTCCTTAATCATGTCATTCGAATCATGAAATTGACAGCCTATTGTAGCTTTTCTCAAACTCGCTACAAACTGCGCAACAGTTTCACCAACTTTTTGCGTCATTTTACGAAACAAATGCCTCTGGAACGTAATGTTTGGCTTTACCAAAAAATGACCATTTAACATCTCAAGCAAGCCATCAAAGTCGTCTATCGCAATTTGTTTATCAGTTTCCAAAGCACCATTTAAGCTTTTGAAAACTTCTCGGACTCGAGGTCCACCAGTGTATAAAAGGAGTGCCCTACGCTGAGTTCTAGATTTAACTACCTGAGCCGTAGTCCCACTACCATTAAGCACACCTCTACTATCAGCATAAGACTCAAATTCTTCTACCCATGCTGACCACGCAGCTGCTACAACACTAACCTCCCCTTCCACATTGAACTGAGCTGGACACCTTAAGTCAGCAAAAGCCATTTCCACTGTTTTGGCAATTCTACTCAACTGTCCCTAAGTAATAATGTGCGAAGCAAAGAAAGTGCTGTGACTGCACACAATTGAAATAAATAAACTTCAACTTATCTTATTCTCCAAGGCTTCCTCTCCTCCATGCTGTCTCCCTCCAGCTTCAGCTCCACGCTGCGAAGCGATTCCCGTATCCTCGTCGCCAGATGTTTTATCGTGTGTTTCAACTAATATCGCTTAGCAGTCAGGAATTACACAGTGATAATTGTCAACTCAGTTTATTACATGATGACGCTGACATAGACCAGTCTAATATAACAAACGATCTAATTCAATCTAATTACTGATACTGTTACTGAGACTGATACTCATACTGGTACTGATACTAATAAACAATGGCACGAGCGGTATATTATATAGTAAGCTACGCATGGCAGCACGCCCAGGACAGAGGTCAAAGGTTACATATACAGTTCAATGACCACTACACAACAGTATCTACCTCTACTCCCAGGTTGGCACCCTTACACCACCTTCCTTACTACTCAAGTCACTGAAAGTTTAAAGCCATCTACCAAAGACAGAGAAATATAATTATTAAAGTTCAGACCAAAATTGTCTGTCTTATGAAGTTATTATCTCATAGAGTTACTATCTCATAGAGTTATTATCTCATAGAGTTATTATCTTATGGAGTCATTATCTCATGGAGCTATTATATCATGGAGTTATTATCTCATAGAGTTATTATCTCATAGAGTTATTATCTCATAGAGTTATTATCTCATAGAGTTATTGTCTCATGGAGTTATTATCTTATAGAGTTATTATCTCATAGAGTTATTATCTTATAGAGTTATTGTCTCATGGAGTTATTATCTTATAGAGTTATTATCTCATAGAGTTATTATCTCACAGAGTCATTATCTTATAGATTTATTATCCTGACTTATTATGAAACTCCACTTAGGTGTTCTGGATGAGACCTTGCAGAATCAGGTTGGGCCTATAAATATGGGCATGTTAAACTATAATCTAACTTTTGATGGCCTCAGAACCTGAAGTACAAACACTACTATCATCTTTGGCGGCTCCTAGAGTTATTGTCTTAGCAAAAGACTTGGCGGTTCAACTGGACCACAGGCTGAGAGCTGATGTCACCGTGTGTGGCAATGAAACATTGGCGGTTTAACTAGACCACAGGCTGAGAGCTGATGTCACCGTGTGTGGCAATGAAACATTGGCGGTTTAACTGTACCACAGGCTGAGAGCTGATGTCACCGTGTGTGGCAATGAAACATTGGCGGTTTAACTGGACCACAGGCTGAGAGCTGATGTCACCATGCATGGCAATGAAACAGCAGATATAACAACCAAAATAAAAAGTTGTGAACGACCCAAAAAACTGAGGTCATTTATCTGGACAAGAACTACTATTATTTATCTGGACAAGAACTACCACTGTTTATCTGGACAAGAACTACCACTATTTATCTGGACAAGAACTACCACTATTTATCTGGACAAGAACTACCACTATTAAATTTTGGCTAAATTTGATTGGCTGATAAATTGTTTGGGTTATATAAAATGTGGAGAAATATAGTGCACTTCTATCACGGCACCTACACCCTTGGACTCCTCACCCCTTCCCCGCACCCCCCCCCCCTTGGACTCCTCATCCCTTCCCCCCACCCCTTGGACTCCTCACCCCTTCCCCCCACCCCTTGGACTCCTCACCCCTTCCCCGCACCCCCTGTACATACACCCGTTCCCCCCAAGCCCCAGTGTCTCATTACCACTACAACAGGAGCAAACTCCCCTCTCTTGCACAGTAATAATCTACCCAGAGGGGCCAAAAACTCAGGATCCTGAAAAACAGCTCTTCTCCCTCCCTACCTCCTTGTAAATGAACGGAAACTGGACGCTTAAACTAACATCAGAACCAGGATGTGGAATGGTCTATAATCAACCAATATTCATCTGGTTTGAACCAAAAGAAAGCCCTTTCTTTCTCCTAGACAGCAGCCCCAAGATACCCCGAGCTGAATTACATCATCTTCTAACTTATACATAGGATGGAGCCACTTCCTGGCAAGCTTGAGGGGAGGGCCAATGAAGTAGGAGACACATAATGACAATACAAGGGTCAGTGAAGATGAGAGACACAGGCTACACTAAAGGAGGTGATGCAATGATGGTGCAATACCCACAAGAAGAGGTGGAGCCAAGAGACCAAGTCAACGATCATTTGTTAAAATCTCAGGCCATTGTGTTTGTAAATATGTATTGTTTTATTGATTGATTTATATTTTATTGTTGTTATTTGTGATTGGCTATGTCTCTATTTGGTGAGGTAACATCCTAAGGAAATCTTATAAAAGCCAGACGAACTTGTACGATCTGATGGAGCAACTTTGAGTCCCAGTTAGAATTGGACTCTTGGCTGTATTGTATCTTTGGGGAATAAATCAGTTTACCACTGGAGCCACAACTCATTTGTTGAGCTGGTTGGCTAACTTTTGGAGGAATGTGTTGTTTAGAGACATTGGGGGAGGAAGATTCTGAGTGTAATCTCAGTGGCAGACTCTGCAACAGCTGGGAGCTGTGAGTCTCGGAGCAGGAGTTGGCGAGTTCATAGAGAACTAGGTTGACAAAGCTGTAGCATTAGCTGTTGTCGTTATTGCTGGCTATCAATATGCTGTAGTTGTGTCCGTGAAGGTAGCAAAATACTTCACAACATGTCTTGTCAACGAGTTTTATAAGATTTTGACTTGGTTCACTTTTTGCTTCACAACATTTGCTGTAAAATAAGATGATAAAACATTAAAAAATTAGTTGTTCTGCAAAAGCTACTCAGTAAGAACCCTACCGGCTGGCCCATTGTCTTTGAACTTGGTGAGGGGGTTGAGCAAGCTTTTTTATTATGCCTCCTGGAACTCTGATTTGGAACTGGAGGGCCAGTTGACTTGTAGAAGCCCAAAGCGATATATAGGGAAATGAGGGTGCTGTGGATGTCTGATAGCTTACACTTTACTACCCACAACTCTGCAGAGTCAATGTCCACTTCTAGTTGCCAAGGTAACATACTGTGGAGGAATGGGGTCGACCTATTTAACATTATTTTATATACTCATTCTAGCCGAACTCTAGCATCTATTTATATAATTATATTGTGTGCCTGCCAACCTAATTTTCCTATTTTTGTGACATGTGCTTGGGCAGCCATCCATGCGATGGAGACTGCCCACTTTGTTCTATTCATGGTTCTATTGGCCTTTGTCTAACCGATTAACTGTACAGGCGTGGCCTGCCTTTGTCCTTGTGCTGTCAATAATTATTATATAACTTTTCTCGTATAAATATGCTTGTAACATGGTAATAAAATCAGAGTTAGCCTGACACTCTCACTTGCTTGTTGATTCTTATTGCATAAAGCACTTATGCAAAGCACCAGTGGCTAAGCAGAAAATACACAAGTAAGCTCACACATACAGATTGCGCTGATAGATGAACAGACCAGTTCACACACTTGCACAATAACTTGGACAGTTGAATAGCTCTTGGACCAGTCGACTAGTAACTAGAATAATAGTCAGTAGAAAGTGTTCAGTCAATTCGACTTACACTGCACTCGGGCAAGTGATACTGGAACGATTATTCGAACTGCTAGTTCGACCTGACGCATCTATTCCACCGAATAGAAAATCAGTGGAAAGTGAGAGAGTTGTGACAACAGTAGTAATATATGAGCAGATCTCCCTACCAAGTGTTTTTTTGTGGATTTGATCTTGGGGGTTATGCAATGAGTTACGACGTTGGGTGAATTCGCCGAGTTTATATTGTATTTCATTTGAGTGGCATTTGAGTGGCATTTAAGTGGCATTTGAGTTTTGATTATTTTTTTACTTAATTTGAAGCCGAGTTTATATTGTATTTTATTTGAGGGGTACTTGAGTGGCATTTGAGTGGCATTTGAGTTTTGATTATTTTTTTACTTAATTTGAACTTATATGGTATATAGATTTTGAATGTATGGCATTCAAGTTTTGATAATTTTTTACATAATTATATACATTTATTACATAATAAGCAGGGGTAAATCTTCCCATATAATATAGCTAGAGCCAGTAAAGACTAAGTAATACAAAGCACCAGGTCTTGTAATGATAATCAATGCAAAGTCTTTTCCTTTACGTTGCATCTTAAAAAATCCTCAAATGAGGTGTGGTAACACGTCTGACATCATACCAAAGAACACTTTTATTTTTCGGTTTTCCCTTTCTACCCAAATATACAACGTTAAACGGAGGGGGGTAATCATCACAGCTGAAGTTTTTAGCTATTTCAACTGGACAAAAAAGTATTTTGGGTTCGAGTTCATTTATATCTGAAGGATCATGGTAGCAAACTTGAGAATATCTACACTTCTCCTTACTTGATGGATGTATCACACCAGTCACTCGTATAATGCTTGGGATAGGAAGATCTTCAAATGTTTTGCAAACCGGAACTTTTGGTGAGTCAATCACTTGAGAACCTTTAGACTTTTCTATGAATCAATATATGATTATATACATTTATTGTATAATAAGTAGGGAAAATCTCTCCATATAATATAGTTAGAGTCAGTAAATAGTAAGTAATACAAAACAGTACAACTTGTAATGTTTAATCAATACACAGGCTTTTTTTTATACATTCATTATCCGCTTGAGACTACCTGTTGTCAGCATTTGATATTGAGTTTACATACCATCAACACCAAGCTGTTCATCAAAATCTTGTAATTCGTTTTCTAGAAATTCCTTAAGAACTTCATCCTCATTATTCGTTTTTGTTAGCACCTCATTGGAATTTGTTTGTGCGCAATATTGCTCCCAATCACTAGCGTTGGTTGAAGAAATGAAGACAACATTGTGGTATGGAATAGGATTTCCATTCTTACTCTGTTTTTTTCCTTTGTAAATCATCACACCAGGTGCACATCTTTTAGCTTCCTCGTTGTATCTGATCGGTAGTAAAAGCGTTCTCGTCTCTCTTTTTCCATTCTTTTCAGCGACATAGCGAATGCAATTTACAATGGATTCTTCTCCATTAAATCGGAAAGGAATGAATCTTTCTACAACTTCGATGTAAGCAAAAATGGAACAATCTTTGAAATTGCTGAGATACTCGATGTCGTAAGCGAGTTTGAGTTCTTCTTCACTCATTTTTCTCAGTTTTTCAGCTTCAGCAGTAGCTTCCATTGTGGTTAAGCGTTTTGTGCTGATACGTTTAACATTGTAGTAAGTAGTCTCTGGTTTTTTTGAATTTTCCATCTCACCCAAGTACAAAATGTTGAAAGGTAATGGGTAGTTATCAACATTGAAGCTTTCAACTACTCTACTTGGGCAAACAACTTTTTGAAAACTCGCTCCAGTTGAATTATCAAGATAAGTGAGAATGTAGTAATTTCCGTATGCACCAGTACTCTGTTCAATAGAAACGATTTGCAAAACTGATGGAACAGGAAGTGATGCTAGTGTAAGAAACCCTCCAATCTTTTTCAAATCACATGCCTTCCATTTTTGGAGAGATTTGGCCATCTTGAGAGCTCTGTCAGCATCAGTGAGCAATTCTTTTTGTTCCATATTGTTTGATGTTGTGGGTAAAACCAGTTTTGGAAGAGCTCGTCTCTTTATTGTTGCTTCTTTTGTGACAGAGTTAGAGTTTTTTCTTTTTGAGGGTGTTTTGAATGTTTTTTGTTTGTTTTCGACTGGCTTTAAATCCGTGTAAGAAGCAGAAAAATCCTCCATAGTATTCTAAAAAAGAAATAATATATAATTCAGCTTTTAATGTGGAACTAAAAGATTATTTATTTCATACTTTACATTACAGCTAAACTAATTTTGATCTTTGCTAGGTAGGGAATAATAATTTTTTTAAATTTTACCTTTTATAAAGAGATAGCTCCTAGTAGTTGCAATGGAAGGTGTAGTAGATGTTGCTTCTCCGCTCACTGTTGTAGAACTGGATGCTTTCTGTGTGAAAACAGTGGCTCTTAAATAGCTAAAGTTGCACTGGTTGAACTCTATGAATACCGACCTTCTTTATAATATAACTATGAATCAGAATTTTGTCCACGCGAAAACCAATGTTTTCGCGGGAATAAATAACTTATTTTCACGCGAATAGAAACTGTTGCTTTCGTGGGAATACAAATTTTATTTTCACGCGGATACAATCCAATGCTTTCGCGGGAATAAATAATTTATTTTCACACGAATAGAAACTGATGCTTTCGCGGGAATACAAATTGTATTTTCACGCGAATACAAACCAATGTTTTCGCGGGAATAAATAATTTATTTTCATGCGAATAGAAACAGTTGCTTTCGCGGGAATAAATAATTTATTTTCATGCGAATAGAAACTGTTGCTTTCGCGGGAATACAAATTTTATTTTCACGTGGATACAAACCAATACTTTTGCGGGAATAAATACTTTATTTTCATGCGAAGGGAAACCGTTGCTTTCGCGGGAATAAATAATTTATTTTCACGCGAATAGAAACAGTTGCTTTCGCGGGAATAAATAATTTATTTTCATGCGAATAGAAACTGTTGCTTTCGCGGGAATACAAATTTTATTTTCACGCGGATACAAACCAATACTTTCGCGGGAATAAATACTTTATTTTCACGCGAAGGGAAACCGTTGCTTTCGCGGGAATAAATAATTTATTTTCACGCGAATAGAAACTGTTGCTTTCGCGGGAATAAAAATTTTATTTTCACGCGAATACAAACCAATGCTTTCGCGTGGAAATAATTTATTTATTCCCGCGAAAGCAACGGTTTCCATTCGCGTGAAACTAAAGTATTTATTCCCGCGAAAGCATTGGTTTGTATCCGCGTGAAAATAAAATTTGTATTCCCGCGAAAGCAACAGTTTCTATTCGCGTGAAAATAAATCATTTATTCCCGCGAAAGCAACGGTTTCCATTCGCGTGAAAATAAAGTATTTATTCCCGCGAAAGCAACGGTTTCCATTCGCGTGAAACTAAAGTATTTATTCCCGCGAAAGCATTGGTTTGTATCCGCGTGAAAATAAAATTTGTATTCCCGCGAAAGCAACAGTTTCTATTCGCGTGAAAATAAATCATTTATTCCCGCGAAAGCAACGGTTTCCATTCGCGTGAAAATAAAGTATTTATTCCCGCGAAAGCATTGGATTGTATCCGCGTGAAAATAAAATCTGTATTCCCGCGAAAGCATCAGTTTCTATTCGCGTGAAAATAAATTATTTATTCCCGCGAAAGCATTGGATTGTATCTGCGTGAAAATAAAATTTGTATTCCCGCGAAAGCAACAGTTTCTATTCGCGTGAAAATAAATTATTTATTCCCGCGAAAGCATTGGATTGTATCCGCGTGAAAATAAAATTTGTATTCCCGCGAAAGCAACAGTTTCTATTCGCGTGAAAATAAGTTATTTATTCCCGCGAAAACATTGGTTTTCGCGTGGACAAAATTCTGATTCATAGTTATATTATAAAGAAGGTTGGTATTCATAGAGTTCAACCAGTGCAACTTTACCTATTTAAGAGCCACTGTTTTCACACAGAAAGCATCCAGTTCTACAACAGTGATCGGAGGAGCAACATCTACTACTACATCCACTGACTATTAAAAGTTTTTCTGTGTGAATTTGAAAATTTTCATTGAACTTAAGACTTAATTATCTGACTTAATTATCTCACTTAATTTTTTGTCTACTTAAAAAGTAATGCTTTCACACAATAAATCACTTGTTCTAACAACAGTAACTGAAGCCTCAACATCTACTATATAATATACCAACTGACTACTAGGAGTTTTATTCACAAGGTAAAATTTATTAGCTGAGACATTTAACTTACCTTTTTATGTGCTATTGTCACTTCTATTAAAAAGTAATGATTTTATTGTTATTATAGTGCTATGGAAACAGAAGAGGATGATACTGATGTAGACATACATAAGGAATGGGAATGGCTCATGAAAAATCAAAATGATATCAGTTTTTCAAACGCTGATAATGAATACATAAATGATGAATGCAATGCTGAATATGAAAATGAAATGGAGATGGAACTTGAAAATGCTTTTCAAGACAAACCTTCGACTTTTCAAGTTTCAGCAACTACTGAAAATACAATAGTCTTTGATAAGCAGTAAGTTTTTAAAATCATAAATTAATAACGTTAGTAGAGTAATTTTTTTTTGCTGTTTTTTTTATAGTCATCTCATGAATCAGCAAAAATAATACATTATCTCCTTAATGTAGACAGGACTCAGAATATCAGAGAATTAATGTAAAAGAGGGAGTTGGGAATTCATGTCATAGTACACAGTAAGTTTTTAAAAACCTAACTAATAATAATGTTTGAGCCTTTTTTCCTAATTCCATTTTAAAAATTAATTGATAATGCTGTTTAAGTCATTTTTTCTTCTGTTACATTTCATACAAAATGTATGTGAATGTTTTATAGAACAACTATTATGTCTTAACATTTCTATTGTAGACAAAGTTTAAATTATTGGGAGGAGAATGTAGAAGAAAAAAACCCTGAAATTTCCCCTAATTGGAAATGGTTAGAAGAAAATCTCATTTGTTTTCGTTTACCCGATGAAACAATCAATCAAATAGGATTTGGTGCTGAGCCTTCACCACCAAAGACTAGCATAATAGCTCAAGATGTAGAGCCGGTTGTGGAGGAGATAGTTGAAGAAAATGAGAATGATCCAATGATAGAAAATGAAGAAGAAGAAGAAGAAGAAGAGGAAGAAGCACAAGAGGAAGAACAAGAAGAAGAAGAAATGGAAGATTTAAATTTTGAAAGACCTACCCGAGCATCAACCCTAGGTATTGTTGATGATAGCACAGCTCCAACTTTTCAAGATGAAGAATGGGATGATTTGATAGCTAGATATTGGGGAGCTATGAAAACGAAACATAGAGCTGGAAAAGTCATAGAACTTTTAAATGTAAGACTTTGGGATGGGATTCCAAGAGACCAAGCTGATACCTACCAAAATGACTATCATGATTCAAGAGTGTTAGAATTGCTAAAAAAAGTTTGGAGGCAATTGAGCTCGAGAGCAAAAGTCAACTGTAGCGTAGGTTGTATACTAGAAAATAAAAATGATGGTGAACTCCGATACTTTCACTCATCATCAAACAATGCTACTGTATATCCAAAAGCTAAACTGATTGAAACTGAAGGAGATCTTGATGACTTCTTTGTCGATGTTATGGAGACTGATCATCGTACAAATAGCTTGAGACGGAGACCAAATACGACTTGGAGATTGATGTTAATCACAAACATTTCGTTTTATTTCTACAAACTACTCGGAATGGGAAAAGTTGGATCACCACCAGAGCATTTACCCTCTCACCTCATTAACAACAGACACATACGAACCATGTTAAAAAACACAAAAGGAAAACGAATTACCGACAATCTTTGTTTTTTTAGATGTCTAGCATTACACAAAGAACTACAAAAAAACGGTGGAATTGCAAAAGATCCGATAATTAAGGAGGTGAAGGAGTACCAACAACAATATCATAGTTTCATCTATGGTGATAGTGGTAAGAGGTGTGATGGGAAAGGAGTGACAGAAGCTGATTTATTGCTTTTGGAGCGAGCATTTCAACTGAAGATAACAGTGTTTTCTTTAAATGATGATATGACTTCAACAGTTATTTGGAATTCAAACTCCAGTTATAAGGAGAATCTATATTTGGATCTTTATATCAATCACTTCAGTCTTATTACAAACTTGGAAGGATATGTCAAAGCCTACAGATGTCCAACCTGTTCTACTTGTTACGACAGATTGGGGAATCTGAAAAGACACAGATGTTCAATCTCAGAGGCAACAACTATGCAGTTTTCTGGAGGGCAATACAGTCCTACTGCTACAATATTCGACAAACTGAAGGTTCAATTCGGGATAGATATCGGGTCAGATGATTCCTTGAGATACTATCCGTTTTTTGCAACATTCGACATAGAGTGTTTGTTACCTAATTGCGAAAAAGATCGAGATACAGACACAACCATTTACACGAATGAGCATAAACTTTTAAGTATTTCAATTTGTTCAAACGTACCAGGCTTCAACAACCCGTGTTGTATTGTCAACAAAGGGGATGATGATGAATGCGTTGGAAGGTTCATTGAATACTTGGATGATATTAGTGAAGAATCATATAGCCGATTGGAAAAACAATTTTCGCGAATCATAAAACAGATAGAAGGTGAATTACAACGACTGGAAGAAGCTGAAGAAAAGTTTCGTAGTGATTTTGAAAAAAATCGTTTCAGACGTAGAACAGGAGCTGAAAAAGTTCTGGATGATTTGTACAGCTATATGAAAAAACTCCCTATTCTAGGTTTCAATTCACAGACTTATGATGTCAATGTGATGAAAGGAAAACTGCTTCAAAAATTGAAAGATGTCTCCGACACAGATTTTGATTTTGTTATAAAAAAAGGAACCAAGATGCCTGTTATCGGAATAGGATCTTTTTTGTTTTTAGATTGTACAAACTTCATCGCTCCTGGATATAGCTATGAAATGTATCTCAAAGCATACAAATGTGAAGCCGGAAAATGATTTTTTCCTTATGAATGGATGAAAGACTTGGAACAACTTAATCAAGAACATCTACCACCAAGAGAAGCTTTTTACAGTTCTTTAAAACAAAAGAATATCAGTGAAGAAGAGTACATAATTTGTCAAGAAGCATGGAAAAATAATGACATGAAGACAATGAGGGATTTTTTAAAATGGTACAACAACTTGGATGTAAAACCATTTGTTCAAGCGTTGGAAAGACAAAGATCGATCTACAGAGAGCATGGGATTGATATGTTAAAAGACGGTATATCTTTACCAGGATTAGCGATTCGATGGATGTTCAACAAAGCTCCTCAACCACCTCCTCCATACCTCTCTACACACTTGGATTTCCATGAACTTGGTAACTCGTTTCGACAGACTCTCCCAATTTGTCTGCTTGACAACTGCAATGCAGAACTTTATCCTCTAATAAAGAAAAACATAGTTGGTGGGCCAAGTCTAGTGATGCATAGATATCACGAAAAAGGTATAACTAAAATTAGAGAACATTGGTTGGGAAAAGAAGCAAAGGTTTGTGATAGAATCTATGGAGTTGATGCAAATGCGCTCTATTTATGGTGTATGATGCAATCAATGCCTACCGGCTATCCTCGAAGAAGAAAAATCGAAAACTCCTTTGTCGCTGAACCAGTAAAATTTAGCAAGATAGCTCATAGCTGGTTACAGTTCCAAATGTTCTCAAAAAAAATCAATATCAGACATCAGCTCAATGGAGGAGAAGTTACTCTCGGACAGCGAGGATTACCAGTTGATGGATTCTGTGTTGAAAATCGTCATGTCTTTCAATTCCACGGATGTTTTTGGCATGGACACGACTGCTCTTATAACAACGCTAAAGAACAAGAGCTTCAAGCTAGTGGAAGAAAATCAAAAGCAAATCTGTTTAAAACTACGATGGAAAATGAAGAATATCTTCGAGCATTAGGTTACACTGTAATCTCGATTTGGGAGTGTGACTGGATGAAGCGTGTAAAAACTCATACAAATTTACAAAAATTTGTCAACACGTTTTACAATTCTTTCTACCCTAAAATACTTGAAAAAAAGCTGAATCAAGAAGAAGTGTTGGAGAGAGTTCAATCAGAAGAATTCTTCGGATTTGTTGAATGTGACATCGAAGTTCCTGAGGAAGAGGAAGAAAAGTTCTCCGAAATGCCTCCGATT
The DNA here is from genome assembly GCA_945261195.1 of Cryptosula pallasiana. NCBI lineage: Eukaryota > Metazoa > Bryozoa > Gymnolaemata > Cheilostomatida > Cryptosulidae > Cryptosula > Cryptosula pallasiana. The sequence continues at coordinate 57,477,283 of OX183132.1, forward strand.
TTTAAAAATACGATGTTAACCAGAGAACACTTGAGCGATGAAATGAAAGTCTTTGCTGAAGCCGAAGGGTTTTTAAAGACTCCTCAACGCTCATTAGTTGGAAGTATGTACGGAGATAAGATATTGCTAATGAGTCCTTTGTTGAAATGGTACTTGAAACAAGGATTGAAAGTCACCAAAGTTTATCAGCTAATAGAATATATTCCTAGAAAAGCTTTTGAAGCTTTTGGAACATCGGTTTCAGAGGCTAGGAGAATGGGAGATGTAGACCCTAGTCAAGAATTACTCGCTACTACTAGCAAGTTGGTAGGAAATGCTGCTTATGGAAAAACAATCACTGATAAAGAAAAACATACCACCATCAAGTTCATCGAAGGTGCCAGAAAAGCTTCATTTCGTATCAGAGGAAACAAATTTATCTCCATGGAAGAGATAGCAGATGATTTTTATGAAATCGTAACCTGTAAACAGCTAGTAAGTTTTAAAACAATTATTTTGCAATTCAAAATTTATATTCCACAAGTTTACTTTGCTAATCAGTATCACCATCAATTCAGCTAACTATGAATGTTCCAGTACACTTGGGTTTCTCCGTGCTACAGTATGCTAAACTGAGAATGCTACAGTTTTACTACGACTTTATGGATAAGTAAGTAAAACCTAATTCCCTACTATTATCATGTATAAGTAAGTAAAACTTCCAAATAATTGAAGCAATCTTTTTATTTATAGATATATTGACAGAAGTGATTTTCAATATGTTGAAATGGATACAGATAGCGCATACATGGCGTTGAGCGGAACATTAGAAACACTGGTAAAACCAAGTATGAAAAAAGAGTTTTACAATGAATATGGTGATTGGTTTCCACGACCATACTGTGACAAACATAGAGATGAATTTTTAAGAATCAAAACAATGGGTTTAGAATGGAGCATGCAAGAATGTTGTGAAAAAGTACTAAAACATGGAAAAAGAACACCTGGATTGTTTAAAGAGGAATTTACCGGAGATGGAATTGTTGCTCTTAACTCTAAATCCTATTATTGCTGGGGAGAAAAAGGAAACAAGTTTAGCTCAAAAGGTTTGAACAAACGAATTAATCAATTGAACAAAGACAGTTATCTAAATGTATTGAACACAAAAAAGTCGTTTATGGGTAAAAATCGAGGATTTGTAGTAAAGGATAAAAAAATGTTGACATACAAGCAAATAAAGCGAGGACTCACATATTTTTATGCTAAAAGACGAGTGTGTTCTGATGGAGTATCTACCGAACCTACTTTGGCTTAAATAAAAACCTTCATAATAGTCTTCTTTTTAGAATAGTTACTATAACTATATATATATATAATACAAAAAATCATTCATCGTACACATATATATATATATATAGACTTGATCTCAAAATGCTGATGTCATGTAGTCTCAAGTGAATAAATGAAGGTTATAGTACTTTGTACTACATAAAATCTACAGTAAATTTTAATAGATATAATGTTTTCTATTACAATTATTCCCCAAATACTGTAAATTTTAACCATATAGAAGCTAATTTGAGGATTTTTTAAGATGCGATATAAAGAAAAAGACTTTGCATTGATTATCATTACAAGACCTGGTGCTTTGCATTACTTAGTCTTTACTGACACTAGCTATATTATACAAGGATATTTTCCTGCTTATTATGTAATAAATGTATTTATTCAAGCTAGATATAACTCCTCTCTCCTCTCTCTCAAAATACTATATGAGTTCGAGTTATGTAAAAAATTATCATAACCTAAATGCCATACATTCAAAATTTAGATGCCATATAAGTTCAAATTAAGTAAAAAAATAATCAAAACTCAAATGCCACTTAAATGCCACTCAAATGCCACTCAAGTACCCCTCAAATAAAATACAATATAAACTCGGCAAATTCATTCAACGCCGTAACCCATTGCATCACCCCAGATTATGACCCCACAAAAAAACACTTGGTAGGGAGATCTGCTCATATATTACTACTGACAACTCCTCACTGTGTATTGCTCGCGGGCGTACAACGCTGCAAATTCTACTCTACCGGTTTAGATCGCTGACCTTGGGCGAAGTGGAGGCGTACACTGCACTGCTTGTAAACACTTACTACTGTGGGCCGCTGTACAGGTGACAGCTACCACTCCACCCTAAATTCCTGTACAATACAACCAACTTTCTGTCAGAGTCAGTATACAATGAGGTTAGCTCAAAACAAAAAAAAATTATGTGAGTACAAACATTAGCTATTGCACAACTAAATATTTGTATGAATTTTATTTTTTTCTTTGTAAAGTTTAAGTTGCTGTGAAGTTCCTTCACTTGTTACAAAAGATTCCACAAGATGAGCTGACATACTGAACTCAATAAATAGAAAAAACAGAAAGCCACAAATCAATAGTTTTTTTTCTGGCGTTTAATTTACAACATACTTTCTGTTATTCCTGGAAAGGACTGATTATGGCAACATCGATATCGTTAACAATGTTTGCGCCATGACAAAATTATAAATGAATCCAAACTAACAATGAGTTAAACAAGCAAATGCACACATTATATATTTCAATTTGTTTCCATACAGTAGTTTTTAAGATTTCAAAGATTTTTTAACTAATCATAGCAGGTTTGCCTTCGGTCTGAGTTTCTTGCCCAGCTGAAGTGTTTTGGTGCAGAGGATGTCCCCCAGTCCTCTGGGGTTTTAAGCTTATTATGATCAAACCCAAATGTTACAGGCATAACAACCATCTGGTTGTAGTCTTGTGGGGTGAGAAGTTAGAGGTAATAGACATAGGATAATGCTAATACATATTCAACACTTATTTATTGTCAATCATAGACAGGTCCAAACAAGTCTACATTTAGCACTGTAAATGTTAGCCAACCAGATGTGAGATGGAAGTCATGAGACTAGTTTGGGCAGTGGGTACGCCATGGCCAGTCACAAACACAGATTCCTTGAACAACATTGAACTGTAGACCAGCAGGGCAAGAATGTTCTACCGCTGGTAGGGTAGCTGCAGCCTGAATGAACTTGGTGCAGTTAGTTCCAGCGACAGGAGAGTAGATGTTACCCCTCTCTGTACAGGTGTCTAAAACAAACAACAACACTTGCGAAACACTGTTTGTTGTCATTTGATAACCAGGTCAAGAGGGAGTAAAAACTCTGGCTAGCTTACAAGAATCAGGGCCTGGTGGTACTGGTGCAGACGGACAGTTGGCTGGACAGGTCATGGCAGATGGCCAGTTACAGACGCATTCTTGTACATCAAACTTAAGTCCAAGTTGACAGTTTAGCTCCGCAGCTGGCAGCCAGATTGTTCTTTGGAAGAAGCTACCACAGTTGCTGGCTGAGTTGGGAGAGTAGTAGTTTCCTCTTTCATAGCAGGTGCATCGACTGACTGCAACAGGTGGGCATAGGGAGGGCAGCATCAGTATAGGCATACAAAATGATACTTTACTAAGACGAAGAAAGTTGGATGTAAAGTATTATGTATGTAAGGTGTTATGGTGTATAACTAACCGACGCTGTCAGGAGAGGCAGCAGCAAGTGCGAAGAAAATGGCAAAAATTGCAACTTTCATGATGTAGTTTTGGTGAGTGCAACAACTTGTATATACTATATACTATACTCTACAATATATAGTATAACAACTTGTATACTCTACAATATAGAGTATAACAACTTGTATACTCTACAATATATAGTATAACAACTTGTATACTCTACAATATATAGTATAACAACTTGTATACTCTACAATATATAGTATAACAACTTGTATACTCTACAATATATAGTATAACAACTTGTATACTCTACAATATATAGTATAACAACTTGTAGACTCTACAATATATAGTATAACAACTTGTATACTCTACAATATAGAGTATAACAACTTGTATACTCTACAATATATAGTATAACAACTTGTATACTCTACAATATATAGTATAACAACTTGTATACTCTACAATATATAGTATAACAACTTGTTTACTCTACAATATATAGTATAACAACTTGTATACTCTACAATATATAGTATAACAACTTGTAGACTCTACAATATATAGTATAACAACTTGTATACTCTACAATATAGAGTATAACAACTTGTATACTCTACAATATATAGTATAACAACTTGTAGACCCTACAATATATAGTATAACAACTTGTATACTCTACAATATAGAGTATAACAACTTGTATACTCTACAATATATAGTATAACAACTTGTATACTCTACAATATATAGTATAACAACTTGTATACTCTACAATATATAGTATAACAACTTGTATACTCTACAATATATAGTATAACAACTTGTATACTCTACAATATATAGTATAACAACTTGTATACTCTACAATATATAGTATAACAACTTGTATACTCTACAATATATAGTATAACAACTTGTAGACTCTACAATATATAGTATAACAACTTGTAGACTCTACAATATATAGTATAACAACTTGTATACTCTACAATATATAGTATAACAACTTGTATACTCTACAATATATAGTATAACAACTTGTATACTCTACAATATATAGTATAACAACTTGTATGCTCTACAATATGTAGTATAACAACCTGTATACTCTACAATATATAGTATAACAATTTGTATACTCTACAATATATAGTATAACAACTTGTATGCTCTACAATATGTAGTATAACAACCTGTATACTCTACAATATGTAGTATAACAACTTGTATACTCTACAATATAATCAGTCATCAAAGCAGTTGCAGCAGTATTGTAGTATCCAATTTTATTTGGCTACACATAATACAATGAAATGTACTGCTCTGAAAAACATGACTTCTGTGTGACCTGACAGTTTCACCGCATTAAATAAAATTAACAATAATAATAATTACAATAATAAATATAATATTCATGAGCAATAATAGTGATATTATAGATAAACTTGCCATCTGACAAGATGAAAGGAGAATCATTTTGTTTGATAATAAAAAACCAAAGTTTTAATATAAACTGACTGATAGTAATTTTATATATGGAGTTATTTCCTCTTTTTCATCCAAGGCCCAAGTTAACTGCTTGGAAATAAAGATCACCGAGCTCTAAACTGATTACTCGCATTTCGATTGATCTTACACTCTGCCACTGCTTATTCTTGTGATAGAATAAATATACACATCTAGCTCAAAAGCACTGAGTGATATGTTTGAGCCGAAGGCTAACAACAGACATACACATACAGCTATCTCTAGATACACATGAAGGTTAACACTACCAAAACCAATTGACACAATACTCCACCACTTAAACAAAAATGGCCATAGATAATTGATATTGGTTTAAATCTGGTTATGTGTTTATCTGATTGGTCAATCCCAACTAACAGTTTATCTGATTGGCCAATCCCAAGCAACAGTTTATCAGTGATAAATCAAACACCCCTCCAACCGACAATCCATGTAAAATTATTTTTATACTTTTCAATCTTTTTACACATCGAGGCAATACAGTTTTATAGCTTCAAACAGTCACTTCAATGAAGGACCACATAATGAATTGACTATTTTTGATGGAATGTGAAGTGAATACAATTTAATACTGGTGCAAGTTGGCACTATCTAACTTATTTGTAGATAAATTCCACGAAGGCTCATCATTTCCAAGAACTGATAAAGTAGGGTCAATGGTATGTGTTATGAAACATGCTTGAATCATAAAATGAGTGTCTTACTGAAACTTTAGCTAAAGTGGGCAGTCAAGTGTTTGGAGTCGTCCACCATCTGACAAGGTTCCACACATAAACACTTGGTTAGGCTGGAGTAAGTAATAAAGTACTGTGTAGGAAGATTGCACTCTTCAGCTATGTCAAGGACACAGCTCATTATAGAGACAACGTACTTGTGTAACAAAACTAGTCATATCAGGTGATGACAAGAAAATAATGCTACGTATGACAAGTGGTAAAAATGCACTGCATTATGCATTTCTTCTAACAACATTTCAATTCACTTTCTCATGGAAAAAACAGTTTTCTTACGTACAGTTCCATTCGTACAGACATATACATGTGGTTATCTATCTATGTAACCAAGATAATAACACAAATAACTTTTGCTGTAGTTTATGGAGCATCTTGTGTAATCTGTATATATAAAGGTGAAGAATGGCTAAGACAGGAGATATTTGTAGACTCAATAGTTTTCTCAATAATGTAGGTGGAGACGAATCCTAAATGGTAATACTTTCCCAATATCAGATGGCTTCAGTGCCGAGTAAACAGTTCAATGTTGGTTTATGCATCGTGTTGTTTGCTTCCAGTATCCATAGATTGCAGCACTCTTTAATAACAATGTTTTTGCACGTTAGTTGTTTCAGTTAAAGAATTATCTCCCCTTCTAGATCGCTAAGCAATGATAGCAATTGGTGATCATGCATCAATGTAAAAATGGTGTTTTAGTCTATGTTTCTTAGTTGGTATTGTTTGTTGAAATCATGAAAGCAGTTGTGATAGAAGAGTAAACTGTCTAGGATTCTATTTTATAGCGTACCCAATCACTTTCTATATAAAATATAAATCAAAAACTTACCCTCCATCTCCAGCCTCTCATATTTTGTCTGACTTGAAAGGGGAGATAACTTTACGGTCTCAGTAGCGGGTACACCGTGTCAGCATCATGTCTTCTTGCGTTTTCGTTCAAATTGAGTGGGAGAGAGAGCGAGAAAGGTAGAGATGGAGAGATGGATAGGATAGAGTGGGGCAGGGGTGGGGGGGGGGGGGGGAGCGGGGTGAGAATTGAGCGTGCCAGAGCATTCTAATACTGCAGGTAATACTGCTAGTACGATATATAATGCTGTATACTTAATGTAACATGTTATATAATATTGTATACTTAATGTAACATGTTATATAATATTGTATACTTAATGTAACATGTTATATAATATTGTATACTTAATGTAATGTTTTATATAATATTGTATACTTAGTGTAGCATGTTATATAATATTGTATGCTCAATGTAGCACGTTATATAATATTGTATACTTAATGTAACATGTTATATAACATTGTATACTTAATGTAACACGTTATATAATATTGTATGCTCAATGTAACATGTTATATAATATTGTATACTTAATGTAACACGTTGTATAATATTGTATGCTCAATGTAACATGTTATATAATATTGTATACTTAATGTAACATGTTATATAATATTGTATACTTAATGTAACATGTTATATAATATTGTATACTTAATGTAATGTTTTATATAATATTGTATACTTAGTGTAGCATGTTATATAATATTGTATGCTCAATGTAGCACGTTATATAATATTGTATACTTAATGTAACATGTTATATAACATTGTATACTTAATGTAACACGTTATATAATATTGTATGCTCAATGTAACATGTTATATAATATTGTATACTTAATGTAACACGTTGTATAATATTGTATGCTCAATGTAACATGTTATATAATATTGTATACTTAATGTAACATGTTATATAATATTGTATACTTAATGTAACATGTTATATAATATTGTATGCTCAATGTAACATGTTATATAATATCGTATACTTAATGTAACATGTTATATAATATTGCATGCTTAACGTAACATGTTATATAATAATGCATTTAACATCCAAAGGTACAAAGCTTGTTGGCCCTCAAACAAGCCACCTGTATAGCATATTCAGAGATAAAGGCTTGTTATTTAGTGCCTGGGTGGAACCTGTGGGAACCTCCTGAAGGAAACAGCAGTAAACAACTCCGAGATAAAGAACTGCCATTTACTAAATAAATATGCACAACGGAGTTATCTCCGCATTAAGTACACAGAGATATCAAAGAGGCTTCCATATTTGGTACTTATCTGAAGTATTAGTTGTGAAAGCAGACGCAGATGTTTCGCCTTATCTAGTCTAGACTGTTACACTCTGGCACACTCACACATACTTGCGTAGCAAGCTCTACAAATAGCTCCCCGAATTGCTACTCTGAAGTTAAATAAATGGGTAGTGCACTGATCTGGTGTATCAACAAAAACAACAATATTACATGTGATCTGTTGTCCAGAGGATGTAGCTCTACCAATCCAACAGACCTCGCACATTGATTCTGAGCCGCACCCCCAACGGTTCAAGTAACTATAATACGCAAAGGACAGTGTACATCTACCTGTCTCCTAGTGATTGAGGCTTTATTTTTGCAATAGAAATTATTGAAATAGATGATAGAATTTTTATTCAAAACTTTTTATAGGTTTTGGTAGAAAATAAAAAATTGTTAGACAATTTGCCCTTTCACTAGATACACTCATGTAGCATCACTGCTTGCAATAAAATTGTTTCACGATCCTCGGTATTCTTGCAAGGAGGGATGTTTATAGACTCTCCTCTACATTGTTGCAAAACATTTTACAGCTAACATTGACCTTCACATAACCACTAAAACTTTATGGCTATGTCACACCCAACGATATCAACCAGTATCGCAGGAGAATGGAAATTAGAAAGTAAAAGCCGAAAACTTCCCATCGACAGGAGTCAATCAGTAGTAGAAGCTTAAAACAATTTTACAAACAAGCTGTAAGGGAGATAAGTCTCAATCGCTAGCTGGTGTTACAGAGATTGAGATTTCTTCACCAAAGATAGGTAGAGTACCAAAGTTCATAAAGTATTGTTATAACACATTTGGCTGTACTCACACATTTGCCATCTATTTCTGGTATATGAGAGTGCTGTGATTGAGTCTAAAGACTGCAAACCACCAGTACTTTATAGTCATTTAATACAAAGTCACAAGTCAAATCAAGCACTTTTATTGTGAAGCAATTCAAATTACAAGTTCATCAAGTAGGAACAAGCAAATCAATTGAATTGCTTGATTTGCTGACATCTCAATTCAAGTCAATGACATCCTCCATTCAGCTCAATAACCAAGTTTGTTCCGACCTGGTTGACGCTTCACATAAGCCATTGCTCTGAAAAACAGTAAAAGGAAATTTACATTGTCATGGTATAATAAGGTGACAATGGTACAGAGTAGGAGTATAATAGTGTGCAACGAAGTAGATTTAAAACATTTCTATCAATCAATAATCATAAAAGTATGATTTAGAGATCAATTCAAGTTAATCAGAAAGAAAGTCAGTTAGAAATCATTTTAATGCGCAGTCTAGTCAAGTCTCTAAGCATGTCATTATTTAAATAGCCTAAAGAATCAACTCCGGACTCGAGTCTTTGACCTTTGATTCAAGTCAGCAGCGCTGGTATATCGCCACAACAATCTAATGTGTGTTGTAATTGATAATGTGCGTTGTGTTCACTGCCTAAACATTGAATATAATAAATTCTAGCGAGTCTTTTGGCTTATTTAGCGTTTACCTTCGCAGGCTAAATGTAAACGCAAATGAATCAATTTCTGACTTGAATGAGAATTTTGAGCTTACTATTTCAGTTGCACCCTGTTTGGCCTCCAAAGACAGTAAATGCGTTCTCATTTATCTTCAACCACTTTCGGAAATTGAGAACTTTAAATAAGTCTCCATGTAAAACAATTGGAATTTCTCTCTCAGATAATGTCAAATATACCAACTTTTAGACAATTACTAATCCTTTTGTTGTCCACTTTGTTTCAGTAGAGAAGGAAAGGTTCTAAATAAAAGTCGTAGACTCAATAATTGAAATGTAATGCTCAGTTTACTTGCAGACATACAAAGTGTATTATTATGTTACTAATGCTGGCACACTAAAGGCTCACAAGAGAAGCCTGAGTCTCAATGGTCTGTGAACAGTGCACAATTCAATGACATTTTGTTGCTACCAAAGCCAAATACAATTATTCCATTACACCATAGTTAGTTACAAGTTACATGAGTGTATGCCAGGCAAACAAGGGCAAAGTATTAGCTATTAGTTGCTTTCTCTTATCCACTAGATAAGTTTTTGATCGAACTCCAATAAACTGACCAGAAATCAACGGCTAAATAAAAATAAAAGTTTTTGCCCATGATCTTTCTGGCCACACTTACAAAAAAATAACATCACCAGCTCAGTGTCTTACAAACAGCTGAGTGTCTTACATACAACTCAGTGTCTTACATACAACTCAGTGTCTTACATACAACTCAGTGTCTTACATACAGCTCAGTGTCTTACATACAGCTCAGTGTCTTACATACAACTCAGTGTCTTACATACAGCAGAGTGTCTTACATACAGCTGAGTGTCTTACATACAACTCAGTGTCTTACATACAGCTCAGTCTCTTACATACAGCTCAGTGTCTTACATACAACTCAGTGTCTTACATACAACTCAGTGTCATACATACAGCTCAGTATCTTACATACAACTCAGTGTCTTACATACAGCTGAGTGTCTTACATACAGCTCAGTGTCTTACATACAACTCAGTGTCTTACATACAGCTCAGTGTCTTACATACAGCTCAGTGTCTTACATACAGCTCAGTCTCTTACATACAGCTCAGTGTCCCACATACAACTCAGTGTCATACATACAGCTCAGTTTCTTACATACAACTCAGTGTCTTACATACAACTCAGTGTCTTACATACAGCTCAGTGTCATACATACAGCTCAGTGTCATACATACAGCTGAGTGTCTTACATACAACTCAGTGTCTTACATACAGCACAGTATCTTACATACAACTCAGTGTCTTACATACAACTCAGTGTCTTACATACAGCTCAGTGTCATACATACAGCTGAGTGTCTTACATACAGCTGAGTGTCTTACATACAACTCAGTGTCATACATACAGCTCAGTGTCTTACGTACAGCTCAGTGTCTTACATACAACTCAGTGTCTTACATACAGCTCATTGTCTTACATACAGCTCAGTGTCTTATATACAGCTGAGTGTCTTACATACAGCTCAGTGTCTTACATACAACTCAGTGTCTTACATACAGCTCATTGTCTTACATGCAGCTCAGTGTCTCATATACAGCTGAGTGTCTTACATACAGCTGAGTGTCTTACATACCGCTCAGTGTCTTACATACAGCTCAGTGTCTTACATACAGCTCAGTGTCTCACATACAGCTCAGTGTCTTACATACAACTCAGTGTCTTACATACAACTCAGTGTCTTACATACAGCTCAGTGTCTTACATACAACTCAGTGTCTCATATACAGCTGAGTGTCTTACATACAGCCCAGTGTCTTACATACAGCTGAGTGTCTTACATACAGCTCAGTGTCTTTCAAACAGCTCAGCTTCTTACATACTGCTCAGTGTCTTACATACAGCTCAGTGTCTTACATACAGCTCAGTGTCTTACAAACAGCTCAGTGTCTTACATACAGCTCAGTGTCTTACATACAGCTCAGTGTCTTACAACAGCTCAGTGTCTTACATACAGCTGAGTGTCTTACATACAGCTCAGCTTCTTACATACTGCTCAGTGTCTTACATACAGCTCAGTGTCATACATACAGCTGAGTGTCTTACATATAGCCCAGTGTCTTACATACAGCTCAGTATCTTACATACAGCTCAGTGTCTTACATACAGCTGAGTGTCTTACATACAACTCAGTGTCTTACAAACCGCTCAGTGTCTTACATACAGCTCAGTGTCTTACAGACAGCTCAGTGTCTTACATACAGCTCAGTGTCTTACATACAGCTGAGTGTCTTACATACAGCTGAGTATCTTACATACAACTCAGTGTCTTACAGACAGCTCAGTGTCTTACATACAGCTCAGTGTCTTACATACAGCTGAGTGTCTTACATACAGCTGAGTATCTTACATACAACTCAGTGTCTTACAGACAGCTCAGTGTCTTACATACAGCTCAGTGTCTTACATACAGCTGAGTGTCTTACAAACAGCTCAGTGTCTTACATACAGCTCAGTGTCTTACATACAGCTGAGTGTCTTACAAACAGCTCGGTGTCTTACATACAACTCAGTGTCTTACATACAACTCAGTGTCTTACATACAACTCGGTGTCTTACATACAACTCAGTGTCTTACAAACAGCTGAGTGTCTTACATACAGCCCAGTGTCTTACAAACAGCTCGGTGTCTTACATACAACTCAGTGTCATACATACAGCTGAGTGTCTTACATACAGCCCAGTGTCTTACATACAACTCGGTGTCTTACATACAACTCAGTGTCTTACATCCTGCTGGTAGAGCACACAGTCACTTTTTACCTTCGGTAACAGTGTTGGTATAAATATTTGCGTACCTGGCTTTAGTGAAAGACTTTTTGAATATTGTATTAATTTAATTTTCAAATATTTGAATTGGTATTTGAATTCAAAGGTTTCACAGCCCGGGCCTTTGAACTTATATTTGAATTTTTTCAGTTTTTGGTATTTGAAATAAAAATCGAATTTTAATGTTAGAAACTAGGAATTTAATTTTATGAGACTTTGTAAGTATGCAAACAGGTATTTGAATTTATAGTCTCATTTGAATGCATGCAGCTAAAGGTTTATATTTGAACTTGAATGCTTTGAAATAAAGGCGTTTTCATTTCAGTGTTGGCAACTATAATCATTTGAAGAAATATTTTGATTTTCAGTGTTTTCGGTTATGGGTTTTTAAATCTATATTTGAAAATAAATTTTTGCAGTTCTGTATATTTAAATATGACTACTTGCAACTAGATATTTCAGTTTTTAGTTTTTGATTTTTTTTCTAAATGAAGTTTTGATGTTGCATGGTACTTACAGACTACCACACTACACCATCGTAACTGTATTACATAAATGTTTCCTGGATGGCTAGCATCAGAGACAACAGTTGAGACAATGATTGTATAAAGCATACATGGAAGGCATTGTAAGCTAGATGGTGGACAGACAGAGAGGCTTACTAGATAAAGCAATACCAAACATATATACAAATCACACACTCCATTAGCCAGTCTTGCTTTCCTCCAGTAGCCAGTCTTGCTCTCCTCCAGTAACCAGTCTTGCTCTCCTCCAGTAGCCGGTCTTGCTTTTCTCCAGTAGCCAGTCTTGCTCTCCTCCAGTAACCAGTCTTGCTCTCCTCCAGTAGCCGGTCTTGCTTTTCTCCAGTAGCCAGTCTTTCTTTCCTCCAGTGGCCAGTCTTGCTTTCCTCCAGTAGCCAGTTTTGCTTTCCTCCAGTAGCCACTCTTGCTTTCCTCCAGTAGCCACTCTTGCTTTCCTCCAGTAGCCAGTCTTGCTTTCCAAAAACTCATATTTGAACTTTAAGATTCCGTAGTCAGTCAATTGAATACAGTATCTTGTTAGGGTGTTTGAATGTTTATTTGAGTTTGATGAATTTCTGGTCAGATTATTTAAATAACCGTTTGAATCTGAATTTTTGCCAGTTCAAGTGGTTAGATTTTATCCAAACTTGATGGTTTAGTTGTGAAAGTACTTGAACTTTTCATTGAATTTGATAAAGTGTACAGTTGGTATTTTAAATCTTATTTGACTTCCATGGTTTTATTGTGAGGGTATTTGAATTCAAATTGAATTGTTAAAAGTACGAAACAGGGTATTTGAATTTTAATTGAATTTGTTATTTAGAGTTGGTCCTATCCCTGGTTTGAGAAAATCACAAATAGACTCCCTGCCATAAAAAACTCATAATTACTAGCTGTGTAAAAACAATAATCGCATTCAACTTATAAATCATACGACTTGGAATTAGAATTATTGGCAGAGGAACCGGTGGTATATTATCATAGAGACGGAACAGCTAGGGTATGTTTACACTTTCTCTTATCTACTGGTGAGAATATGCATGTGTCAACGGTTTGTGGTATTTAAGGCGATCTGTGTGACCAGTTGTTAAACATTGGTGTTGTCTGCTTTGTCTATCGGATCGAGAAAAAGGAGCAGCAAGAAGTAAATAACATGATAGAACAGTGGATGTTCAGCAGTTTGTGTGTGGTAAGAGCTTTCATAGACATAGATAGTTTGTGTGTGGTAAGAACTCTCATAGACATAGATAGTTTGTGTGTGGTAAGAGCTCTCATAGACATAGATAGCTTGTGTGTGGTAAGAGCTCTCATAGACATAGATAGTTTGTGTGTGGTAAGGGCTCTCATAGACATAGATAGTTTGTGTGTGGTAAGAGCTCTCATAGACATAGATAATTTGTGTGTGGTAAGAGCTCTCACAGACATAGATAGTTTGTGTGTGGTAAGAGCTCTCATAGACATAGATAGTTGTGTGAGGTAAGAGCTCTCATAGACATAGATAGTTTGTGTTGGTAAGAGCTCTCATAGACATAGATAGTTTGTGTGTGGTAAGAGCTCTCATAGACATAGATAATTTGTGTGTGGTAAGAGCTCTCACAGACATAGATAGTTTGTGTGTGGTAAGAGCTCTCATAGACATAGATAGTTGTGTGAGGTAAGAGCTCTCATAGACATAGATAGTTTGTGTTGGTAAGAGCTCTCATAGACATAGATAGTTTGTGTGTGGTAAGAGCTCTCATAGACATAGATAGTTTTTGTGTGGTAAGAGCTCTCACAGACATAGATAGTTTGTGTGCGGTAAGAGCTCTCATAGACATAGATAGTTTGTGTGTGGTAAGATTTTTCACTAAAACTAGAGATCTGCTGAGATAGTTAAAATTATAAATCGTTTGCATCAGAGTATCAAGTTGGCACTGGCAGAGATACCTGCACCTAGTGTTGAGCTATGACTACTTGTTATCGATGTCTATGTTAGCTCACTTAGTAGTTTTCGCATAATGTTTTTGCACATCTGGTGCTTCCAAGCTCAGAGCTGCTGGTGTAGGGACTATATTGTCCGTGCTGTGCAAGCTGTAGTGATAATTGGTAATTGAATGCATTCATGTGTGAGAGATCAACCAATCACCAACTGTTGTTGTTGTTGTTGTCGTTTGGTGTATTTCTCACTCCCACTACTTTTGCAGGTCCTTTTGGTGAGTGGATGCACTGCAATACAGCCCATCCTCTCCAAGAGTACCAACATTTCAAGGTAAGTTGTCAAGTGTTCTACTTGTAGGTAGCTTTTCATTGCAGCGGAATTAAAGCTGTTTTAGTGTCATTGGTTACTCTGTGAGCTCTCAGAGATTCACAGCCATGGAATATTTAACTGCTGCTGTTAAAACAGGCTTTATTTTACTTGAATTGAAACATGGAGTGTTATTAGAGAATTTTGTTCATTTAAAAGCTGGGACACCTGCATAAGCATACTATAAATCAACCCAGAATGTAGACTCAACCACACTGTACATAATTGGTTGATTGGAGACGTAGGAATTCTGGTACTTTACCTGTCTGTTGGAGTTTGATATATAGCATTGATCTCTAAATATATTATGTATATATAGCATTGATCTTTAAATATAGTATGTATATATAGCATTGATCTCTAAGTATAGTATGTACATATAAATTTGACACTGTTCCTTATCATACTGTTGCCAGCCATTTTAACTAACCACATTCAAATTAAAAACAGTTTTCAAACAATTTTCGAAAAACATAAAAATAATCAACCTGAGCATTCCATGTTTTTTGTTTTGTTTATCCCAACACTTTTCTCCACCGAAGTTGTATATCACAATGGAATGAAAGGATGTTCCACTGACTGGTTCACAGACTATTTGTTTGCTTCCATAGTATAATGAGAAGTCTATTGCACTGTTCAATAGTTTATTCACCGATAGAATAAGACTGGTAAAACCTGGTTTGATGTACAAGCAATCAGTCAAATACATGAGCTCCTGGCACCCCTAATAAGCTGTACATGTGAGATACTCAAGCCAGAAAAAAGTTGTACATAAATGAAAACTTTTTCTTCATTATGCTCCAATCACTTTTGAGTTTGAACCCACAAAATCTTCAGAGCTTTAGAAACACACACTCACTACGTGATTTGTTACACACACACACAGAGGTATTTGCTGTTTGTAAAGGTTTTCTGTTAGATAGGTGCTCCAGTTAGATTAAACATGGTCATTGATTTGGACAATTTTAATCAACAATATTGAACTACAAGACAAAGAAAATTTTGCATAAAATATGGAAACCTCAAATCTTAGAATATTTTTCATCACCTAAGAATGGAGACTTTTCTCAATATTCATACAAGTGTTGTAACTTTAAACTAAAATTGTGTTAACCATTTTTTTAAATTAAATTTTTTAACCCACATAAAAACTTCCACATGAAACAATAAGTTATTGCAGCAATTGATTATTTCTGATTTTCTCATGTTCTGAGCTGCTAATAGATATTCTGTATACATATTATACCTCATCAACTAAGAAGTTGTCCTATTTTATTATACTGCAGAATACACTTCAGCAAGTCTGAGATCTTCTCATCACAATCATACACCCTTCATCACATTGAGCCTGATCTGTTTAAGGGTGAGGATAGCTTGCTATTCCTTGATAGATACTACCTTCGCACAACCGACGGTAAAACAACATCTACAGTGGCGAGTGGGTTTGGTTCATACCCAAGAGGCTTCAAACAGCTCAACTCCACTCATGTGTACGTGGCAGACTATGCCTACCACTGTATCAAGCTAGTAGACAGAGAGGAGAAAACCACTAAAGTCGTAGCAGGAGTTTTAAACACTGCTGGCTATGTAGATGGGACGTCTTCAAGGTTCACGTATCCCTGGAGCATAGAAATAGATGAGAGAAACCCTCAACAGCTCCTTATCTCTGACTACAACTCCCACGCCATCAGATCTCTTGACATCAACTCAAGAAGTGTAAGCACCGTCCTCAAGTCTGGACTGAACTACCCAAGAGGGATGACTTGGTACAACAAAAGTTTGCTTGTGTGTAACAACCACTATATCCTTCAAATATCTTGGGACAACAACGGCACGCTGACCAGTACGATCCTCACCGGTTTGCGCAACTCTGCAGGTTATCAAGATGGACCTTTCTCCAGTGCAAGGTTCAACACCCTGTATGAGCTGATGCAGTTGCAGGGCGGGCTTTTTCTTGTATCTGATTATGGCACCAGTCGGCTACGTCTGCTCAACATGTTTGACAAAAGAGTATCACCAGTTTGCTATGGAACAGACAGAGACTGTACTAGTGGTACCACAATGAGCAATCCAACGTCAGCTTTCAAGAGTGGCAATGCCCTGTTTGTTACTTCTTCATCACAGATTAGGAGACTTACTGGTTAGTAAAATTGAGTGAAACACTTTTATTTGGTGTTAAACTGACAAAATTTGCATTTGAAATCTTTTTAAATTAAAAAGTTTGGGCTTTCTCGTTACAGGGTATGAGTGCTTTATGGCTAATGTAACAGTCTATGTCTACCCTGATCAAGAGAAAGTGGAGGTACCTCTGGACTCAGACAATTCCGTATATTTGCCGCCTGGAGCACACCTTTTCCACAAGAAAATTGCGTCAGCTAGTTGCTCGTTCTATGTGAATGCACTCGGTGAGTGTTCATGTAGTGCAGTATAAATGGATGAAAGTTGGGAGTAATAAAATAATTTCAAATTTTTGTGTGAAAATATTTGCAGTATCGCCCGTTGTGAGAACAGCTGTCTTCAGATCAACATATGACGTCACTTGTGCCAGTCTGGATAATCCTATTGGAAGGGCATTCCTCAAATCTATCCTCGCTCACAGAAAGACAGAGCTACAGACCATTTGTGGAAAAAGTAAGAGTTATTTTTTATATTTTTTATTTTTACTGGTATTGAAACACATCACAGCAGCTATTAATAACTCATTTCCGCCCACCAGCTTTGTCACCATTTCCACTCCACCCCTTCTAGCAGTGACACCACTGCTGCTTCTATTGCTTGCCTCCAACTGGATCCTATTCTGGTAGAATATAGGTACTTCTATATCACTGGAGCTTAAAAATTGTTCAAAGTGTCTTGGTTGAACCATTCTATGTTACACCACTGGCTTGTGACTGCAAAAGTCAAACAGTTTTGTGATCTGCCGGAATTCTGCTTCTATATGACTGCTTGGGAGTGATGTAACTAGTGATAAGGGTGACTAGTGAAAAGGGTTACTAGTGATAGGGGTGATTAGTGATAGGGGTAACTAGTGATAGGAATGACTAGTGATAGGGGTGACTAGTGATAGGGGTAACTAGTGATAGGGGTAACTAGTGATAGGGGTAGCTAGTGATAGGGGTGACTAGTGATAGGGGTGACTAGTGATAGGGGTGACTAGTGATAGGGGTGACTAGTGATAGGGGTGACTAGTGATAGGGGTGACTAGTGATAGGGGTGACTAGTGATAGGGGTGACTAGTGATAGGGGTAACTAGTGATAGGGGTAACTAGTGATAGGGGTGACTAGTGATAGGGGTAACTAGTGATAGGGGTAACTAGTGATAGTGGTGACTAGTGATAGGGGTGACTAGTGATAGGGGTGACTAGTGATAGGGGTGACTAGTGATAGGGGTGACTAGTGATAGGGGTGACTAGTGATAGGGGTGACTAGTGATAGGGGTGACTAGTGATAGGGGTGACTAGTGATAGGGGTGACTAGTGATAGGGGTGACTAGTGATAGGGGTGACTAGTGATAGGGGTGACTAGTGATAGGGGTGACTAGTGATAAGGGTGACTAGTGATAGGGGTGACTAGTGATAGGGTTAACTAGTGATAGGGGTGACTAGTGATAGGGGTGACTAGTAATAGGGGTGACTAGTGATAGGGGTCACTAGTGATAGGAGTAGCTAGTGATAGGGGTGACTAGTGATAGGGGTAACTAGAGATAGGGGTGACTAGTGATAGGGGTGACTAGTGATAGGGGTGACTAGTGATAGGGGTAACTAGTAATAGGGGTGACTAGTGATAGGGGTGACTAGTGATAGGGGTAACTAGTAATAGGGGTGACTAGTGATAGGGGTGACTAGTGATAGGGGTAACTAGTGATAGGGGTAACTAGTGATAGGGGTGACTAGTAATAGGGGTAACTAGTGATAGGGGTGACTAGTGATAGGGGTGACTAGTGATAGGGGTAACTAGTGATAGGGGTGACTAGAGATAGGGGTGACTAGTGATAGGGGTGACTAGTGATAGGGGTAACTAGTGATAGGGGTGACTAGTGATAGGGGTGACTAGTGATAGGGGTGACTAGTAATAGGGGTAACTAGTGATAGGGGTGACTAGTGATAGGGGTAACTAGTGATAGGGGTAACTAGTGATAGGGGTAACTAGTGATAGGGGTGACTAGTAATAGGGGTAACTAGTGATAGGGGTGACTAGTGATAGGGGTGACTAGTGATAGGGGTAACTAGTGATAGGGGTGACTAGTGATAGGGGTAACTAGTGATAGGGGTAACTAGTGATAGGGGTAACTAGTGATAGGGGTGACTAGTGATAGGAGTGACTAGTGATAGGGGTGACTAGTGATAGGGGTAACTAGTGATAGGGGTGACTAGAGATAGGGGTGACTAGTGATAGGGGTGACTAGTGATAGGGGTAACTAGTGATAGGGGTGACTAGAGATAGGGGTGACTAGTGATAGGGGTGACTAGTGATAGGGGTGACTAGTGATAGGAGTGACTAGTGATAGGGGTGACTAGTGATAGGGGTAACTAGTGATAGGGGTGACTAGAGATAGGGGTGACTAGTGATAGGAGTGACTAGTGATAGGGGTGACTAGTGATAGGGGTGACTAGTGATAGGGGTGACTAGAGATAGGGGTGACTAGAGATAGGGGTGACTAGTGATAGAGGTAACTAGTGATAGGGGTGACTAGTGATAGAGGTGACTAGTGATAGGGGTGACTAGTGATAGGGGTGACTAGTGATAGGGGTGACTAGTGATAGGGGTGACTAGTGATAGGGGTGACTAGTGATAGGGGTGACTAGTGATAGGAGTAACTAGTGATAGGGGTGACTAGTGATAGGGGTGACTAGTGATAGGGGTGACTAGTGATAGGGGTGACTAGTGATAGGGGTGACTAGTGATAGGGGTGACTAGAGATAGGGGTGACTAGTGATAGGGGTAACTAGTGATAGGGTGACTAGTGATAGGGGTGACTAGTGATAGGGGTGACTAGTATCATTTGGGTAATTTGTTGCTTACTGCACTCAAACACTTCTCACTCACTGCTAGATGTATCATACAGGATGCAAGATGTCTACCAGACAAGATCCATGGTACAGTTGTAAGAACGACCTACTCACTGTAACATGGCCGACTATGGCTGTATACCCAGTAGATGTACATCAAGTACCAGCTACCTACAGATCATCAATACTTAAACAACTCATGTCAACTGATGTGCACAAGTCTGAGATAGTGATTCTGTCCCATGATCCACCGTAAGTATAGGAGTTATCTGACCCTTATAGATAGGTCTCAGAGTTGTTTGCTCTTCAAAGGTAAGCTTAGATTTGTCAGATCTTTATAGATAAAGATCAAAGTGATCTGACCTATATAAGTAGATATCTGATTTGCCTCCCATTTGAGGACTAATATGCTTTGATTTTGATGGCAAAGTATCATAGTTCTCTGCTTTCTGTTGGTAAATATGGGAGTTGTCTGTCCAATTATAAGTTCAAGGAATGCTTTAAATGTGCAAACCTTCTTCAACCAATCATATCATATGCTTCTACCCCCTCAAAAATCTACATCCACCCCTGTTGTAGTTTGGTGAGACCAAATGCTGACTCTGATGGGCTGACTATGCAAATGGTGCTGATATCTGACTGCGCTGACCAATCTAAGACGTACAACACACAATCTGACAAATGCAGCTAGAGTGGCAGCTTATAAATGAATGCCTCGCTTCTGTGACAGCTCTAGTGGTTACCGCTGCCTATTTACTGTTTTAACCTCATCAATAGGTCTTTCAATGATACAGACACACGTATTACTGCAGCTTTTGTTACTTTATTGCTAGTTACTGGTATGAAATATATCTTTGTGTCTTACTCCTTACCCCTCATAATTGTTGATTAGTGTACAAGAGGTGATTAAATATATATATATATATACAAACTAGCAGTAATATCTGTTGCACTTGACACATTGGCTCACTCTGCTCCTGCCAAGCTCCTCACCAATTCCAGCTCAACTTCTCAATCCCAGAATCTACTCATGTTTGCTTTCCTGCTGCTCTTTCTTCTTTTCGCTCTACGTCCACCCCATACTCTATCTCCACCCCTTACTACCTCCACCCCTTGCTCTACTTCCATCCCATACTCTACCTCCACCCCTTACTCTACCTCCACTTCTTACTCTACCTCCACCCCTTACTCTACCTCCACCCCTTACTCTACCTCCACCCCTTACTCTACCTCCACCCGTTACTCTACCTCCACCCCTTACTCTACCTCCGCCCCTTGCTCTACCTCCACCCCATACTCTATCTCCACCCCTTACTACCTCCACCCCTTGCTCTACTTCCATCCCATACTCTACCTCCACCCCTTACTCTACCTCCACCCCTTACTCTACCTCCACCCCTTACTCTACCTCCCCTCTTACTCTACCTCCACCCCTTGTTCTACCTCCACTCCTTGCTCTACCTCCACCCCGTACTCTACCTCCACCCCTTGCTCTACCTCCACCCCTTGCTCTACCTCCACCACTTATCCTACCTCCACCCCTACTATACCTCCACCCCTTACTCTACCTCCACCCCTTGCTCTACCTCCACCCCTTACTCTACCTCCACCACTTATCCTACCTCCACCCCTACTATACCTCCACCCCTTACTCTACCTCCACCCCTTGCTCTACCTCCACCCCTTACTCTACCTCCACCACTTATCCTACCTCCACCCCTTACTCTACCTCCACCACTTATCCTACCTCCACCTCTTGCTCTACCTCCACCCCGTACTCTACCTCCACCCCTTGCTCTACCTCCACCCCCTACTCTACCTCCACCACTTATCCTACCTCCACCCCTTACTCTACCCCACTCCTTGCTCTACCTCCACCCCTTGCTCTACCTCCACCCCTTACTCTACCTCCACCACTTATCCTACCTCCACCCCTTACTCTACCTCCATCGTTTACTCTATCTCCACCCCTACTCTACCCCCACTCCTTGCTCTACCTCCACCCCTACTCTACCCCGACTCCATATTCTACCTCCACCCCATACTCCACCCCCACTTTTCCTGCACAGCTCCTTTTACCACTTGTACTAATTAGTAATAACAGCACCGCTGTCAATTATTATTGGCTGCCATGTTATAGACAACGAGAAGATAACTTCAAACTCTATATTGTCACATCTGGTACAGTAACCATCTCAATCAGTTCTAAACTGAGGCAAACCTTCAGTAGTGCAGACTGGTCTCACCCCGAGTGTGTCAAGCAATAGTTCTTTCCACTAGCTTCAGCTTGTTGTAGTTTCTCTTTACACTCCACATTTCTACATCTTCATAAAGGCAGTAACAGTACTAGAGTTGTCTTACCTTGACAAAGGTTTCTCTTTTAACCATTATTTTAGTGCTGTAAGTATCAATCCGTTTTTGTCAACTTTGCTGGCGAGTTTCATTTTTTCATTTTAAAGATGTTAATTTGAAAAGAGACATTTAAAAATAATCATAATAATAAAATATCAATTTTTTCTAGTCCAAAAGCAAAATTGTACCTAGCTCAACACTCCATATTCCACCAGTAATTAGCGTTTGTGTTTCCTGTTACATAATACTTGTGATGTTTTTCCAGCAACAATGGGGAGTTGCTTCATTTTAATATTCTTCATTACAACTCAAAGAGTAGAAGCAATGAAATACCTTTCAAGTAATCAAGTATCTAGTAAATAGCTAACATCATCTTAAAAAATTCCACAACTTTAAAAAGAATTAAATTTGAAACTCCATTCATAAAAGTTTAGTTTTTAAAATAACTAATTTTAGCGATTCCAATTCTAATAAGCAGTTTTCTGACCGGCCCCATTCTCTCAGTACTCTGGTAATTGATGTTATAGAATGGCGAATAGTTTATCATCATCTCCCAACCTTGTCATCGATCTAACCTTAGATTGTTTAATGTAGGAGATTAAATATAAGCTTTGTTACCGATCTAGACACACAGACATATGTTGGATGTTTGGTGGCTTTACACACACACATGTTATCCAACACAACAGATATGCTAGCCAAAGTTTATACTTTAGGCTTTAAATGCCGATATATTGGGCAGCTTAACTTTGTATACATATAAGTAGTGTGGTGCTGGTTTGCTGTATATTAGGTGGTTTTGCTGAAGTGAACATGAAAGCATGATTGTGACAAATGGACGAATTTCTTTTGTTTCAGTGAGCTGTGGCTTAAGGAGGAATTCAATGTGAAGATGATAGCTAGAAGCAATGCTGGTTTGAAAATCAGGTGTTACTTTATCTGTATTTATGCTCTGCGATTAAAAATAGAGCTGTTTTATGGCAATCAAATCAGCAAAATAAAAACAACGAGTTGTGGTCATGCAAGCGAAGATCATTGATGCAAGGCCATCATAATCATAATATTTTATTATGTAGAATATCTGTGTGTCACAACATCAACACATTAGCGATACCAAAAGTTATTGTTTAATGCATTGTTTTAGTAGAAATAATTGCTTATTATTTTTTTATAATAATGAATATTATTTTAGGATTATGAAATTTTTTGGCTTTTAACCGATATGCTTATTACTGTTGTAAGGGAAGACAACTCAATAAGTTTACTCTCCTACTTGGCTACAGGTTTTGCTAGATTAGCGTGCATCCAGTTTTTAGAACGCTTAAAAATTAGTAGAATTCTCCACGCAAACTTAGCCAAAAGCTCCAATTATTCATCAAATCTCAACGATGAATGAGATTCTGATTTGGATGATTTTCTACCAGGTAAGTGACCACTGGACAGTGTGGGTGACCGCTGGACAGTGTGGGTGACCGCTGGACAAAGTGGGTGACCGCTGGACAGTGTGGGTGACCGCTGGACAGTGTGGGTGACCGCTGGACAGTGTGGGTGACAGCTGGACAGTGTGGGTGACCGCTGGACAGTGTGGGTGACCGCTGAACAGTGTGGGTGACCGCTGCACAGTGTGGGGACCGCTGGACAGTGTGGGTGACCGCTGGACAGTGTGGGTGACAGCTGGACAGTGTGGGTGACCGCTGGACAGTGTGGGTGACCGCTGAACAGTGTGGGTGACCGCTGCTCAGTGTGGGTGACCGCTGCACAGTGTGGGGACCGCTGGACAGTGTGGGTGACCGCTGGACAGTGTGGGTGACTTCTGGTAACCTCTAGATAGAGTGAGACCATCAGCTGTAAACCCCACCTAATCGATGCAACCTGACAACTTGCATTAGTTATTTCAATATCAATTTAGAGTTCTTTGAGCCAAGAGAAAAGAAAAAAATTAATGTTGGCCAAAGCACATTAACCTTACTATTCTTTCAAAGCTTAGTGAATGAAGCCGTAAGCATTACTACTTAATAAATTGGCAAGAACAAAATAAATTTAAAAACACGTTTTAAAATTCCATAGCTACTAAAACTATACGTCTCAAAGAGTCAGTCAATGATATATACCAAAGGCACACAAAGTGGATCTTGATATCAAATAAAATGATGTAAATGTGAGATGGATGTTATGTAATCCATGAGAAAGAGCATATGGTGTGGTTACTCGGGTATGTTTTTACTAGTGAAACATTCTGTGAGGTTTTACAGTGCTTCTTGAGCTAGTAGATCGAGACAACAAGAACTATGTTAGAGTCTCAATTACTTACCGCTTTGTTGGTGGTATGTGAACTTGATACGTTAGTGATATTACATACCTGTGGTACACAGCATAGTATTACATGCCGATATGTATTATTACATACCGATGTAGATATAGTATTATTACATACCAATGTAGATAGAGTATTATTACATACCAATTTATATACAGTATATTAAATACCATTGTAGATATAGTATTATTATATATCATTGTAGATATAGCATTATTACATACCATTGTAGACATAATATTATTGCATACCTTTGGAGATATAGTATTGTTACACACCAATGTAGATATAATATTATTACACACAAATGGGGATATAGTATTATTACACGCCAATGGAGATAGAGTATTATTACATACCAATGTAGATAGAGTATTATTACATACCAATGGGGATATAGTATTATTGTATATAAATATATTTATAACAATATTACATACCAAAGCAACCATATAAAACTTAGATGTAACATATACCAATACACATAAAGTTTGCATTGAACAATCTGTAGTTACTGTTATTTCTCAAACCAGAGCATCCTGATGGCTGGTGGCACAGGGATGGAATCTAGTCTGTCTAAAACTCACGACATCTCCAGGTAAAGTAAGGCAGCATGTTGTACTCTGCCACGATAGACTTCTGTTGTAGCATGAGTGTATCGTACTACATTTATATCTCATGTGAAACACTAACTGTAGCACATGCCATTTTAGACTTCCACTGTAGCACATGGCATGTGAGACTCCAACTGTAGTACATGACATGTGAGACTCAAACCGTAGTACATAGTATGTGAGACTTTAGCTGCAGTACATGACATGTGACACTCCAACTGTAGTACATGGCATGTGAGACTTCAGCTGTAGTACATGACATGTGACACTCCAACTGTTGTACATGACATGTGAGACTTCAACTGTAGTACATGACATGTGAGACTTCAACTGTAGTACATGACATGTGAGACTTCAACTGTAGTGCATCGACTGTAGTACCGTAGGTAGTTCATACTTACCCTTCCTCCAGCATTCCTAATACAGTTCATTTATTGCTCACTCAGCCCCTTTTTGGATAGTTTTGCGTTGAGTCATGGCCATGGAGGTAATAGTTGGTTTGACTTGTGCCTGCTATACCATTACATAATATAAGATCTACTTGATTGAATATGTTACAGTGCTTTGTAGAAAGGTCTCATATTAATGTATCAGCAGTTGTCTCCTCTTTGTTGTGACTATGCAGGGGTTTGAGAGGTTACAACTTTGGTACTGTGAGGTATTCAGCACTCACAAGGTTGAATAATTGATGTTTTACTCTTGAAACTTGTTAATTGTTGCAAAAAAGAAGTTGAAATGGTTTTTATTGAAGGATCAAATGATGGTTGTTAGCTGAGAGGATTAGAAAATGTGCTTATAAACATGCAGTTAAATGTAATCATCTATTGAATCATTTGTCAGCCTTTAGTGGTTCTTTCATAGCATAACTGACACTGCATATTACCTTTACCCAATACTAACTACTACTTCTATCTACTAACACTGTCTACTATCACTACCTTCTACCACTACTTACTACCACTGAGTACTACCACTGAGTACTACAACTGATTACTGCCACTACCTACTACCACTACCTACTACTACTGAGCACTACTACTACCACTACCACTACCTACCATCTACTAGCACTGAGCACATGCTGACTGAGTGCAGCACTCATGTAGTTGGCTACAGCTCACTAACTTTGTAATCCATTGCTCTTTCTTATGAACAAAATAAGAAGCTGTGTATATGTATTCCTTCAGCGTCTACTTCAATCACACAGAGACAGTTTATTCTGCCCCGGACAACATATATCACATTGAGTTGGATCTGTACAAAGACAACTCTAACTTGTTGTTTGTTGAGGGTTCTTATCTGTGGACAACCAATGGCAGAAAGACATCTATAGAAGCTGATGGATTATCTTCTTCAACTTATGGTTTCACACAATACAACTCTACACATGTGTACATAGCCGACACCTATGACTACTGTATAAAGTATGTCAACAGAGAGGAGAAAACTACAAAAGTCTTAGCAGGACATTGTGGTTCCCCTGGCTATGTCGATGGGACAGAATCAAAGTTTCAGTATCCTTGGAGTATCGAGGTTGATGAGCGAAACCCTCACCAGATTCTTGTATCAGACCACTACGCCCATGCCATCAGATCTGTGGACATTGTATCTGGCTATGTCAGGACAGTTCTCAAGGCTGGACTCTACTACCCAAGGGGAATGGTTTGGTTCCAAGGTCGTCTTTTAGTGTGCAGTAAACACTACATCTCTGAAGTGTCATTTAGCGATAGTGGTAGTGTAACCATTGCTAACATAACGGGTTATTACAACTTGGGTGGCTACAGAGATGGACCTTTCTCTATCGCTGAGTTCTATTCCCCAAATGAGCTGATGAAGCTCCAAGACCAGCTCTTCCTTGTGGCTGATGTCAGAACCAACCGTTTGCGCCTCCTCGATATGGTGGAGCGGAGAGTTTCACCAGTTTGCTTTGGTAAAGACAAGGCTTGCTCTACTGGTACCAGCCTCACCTCTCCACACTCCGCTGTCAAGTGTCAAGGCTCCGTGTTTGTAGTTTTCTCCTCAGACATCAAGAAGTTGTCAGGTTGGTATAACACGGACCCACAAAGTCCACCTGTGCAAAGTGGCCCTAGTCTTGTGAAGGTACTGTCACAGGCATGGGTCAGTAATGAAACTTCTTTTACAGCTCAATAAAGTCCAATGAGTAACCAATAATCAGTACAACACCACCGAGTGTTAGACCTAAGGCTATACAACCCTATCGCTGACACAACACCACCTAGTGTTAGACCTAAGGTATACAACCCTATAGCTGACACACCACCTAGTGTTAGACCTAAGGCTATACAACCCTATAGCTGACACAACACCTAGTGTTAGACCTAAGGCTATACAACCCTATAGCTGACACAACACCTAGTGTTAAATCTAAGGCTATACAACCCTATAGCTGACACACCACCTAGTGTTAGACCTAAGGCTATACAACCCATAACCAGGAATCTTGGCATGAAAGAAGAAAATTAATCGCTGGGTTGAAGAAAATTTTGTGAAAAAATTCAATAAAATTTCCATCTGATCAACTATGAACTAAGTTTAAAAAATCCAACAAAAATTTTGCTCACCGATGAATTGAAATGCAAACATCTATAGTAATGTGAGCAACAACTTTAGTAAAAGAATTGCTACTTCAACTACAAAGTCTTGTCAGTGAATGATATTTTACCGTGCAATGTTTACTAAACCCCTGTCTACTTGTACACAACATGCTCACCAATTACATTATCACAGGCCTGCAATGTCGTATGGCAAACAAAACGGTCTATGTCTACCCTGATCAAGAGAAAGTGAAGGTACCTTTGGACTCAAACAGCTCAGCATATTTGTCACCTGGAGAGTACTATTTGAACAAAATGCTTGGTCTAACTAATTGCTCATTCTTTGTGAATGTACTTGGTGAGTGCAGTTTTATCTAATATAATAGACATGGATATGTACATAAGGTAGTATAATAGACATGTATATGTACATAAGGTAGTATAATAGACATGTATATGTACATAAGGTAGTATAATAGACATGTATATGTACATAAGTTAGCATAATGGACATGTGTATGTACATAAGATAGTATAATAGACATGGATATGTACATAAGGTAGCATAATAGACATGTATATGTACATAAGATAGTATAATAGACATGGATACGTACATAGTATAAAACTTGTATCCATTTGCTTTTTTGTAGTCTCACCTGTTGTGAGGACGGCTGTCTTTAGATCGGAGTATGACGTAACCTGTAAGACTCTGGAAAACCCGACAAGCAAACGATTTCTGTTGTCAAATCTGGCAATTAGGAAAGCTGAACTGCAAACCGTCTGTGGAAACGGTAAAGTTTTCTAATTTCCATTGCTGCCGCTACCGCTGCTGGTACTGCTGCCATGCCGCTACCGATGCCGCTGCTACTTATAATTACTAAACTCATTAAATTTTCATTTCTGTCCCGCATTGCTCTCACTCACTCACCCACTCACTCACTCACTCACGCACTCACGCACTCACCCACTCACCCACTCACCCACTCACTCACTCACTCACTCACTCACTCACTCACTCACTCACTCACTCACTCACTCACTCACTCACTCACTCACTCACTCACTCACTCACTCACTCACTCACTCACTCACTCACTCACTCACTCACTCACTCACTCACTCACTCACTCACTCACTCACTCACTCACTCACTCACTCACTCACTCACTCACTCACTCACTCACTCACTCACTCACTCACTCACTCACTCACTCACTCACTCACTCACTCACTCACTCACTCACTCACTCACTCACTCACTCACTCACTCACTCACTCACTCACTCACTCACTCACTCACCCACTCACGCACTCACTCACTCTCCCACTCACCCACTCACTCACTCACTCACTCACCCACTCACCCACTCACCCACTCACCCACTCACCCACTCACGCACTCACGCACTCGCCCACTCACCCACTCACTCACTCACCCACTCACCCACTCACCCACTCACTCACCCACTCACTCACTCACCCACTCACCCACTCACGCACTCACGCATTCACTCACTCACGCACTTATCCACTCACTCACTCACTCACTCACTCACTCACTGACCAGTACATGTGGATGTATGATACAGAATTCAAGATGTCTACCAGACAAGATCCATGGTACAGTTGTGAGAACGACCTACTAACCGTAATATGGCCGACTATGGCTGTATATCCAGCAGATGTACATCAAGTACCACATACCTACAGCTCATCAATACTTGAAAAACTAAAGTCAACTGATGTGCACAAGTCTGAGATAGTGATTCTGTCCCATGATCCACCGTAAGTATAGGAGTTATCTGACCCTTTTAGAAAGGTCTTGGAGTTATTTGCTCTTTATAGGCAAGTATAGATTTGTCACTTATTTATAGGTAAATGTTAGAGATACCTATCCTTTATCGGTAAGTGTTAGAGTTACCTATCCTTTATAGGTGAGTGTTAGAGTTACCTATCCTTTATAGGTAAGTGTTAAAGTTACCTTTCTGTTATAGGTAAGAGTTAGAGTTACCTATCCTTTATAGGTAAGTGTAAGAGTTACCTGTCCTTTATAGGTAAGTGTTAGAGTTACCTGTCCTTTATAGGTAAGTGTTAGAGTTACCTATCCTTTATAGGTAAGTGTTAGAGTTACCTATCCTTTATAGGTAAGTGTTAGAGTTACCTATCCTTTATAGGTAAGTGTTAGAGTTACCTGTCCTTTACAGGTAAGTGTTAGAGTTACCTATCCTTTATAGGTTAGTGTTAGAGTTACCTATCCTTTATAGGTAAGTGTTAGAATTACCTGTCCTTTATAGGTAAATGTTAGAGTTACCTGTCCTTTACAGGTAAATGTTAGAGTTACCTATCCTTTATAGGTAAGTGTTAGAGTTACCTATCCTTTATAGGTAAGTGTTAGAGTTGCCTGTCCTTTATAGGTAAGTGTTAGAGTTACCTATGCTTTCTAGGTAAGTGTTAGAGTTACCTATCCTTTATAGGTAAGTGTTAGAGTTACCTATCCTTTATAGGTAAGTGTAAGAGTTACCTATCCTTCATAAGTAAGTGTTAGAGTTACCTATCCTTTATAGGTAAATGTTAGAGTTACCTATCCTTTATAGGTAAGTATAAGAGTTACCTATCCTTTATAGGCAAGTGTTAGAGTTACCTGTCCTTTATAGGTAAGTGTTAGAGTTACCTATCCTTTATAGGTAAATGTTAGAGTTACCTATCCTTTATAGGTAAGTGTTAGAGTTACCTGTCCTTTGTAGGTAAGTGTTAGAGTTACCTGTCCTTTATAGGTAAGTGTTAGAGTTATCTATCCTTTATAGGTAAGTGTTAGAGTTACCTTTCCTTTATAGGTAAGTGTTAGAGTTACCTATCCTTTATAGGTAAGTGTTAGAGTTACCTATTCTTTATAGGTAAGTGTTAGAGTTACCTATCCTTTATAGGTAAGTGTTAGAGTTACCTGTCTTTTGTAGGTAAGTGTTAGAGTTACCTGTCCTTTATAGGTAAGTGTAAGAGTTACCTATCCTTTATAGGTAAGTGTTAGAGTTAACTATCCTTTATAGGTAAGTGTTACAGTTACCTATCCATTATAGGTAAGTGTTAGAGTTACCTATACTTTATAGGTAAGTGTTAATGTTATCTATCCTTTATAGGTAAGTGTTAGAGTTATCTATCCTTTATAGGCAAGTGTTAGAGTTACCTATCCTTTATAGGTAAGTGTAAGAGTAACCTATCCTTTATAGGTAAGTGTAAGAGTTATCTATCCTTTATAGGTAAGTGTAAGAGTTACCTATCCTTTATAAGAAAGTGTTAGAGTTACCTGTCCTTTATAGGCAAGTGTTAGAGTTACCTGTCCTTTATAGGCAAGTGTTAGAGTTACCTATCCTTCATAGGTAAGTGTAAGAGTTACCTATCCTTTATAGGTAAGTGTAAGAGTTACCTATCCTTTATAGGTAAGTGTTAGAGTTACTTATCCTTTATAGGTAAGTGTTAGAGTTACCTGTCCTTTATAGGTAAGTGTTAGAGTTAACTATCCTTTATAGGTAAGTGTTTTGTAGTGTCAATGTGATACGTACAAGCCTATTTACTAGCTGGTGCAAGGATACAAGGCACACCCTGTAGTATAGGATAGATGGCACACCCTGTAGTATAGTATATAAAGTAATATATTAATGTTGTAGAATGGTGAGACCAAATGCTGACTCTAATGGGCTGACTATACAGATGGTGCTGATATCTGACTGCGCTGACCATTCAAAGAAGTATGATGGCCAATCAGATAACTGTTTGTAAACATTGCCGGAGGCACCGACTAGATTACCCGATACACCATGTGACAACAACGCTTCCTGTCCGTATATGTAATTGGTGTTACTGCGAGCTTCAGCATGTGCAATCATGTGAGAAGCTCCAAAATGTGAGAAACTCTGGAATCTTTTGTTTCTACTTGAAATACTGATGGAATGCAACACAACTATTGCCTTAGTCTCTAAACATGTACTTACATCTGAAACCAACCCAAGCCCTTCCGCCAAACTTATTCCTTGACATTTATGTGTTGAGGAAACCCATCTTTTCCAAAAACAATTTTGACAATGTGAGTGACTACGATCCCACAGTATACGCCACTCGGAGACTATTGTCTTTTTGGGAGGATAGTCAGGGGTGGGGGAGAGTCAGGGGGGGGGGGGGGAGTCAGGGGTGGGGGGGGGGGGGTGATGTTGCAAAAATGACTATCATGACCACTTTAATTTTTCGATGATTTTTGGTTACTCACTCCAGCCACTGGTCAGACCAAATCAACCATATTCTTTTGCCCACCATCACCACGTTTCCCCTCTAGTATAATTTCCTTGTTGTTCTATTCAAACTGCAATGAAACCAAGTTTGAGAGTGACAACCTTGTAGATACAATGCGGTCAATTTTACCATACACAAGTATGCTACTCCTACTTACAAAGATGCCCCTGATAGTTTGCCAGCATCAGACAAACCTGAGCAATACTGGTATTGTTGGCATTTATACTACTGGCTAAAACAAGCAGTAGAAACATTTAGTTATACTGGCACAGTGTACATTAGTACATCAGCCCTGGGTAGCCATCCTAGGCCTGCATCAAGATTGCTGCTGTAACATGAGAGTCAAAACATAACTGAGGAAACTTCAGAGCCCAATTCTGTTCTACCATCTCCAGATGTCAAGATTTCAGGAACCACGGCGACCAAAGATCAATACCTCCAGAGAAGGCAAAGAGCCACCTGGAGATGGTTTTTACTGGTTGCGAGATCTTTGACTTCGCCCCTTACTTCTGGGCTCAAATCACTCTAACTAGTTGTTAGATATATTTCGTGTTATTATTGTAGTGGATTTTGGTCTAGTTTATACAGAATACCACTATTCCCAAGCATTGAACTTCTCTCCAGAGCGAACACCATCGGCCAGTGCCAACTTGCAACTCTCTCAATTGCAGCACTGAGCCCTCGGCTCAAACACACCAGTCTAGATACACATACACCTGTCTCTAGATACACATACATATGTCTCTAGATACACATACAGCTATTTCTAGATACACATACAGCTATCTCTAGATACACATACAGATGTCTCTAGATACACATACAGCTATCTCTAGATACACATACAGATGTCTCTAGATACACATACAGCTATCTCTAGATACACATACAGATGTCTTTAGATACACATACAGCTGTCTCTAGATACACATACAACTGCCTCTAGATACACATACAGCTGTCTCTAGATACACATACAGCTATCTCTAGATACACATACAGCTATCTCTAGATACACATACAGCTATCTCTAGATACACATACAGATGTCTCTAGATACACATACAGATGTCTCTAGATACACATGCAGCTGTCTCTAGATACACATGCAGCTATCTCTAGATGCACATACAGCTGTCTCTAGATACACATAGATCTATCTCTAGATACACACACAGCTATCTCTAGATACACATACAGATGTCTTTAGATACACATACAGCTATCTCTAGATACACATACAGCTATCTCTAGATACACATACAGATGTCTCTAGATACACATACAGATGTCTCTAGATACACATGCAGCTGTCTCTAGATACACATGCAGCTATCTCTAGACGCACATACAGCTGTCTCTAGATACACATAGATCTATCTCTAGATACACACACAGCTATCTCTAGATACACATACAGATGTCTTTAGATACACATACAGCTGTCTCTAGATACACATACAGCTGTCTCTAGATACACATACAGCTGTCTCTAGATACACATACAACTGCCTCTAGATACACATACAGCTGTCTCTAGATACACATACAGTTGTCTCTAGATACATATACAGATGTCTATAGATACACATACAGCTGTCTCTAGATACACATACAGTTGTCTATAGATAGACATACAGCTATCTCTAGATATACATACAGATGGCTCTAGATACACGTACAACTATCTCTAGATACACTTACAGCTGTCTCTAGATACACATACAGATGTCTTTAGATACACATACAGCTATCTCTAGATACACATACAGCTATCTCTAGATACACATACAACTGTCTCTAGACACACATACAGCTGTCTCTAGATACACATACAACTATCTCTAGATACACATACAGATGTCTCTAGATACACACACAGCTGTCTCTAGATACGCATACAGATGTCTCTAGATACACACACAGCTGTCTCTAGATACGCATACAGATGTCTCTAGATACACATGCAGATGTCTCTAGATACACATACAGCTATCTCTAGATACACATACATATGTCTCTAGATACACATACAACTGTCTCTAGATACACATAAAGGTTAACAGTTGTCTGCACTACCAAAACCACTTGACACAATACTCCACCACTTAGACAAAAATGGCCACATATAAGTGATGTTGGTTTAAATCTGGTTATGCATTCATCTGATTGGTCAATCCCAACTAACAGTTTATCTGATTGGCCAATCCCAACCAACAGTTTATCTGATTGGTCAATCCCAAGCAACAGTTCATCAGTGATAAATCAAACACCCCTCCAACCGACAATCCATGTAAAAATATTTTTATACTTTTCAATCTTTTTACACATCCAGGCAAGTTTTATAGCTTCAAACAGTCACTTCAATGAAGGACCACGTAATGAATTGACTATTTTTGATGGAATGTGAAGTGAATACAATTTAATACTGGTGCAAGTTGGCACTATCTAACTTATTTGTAGATAAATTCCACGAAGGCTCATCATTTCCAAGAACTGATAAAGTAGGGTCAATGGTATGTGTTATGAAACACGCTTGAATCATAAAATGAGTGTCTTACTGAAACTTTAGCTAAAGTGGGCAGTCAAGTGTTCCGAGTCGTCCACCACCTGACAAGGTTGCACACATAAACACTTGCTTAGGCTGGAGTAAGTAATAACGTACTGTGTAGGAAGATTGCACTCTTCAGCTATGTCAAGGACACAGCTCATTATAGAGACAACGTACTTGTGTAACAAAACAAGTCATATCAGGTGATGGCAAGAAACTAATGCTACGTATGACAAGTGGTAAAAATGCACGGCATTATGCATTTCTTCTAACACCATTTCAATTCACTTTCTTATGGAAAAACAGTTTTCTTACGTACAGTTCCATTCGTACAGACATATACATGTGGTGATCTATCTATGTAACCAAGATAATAACACAAATAACTTTTGCTGTAGCTTATGGAGCATCTTGTGTAATCTGTATATCTAAAGAATGGCCAAGACAGGAGATATTTGTAGACTCAATAGTTTTCTCGATAATGTAGGTGGAGAGGAATCCTAAATGGTAATACTTTCCCGATATCAGATGGCTTCAGTGCCGAGTAAACAGTTCAATGTTGGTTTATGCATGGCGTTGTTTGCTTCCAGTATCCATAGATTGCAGCACTCTTTAATAGCAATGTTTTTGCACAATAGTTGTTTCAGTTAAAGAATTATCTCCCCTTCTAGATCGCTAAGCAATGATAGCAATTGGTGATCATGCATCAATGTAAAAATGGTGTTTTGTCTATGTTTCTTAGTTGGTATTGTTTGTTGAAATCGTGGGAGCAGTTGTGATAGAAGAGTGAACTGTCTAGGATTCTATTTTATAGCGTACTCAATCACTTTCTATGTAAAATATAAATCAAAAGCTTACCCTCCGTCTCCAGCCTCTCATATTTTGTCTGACCTGAAAGGGGAGATAACTTTACGGTCTCAGTAGTGAGTGCAATGTGTCAGCATCATGTCTTCTTGCGTTTTTTTTTAAATTGAGCTGTAAGAGAGAGTGAGAATGTTGTATACTTAATGTAACATGTTATATAATATTGTATACTTAATGTAACATGTTATATAATATTGTATGCTTAATGTAACATTTTATATAATGCTGTATACTTAATGTAACATGTTATATAATGCTGTATACTTAATGTAACATGTTATATAATATTGTATGCTTAATGTAACATGTTATATAATATTGTATACTTAATGTAACATGTTATATAATATTGTATGCTTAATGTAACATGTTATATAATATTGTGTACTTAATGTAACATGTTATATAATATTGCATGCTTAATGTAACATGTTATATAATATTGCATGCTTAATGTAACATGTTATATAATATTGTATGCTTCATGTAATATGTTATATAATATTGTATGCTTAATGTAACATGTTATATAATATTGTATGCTTAATGTAACATGTTATATAATATTGTATACTTAATGTAACATGTTATATAACGCTGTATACTTAATGTAACATGTTATATAACGCTGTATACTTAATGTAACATGTTATATAATATTGTATGCTTAATGTAACATGTTATATAACATTGTATTCTCAATGTAATGTGATATATAATATTGTATACTTAATGTAATGTGTTATATGATATTGTATACCTAGTGTAACATGTTATATAATATTGTATACTTAATGTAGCATGTTGTATAATGCTGTACACCTTGAGTAGTGTAATGCATTATTGTGTCCTAATAAATCACTCTAGAAAAGTTAACAGATTAAATAAGTGATTAAGTTTAATTTTCATTTTTAACATACAAAGGTACAGAGCTTCATTAGCCCTGAAACAAGTCACCAGTACAGCATATTCAGAGATAAAGGCTTGCAATTTGGTGCCTGGGTGGAACCTGTGGGAACCTCCTGAAGGAAACAGCAGTAAACAACTCCGAGATAAAGAACTGCCATTTACTAAATAAATATGCACAACGGAGTTATCTCCACATTAAGTACACAGAGATATCAAAGAGGCTTCCATATTTGGCACTTATCTTTAGTATTAGTTGTGAAAGCAGACGCAGATGTTCCACCTTATCTAGTATAGACTCTTACACTCTGTCACACTCACACATACTTGCGTCTGCAGACCCGGTAGTGGCTGCTACAAACAGCTCCCCGAGTTGCTACTCTCAAGTTAAATAATTGGGTATCGCACTGATCTGGTGTATCAACAAAAACAGCAATGTTACATGTGATCTGTTGTCCAGAGGATGCAACTCTACCAATCCAACAGACCTCCCACATTGATTCTGAGCAGCATCCCCAACGGTTCAAGTAACTGTAATACGTAAAGGAGCGTGTACATCTACCAGTCTCCCAACCATTCAAGTAACTGCAATACGTAAAGGGGCGTGTACATCTACCGATCTCCCAACCATTCAAGTAACTGTAATACGTAAAGGGGCGTGTACATCTACCGATCTCCCAACCATTCAAGTAACTGTAATACGTAAAGGGGCGTGTACATCTACCGATCTCCCAACCATTCGAGTAACTGTAATACGTAAAGGAGTGTGTACATCTACCAGTCTCCCAACCATTCAAGTAACTGTAATACGTAAAGGAGCGTGTACATCTACCGGTCTCCTACTGATTGAGGCTTTCTTTTTGCAATATAAATTATTAAAACAGATGATAGAATTTTTATTTAAAACTTTTTATAGGTTTTGGTAGAAAATAAAAAATTGTTGGACAATTTGCCCTTTCACTAGATACATACATGTAGTATCACTGCTTGCAAGAAAATTTTTTCACGATCCTTGGTATTCTTGCAAGGAGGGATGTTTATGGACTCTCCTCTGCGTTGCTGCAAAACATTTTATAGCTAACGTTGACCTTCACATAACTATTAAAACTTTACGGCGATGTCACACACAACGATATCAACCAGTATCGCAGGAGAATATAAATTAGAAAGTAAAAGCAGAAAACTTCCCATCGACAGAAGCCAATCAGTAGTAGAAGCTTAGAACAATTTCACAAACAAGCTGTAAGGGGGATAAGTCTCAATTGCTAGCTGTTGTTACAGAGATTGAGATTTCTCCACCACAGATAGGTAGAGTACCAAAGTTTATAAAGTATTGTTAGAACACAGTTGGCTGTACTCACATATTTCCCACGTGTTACTGGTATATGACAGACAGTGCTGTGATTGAGTCTAAAGACTGCAAACCACCAGTTCTTTATAGTCATTTAATACCAAGTCACAAGTCAAGTCAAGTGCAAGCAAATCAACTGAATTACTTGATTTGCTGACATCTCAAATCAAGTCAGTTACATCCTCCATTCAACTCAATAACTAAATCCGTTACAACTTCACCTAAGCCATTGCTTTGGAAAGCAGTAAAGAGCAACTGACATTGCCATGGTGTAACAAGACGACAATGGTATAACAAGATGACAATGGTATAACAAGATGACAATGGTATAACAAGATGACAATGGTATAACAAGATGACAATGGTATAACAAGATGACAATGGTATAACAAAATGACAATGGTATAACAAGCTGACAAGGGTATAACAAGATGACAACGGTATAACAAGATGACAATGGTATAACAAAATGACAATGGTATAACAAGATGACAATGGTATAACAAGATGACAATGGTATAACAAGATGATAATGGTATAACAAGCTGACAATGGTATAACAAGATGACAATGGTATAACAAGATGATAATGGTATAACAAGATGACAAGGGTATAGGATTAGAGTATAATAATGTGCAACAAAGTGGATTTAAAACATTTCTGTCAATCAATAATCACAAAATCATGATTTGAAAATCAATGCAACTTAATCAGAAAGCAAGTAATATAGAATTGATTTTAATGCGCAGTCAACTCAAGTCTCAAGTATTTTAATTATGGCTCTAAGCATGTCATTATTTAAATAGCCTAAAGAATCAAGTCTGACTCGAGTCTTTGACTTTTGATTTAAGTTACCAGCACTGGTATACTGCCACAACAATCTAATGTCTGTTGTATTTGATGTGTGTTTGTGTTCACTCTCTCTACACTGAAAATATTAGCTTCTACTGAGCCCTTTAGGTTATTTAGCGTTTACCTTCGCAGGCTAAATGTAAAAATCAGATGAATCAGTTTTTGACTCGAATGAGAATTTGGAGCTTACAATTTCAGTTGCACCCTGTTTGGCCTCCAAAGACAGTAAATGTGTTCTTATTCATCTTCAACCACTTACAGAAATTGAGAACTATAAATAAATCTCCATGTAAAACAGTTGAAATTACTCTCTCAGATAATGTCAGATATACCAACTTTTAGACAATTACTAACTCATTTGTTGTCCACTTTGTTTCAATAGAGAAATAAAAGCTCTTACTAAAAATATAGACGCAATAATTAAAACATAATGCTGAGTTTGCTTGCAGACGCACAAAAGTGTATCATAATGTTACTAATGCTTGCACACTATATGCCAAAGCCTACAATATATTCAAAGGAATTGTGAGCCTCAATGGCCTCAATCACATCTTGCTACATGCTCAACCCAAATACACTTATTCAGTTATATCCCATATAGTTAAAAGTGCCATGAGTGCAAGTGTATGCCAGTAAATTGAGGAGGAAAGTTTTAGCTATAAATTACTTTCTCAATTACATTCTATTTGATAATTTTTGGATGATTTCCCATAAAATTGACGAGCAATAAGTAAAAAAAAAACAAGTTTTGGCCAATGATGTTTTTAGCCCCATTTACAAAAAAATAACATCACCCAGCTCAGTGTCTTACATGCAGCTGGTCAAGCACACAGTCACTTTTTAGCTATGGTAACCTATGGTTACCTACTGTTACCTACGGTCACAATGTTAGTATAGATATTTGCGTACCTGGCTTTAGTGAGAAACTTTGCAGTCATAAAATCTTGTATGGGTCGCTTTTTTCCAAAACTGTGAAACTACATGTGTTTGAGGCAGGAATAAGACCAACTGCAATTAAATTTTTATTTGAATTTTAAAACACCGCATTTGAATTTATGCTTGAATTTAAATGTTTTCAGTTTTAGGTATTTGAAATAATAATTGAGTTTGAATGTTCTCAACTATAGGTATTTGAATTTTAAGGTTTCACAGCTGGGGTATTTGAATTTATGTTTGAATTGGAATGTTGGCAACTATAAGCATTTGAAGAAATATTTTGATATTCAGTGTTTGCATTTATGGGTATTTAAATCTATATTTGGAATGAAATTTTTGCTGTTACATTTATTTAAATATGAATGTTTGCTACTAGATATTTTATCTTTTAAGTTTTAATAATTTTTCTAAATGAAGTTTTTGATGTTGCATGGTAGTTACAGACTACCACAGTACACCATTGTTGTTGCATTATGGGAATATTTCCTGGATGGTTAACATCAGAGACAACAGTTGAGACAATGATAGGATAAAACATATACTAACTTTCCATGTAGCGCCACATTATGGTGTCATGGCTCAGTGCTTCTCAATAGCGATAAAGCATCACCCTGGAAATGCAATACACACATGTGCAAACCAGTAGCGCTATGGCATTCCCTTTCTCCATAACGCTTCAGTGGTCTGACGCTATTATAAGTCGCTACTCAGTAGCGACTTTCAATAGCACCACATAATCACGACTGCAGTAGCGATATACTCATTTCCAAGGGGGGGGGGGGGGAAAACACGTGGCGCTACAACGTAGCGCTACGGCTTCGCGTCATGGAAAGTCACTAATACATGGAAGGCATTGTAAGCTAGAGGGTGTAGAGCCAGAGAAACTTAGTTAAAGCAATAAAATTTTGTTTATTGTTCTCATCATTCCTATGGAGTTCATGAAACGCCCTGTAATAAGCAGAAGTAAAATAAAATTAGGGCAATAGCAATTCTATTTATGATTCAATGTAGCTCTAGTTAAACTACTTTATTTTTTTCTCCAAAGTCTCAAATTTAACAAATGGTAAACTTTAATAACCAGTCTTGCTTTTCTTGAAACTCATAAAGGAATTTTAAAACTTCATAGTCGGTTATTTCAAAAACACATTTGAATTTGAACAGCATCTTGTCAGGGT
Source organism: Cryptosula pallasiana (assembly GCA_945261195.1). Classification (NCBI taxonomy): domain Eukaryota; kingdom Metazoa; phylum Bryozoa; class Gymnolaemata; order Cheilostomatida; family Cryptosulidae; genus Cryptosula; species Cryptosula pallasiana. The sequence goes on from OX183132.1 coordinate 57,518,133, forward strand.
GTTTAAATGTTTGAGTTTAATAAATTTCTAGTCAGATTGTTTGAATTTAAATTTTTGCGAGTGAAGGTGGTTAGATTTTACTTGAAGTTGATTGTTTAATTTTTGGAGTATTTGAATTTACATTGATTTTGAAAAGGTATAAATCACAGTATTGGATTTTTTATTGATTTGAAAAGGTATAAATCAAAGTATTTGAGTTTTTATTGATTTGAAAAGGTATAAATCAAAGTGTTTGAATTTACATTGATTTGAAAAGGTATAAATCAAAGTGTTTGAGTTTTTATTGATTTGAAAAGGTATAAATCAAAGTGTTTGAATTTTTATTCAAACTTGATGGTTTAGTTTTGAAAGTACTTGAACTTTTAAATGAAATTGAAAAAATATAGGATTGATAGTTTAGATTTTATTTGAATTCAATGGTTTTGTTTTGAGGGTATTTGAATTTCTTCATGGAATTTTGAAAAGTATGAATCAGGTTATTTAAAATTTTATTTAAATTTGATAGTTTAGCTTTGAGGGTATTTGAACTTTAACTGAATTTGTTATTTAAAGTTGGTCCTATCCCTGGTTTGAGAAAATCACAAATAAACACCTCCAGCCATAAAAAAACTCACAATCAATAATCAAAGCAATAATCGCATTCAACTTGTAAATCAGATGCGCTTGAGTAATACCCCATGTACATTTACCGATTAGCTGCCGATTTGCCTTACCGATTGAGGATTTCCTTGCATCCGTTTCCTGTGTGACGTAATGAAATAATCGGTAGCATTTTATTTGAGGCTATCGGTAGGTTTTGCTCGTGGTCAAAAAATCGGTAGATATTTTGTGATTGGACCAATCATATCACCGTTCGTGGTTTTAATGTTTCCAACAAAACTGTTTCTTAAGTGCAATTATTTTTAGGTGAAGAATCGTTTTTTAGCGTCCCGTCTTTGTTGTTTTAAATCACTTTATGGCTAACTATAGAAAAAATGTAGCGAGTTTCACCGGTATTGCGAGAGAATGGCAATTAGAGAAAAAAATAGGGGAAACTCCTTGACGTCATCTCCAATCGGTAAGGACAAATCGGTAGGTAATCGGTAGATGTACATGTAGTATTAGGGTTATGGGCAGATGAACCGGTGGTATATTATCATAGAGACGGGACGCTAGAGTATGTTTACCCTTTATCTTATCTACTGGTGAGAATGTGCATGTGTTTGGGCTTTGGGGTATTTAAGTTGATCTATGTGACCAGTTGTTAAACATTGGTGTTGTCTGCTTTGTCTATCGGATCGAGAAAAAGGAGCAGCAAGAAGTAAATAACATGATAGAACGGTGGATGTTCAGCAGTTTGTGTGTGGTAAGGACTCTCATAGACATAGATAGTTTGTGTGTGGTGAGAGCTCTCATAGACATAGATAGTTTGTGTGTGGTAAGGGCTCTCATAGACATAGATAGTTTGTGTGTGGTAAGAGCTCTCATAGACATAGATATTTTGTGTGTGGTAAGAGCTCTCATAGACATAGATAGTTCGTGTGTGGTAAGAGCTCTCATAGACATAGATAGTTTGTGTGTGGTAAGAGCTCTCATAGACATAGATAGTTTGTGTGGTAAGGGCTCTCATAGACATAGATAGTTTGTGTGGTAAGAGCTCTCATAGACATAGATAATTTGTGTGCGGTAAGAGCTCCCATAGACATAGATATTTTGTGTGTGGTAAGGGCTCTCATAGACATAGATAGTTTGTGTGTGGTAAGAGCTCTCATGGACATAGATAGTTTGTGTGTTGAGGGCTCTCATAGACATAGATAGTTTGTGTGTGGTAAAGGCTCTCATAGATATAGATAGTTTGTGTGTGGTAAGGGCTCTCATAGACATAGATAGTTTGTGTGTGGTAAGGGCTCTCATAGACTTAGATATTTTGTGTGTGGTAAGGGCTCTCATAGACATAGATAGTTTGTGTGTGGTAAGGGCTCTCATAGACATAGATAGTTTGTGTGGTAAGAGCTCTCATAGACATAGATAGTTTGTGTGTGGTAAGAACTCTCACAGACATAGATATTTTGTGTGTGGTAAGGGCTCTCATAGACATAGATAGTTTGTGTGTGGTAAGGGCTCTCATAGACATAGATAGTTTGTGTGTGGTAAGAGCTCTCATAGACATAGATATTTTGTGTGTGGTAAGGGTTCTCATAGACAGAGATAATTTGTGTGTGGCAAGATTTTTCACTAAAATTAAGGATATGATGAGATAGTTGAAATTATAAATCGTTTGCATCAGAATATCACCAAGTTGGCACTGGCAGAGATACCTGCACCTAGTGTTGAGCTATGACTACTTGTTTTCGATGTCTATGTTAGCTCAGTTAGTAGTTTTCACATAACGTATTTGCACACCTGGTGCTTCCAAGCTTAGAGCTGCTGGTGTAGGGACTATATTGTCTGTGCTATGCAAGCTGTAGTGATAATTGGTAATTGAATGCATTCATGTGAGAGCTCAACCAAGCATCAACTGTTGTTGTTTGGTGTATTTCTCACTCCCACTACTTTTGCAGGTCCTTTTGGTGAGTGGATGCACTGCAATACAGCCTATCCTCTCCAAAAGTACAAACATTTCAAGGTAGGTTGTCAAGTGTTTTACTTGCAGGTAGCTTTTCATTGCAGCAGAATTAAAGCTGTTTTAGTGTCTATTGGTTGCTCTGTGAGCTCCCAATGATTCACTGCTCATTACTTAGTGCAGTCAGAGAAAACTGATGTTGCTACTTTTGAAAGTGATCTGTTCTTAAAATCAAACACAGAGAGTTATTTGAGATTTTTATTGAGCTAAAAGCTGGGAGACCTACATAAGCATACCACAATCAGCCACTATAAGCTCTGATCACAATGCATGCACATAATTGGTTGATTGGATATGAGTGAACTCTGGTATATGATCATTGTATTTTCTTTGTCGGATCAAGTTTGATATATGGCATTGATCTCTAAATATAGTATGTATATATAGCATTGATCTCTAAATATAGTATCTATATATAGCATTGATCTCTAAATATATTATGTATATATAGCATTGATCTCTAAATATAGTATGTATATATAGCATTGATCTCTAAATATAGTATGTATATATAGCATTGATCTCTAAATATAGTATCTATATATAGCATTGATCTCTAAATATATTATGTATACATAGCATTGATCTCTAAATATATTATGTATATATAGCATTGATCTCTAAATATAGTATGTATATATAGCATTGATCTCTAAATATAGTATGTATATATAGCATTGATCTCTAAATATATTATGTATATATAGCATTGGTCTCTAAATATATTATGTATATATAGCATTGATCTCTAAATATAGTATCTATATATAGCATTGATCTCTAAATATAGTATGTATATATAGCATTGATCTCTAAATATAGTATGTATATATAGCATTGATCTCTAAATATAGTATCTATATATAGCATTGATCTCTAAATATATTATGTATATGTAGCATTGATCTCTAAATATATTATGTATATATAGCGTTGATCTCTAAATATATTATGAATATATAGCATTGATCTCTAAATATTTTATGTATATATAGCATTGATCTCTAAATATATTATGTACATATAGCATTGATCTCTAAATATATTATGTATATATAGCATTGATCTCTAAATATATTATGTATATATAGCATTGATCTCTAAATATATCATGTATATATAGCATTGATCTCTAAATATATTATGTATATATAGCGTTGATCTCTAAATATATTATGAATATATAGCATTGATCTCTAAATATATTATGTATATATAGCATTGATCTCTAAATATTTTATCTATATATAGCATTGATCTCTAAATATATTATGTATATATAGCATTGATCTCGAAATATATTATGTATATACGGCATTGATCTCTAAATGTATTATGTATATATAGCATTGATCTCTAAATATATTATGTATATATAGCATTGATCTCTAAATATATTATGTATATATAGCATTGATCTCTAAATATATTATGTATATATAGCATTGATCTCTAAATAATATTATGTATATATAGCATTGACACTGTTCCTTATCATGTCGCTGTCAGTCAGTTCAACCACACTCCAATTTATGACAATTTTCAAACATTTTTCACAAACCTATTAATGTAATCAACCAAGCCATTCCATTTTTTTCATTTTGTTTCACATTTTTATTCCCCCGAATTATATATCAGAGTATAATGAGAGGATGTTCCTCAGACCACCGACTACATGTTTGCTGCCGTAATGAATTGAACTGTCTAATGCACCGTGTATTTATGCTACATCTACATCTACCGATTACCTACCAATTTGTCCTTACCGATTGGAAATGACGTCAAGGAGTTTCCCCTATTTTTTTCTCCAATTGCCATTCTCACGCAATACCGATGAAACTCGCTACATTTTTTCCATAGTTAGCCATAAAGTGATTTAAAACAACAAAGACGGGACGCTAAAAAAACGATTCTTCATCTAAAAATAATTGCACTTGAGAAACCATTTTGTTGGAAACATTAAAACCACGAACGGTGATATGATTGGTCCAATCACAAAATATCTACCGATTTTTTGACCACGAGCAAAACCTACCGATAGCCTCAAATAAAATGCTACCGATTATTTCATTACGTCACACAGGAAACGGATGCAAGGAAATCCTCAATCGGTAAGGCAAATCGGGAGGTAATCGGTAGATGTACATGGGGTATTAATCTGTGAGTCGTAGCAGACTTTTATTTATAATTGACTATAGATGTTGTGCACTGTACAATACATTGTGTAAAACTTACTTTTTATGTTATGTTAAGTGAAAAAAGCACCTGAAGCGTACAAGTGGTATTTGTGACCACAAAGTTGTTTATCGGTGGATAATTTATGCAAAAATCTAACTAAAATAAGCATACTGTTAGACAGCCATTGATGAGAGCATTGGGTGCAGCTAGTCTGGCACAAAGATGCCATTTACTGATAAAGAATCATCTTAAGAAAATGATTTTGGTGTATTGAATGTTCTTTCTTGATCAAACAATAGAAAATAAATTTATTGCGTTGTTTAAATACTCCTATGCTTCTCCCTTCAAAGCTGCTGATCGAATTATTGCTATGTTTTTGGTAGATATTCTGTATACATATTATACCTCCTCAGCTACAAGTTTGTTCTATGTTTTATTATACTGCAGGATCCACTTCAACAACTCTGAGATCTTCACATCACTATCATCATACGTCCTTTATCACATCGAACCTGATCTGTTTAAGGGTGAGGAGAACTGGCTATTCCTCTATGCAACCTACCTTTACACAACTGACGGTAAAACAACATCTACAGTGGCGAGTGGGTTCAAGTCATACCCATACGGCTTCAAACAGCTCAACTCCACTCATGTGTATGTGGTAGACAATGCCTACCATTGTATCAAGCTAGTGGACAGGGAGGAGAAAACCACTAAAGTCGTAGCAGGAACTTTAAACACTGCTGGCTATGTAGATGGAACGTCTTCACGGTTCACGTATCCCGTTAGCATAGAAACAGATGAGAGGAACCCTCAACAGCTCCTTATCTCTGACCACAACAACCAAGCCATCAGATCTCTTGACATCAACTCAAGAAGTGTAAGCACAGTCCTCAAGTCTGGACTGAACTACCCAAGAGGGATGACTTGGTACAACAAAAGTTTGCTTGTGTGTAACAAACACTACATCCTTCAAATATCTTGGGACAGCAACGGCACGCTGACCAGTAATGTCCTCACCGGTCTGTCTAACTCTGCAGGTTATCAAGATGGACCTTTCTCTAGTGCAAGATTCAACACCCCGTTTGAGCTGATGCAGTTGCACGACGGGCTTTTTCTTGTATCTGATTACAGCAACAGTCGGCTACGCCTGCTCAACATGTTTGACAAAAGAGTATCACCAGTTTGCTATGGGACAGACAGAGACTGTACTAGTGGTACCACAATGAGCGCTCCAACATCAGCGTTCAAGAGTGGCAATGCCCTGTTTGTTACTTCTTCATCACAGATTAGGAGATTTACTGGTAAGTACAATTGAGTAAGACCTTCTATTGGAGAAAATTTAGTGTTAAGCTGACAAAATTTTGTATTTGAAAACTTTTTAAAGTAAAAAGTTTGGGCTTTCTTGTTACAGGATATGAGTGCTTTTTGGCTAATGAAACGGTCTATGTCTACCCTGATCAAGAGAAAGTGGAGGTACCTCTGGACTCAGACAATTCCGTATATTTGCCCCCTGGAGCACACCTTTTCCACAAGAAAACTGCATCTACTAGTTGCTCTTTCTATGTGAATGTACTCGGTGAGTGTTCATGTAGTGCTGTGTAAATGGATGGAAATTGGGAGCAATAAAATAATTTCAAATTTTTCTGTGGAAATATTTGCAGTATCACCCGTTGTGAGGACAGCTGTCTTCAAATCAACATACGACGTCACTTGTGCCAGTCTGGATAATCCTATTGGAAGGGCATTCCTCAAATCTATCCTCGCTCACCGAAAGACAGAGCTACAGACCATTTGTGGAAAAAGTATGAGTTATTTCTTATACTTCTGGTATTGAAGCACATCACAGCAGCTATTAATGTCATTACCACCCACCAGCCTTGTCACCATTTCCACTCTACCCCTTCTAGCAGTGACACCACTGCTGTTTCTATTGCTGGCATCCAAATTGATCATATTCTGGTAGAATATAGGTATTTCTATATCACTGGAGCTTAAAAATTGTTCAAAGTGTCTTGGTTGAACCATTCTATGTTAAACCACTGGCTTATGACTGGAAAAGTCAAACAGTTTTGCAGGAATTCTGCTTCTATATGACTGCTTGGGAGTGATGTAGATACATAGACTGGTGACTAGTGATAGGGGTGACTAGTGATAGGGGTGACTAGTGATAGGGGTAACTAGTGATAGGAGTGACTAGTGATAGGGGTGACTAGTGATAAGGGTGACTAGTGATAGGGATAACTAGTGATAAGGGTGACTAGTGATAGGGGTAACTAGTGATAGGAGTGACTAGTGATAGGGGTGACTAGTGATAGGGGTAACTAGTGATAGGAGTGACTAGTGATAGGAGTGACTAGTGATAGGAATGACTAGTGATAGGGGTGACTAGTGATAAGGGTGACTAGTGATAGGGGTGACTAGTGGTAGGGGTGACTCGTGATAGGGGTGACTAGAGATAGGGGTAACTGGTGATAGGGGTGACTAGTGATAGGGGTAACTAGTGATAGGGGTGACTAGTGATAGGAGTGACTAGTGATAGGGGAAACTAGTGATAAGGGTGACTAGTGATAGGGGTGACTAGTGGTAGGGGTGACTAGTGATAAGGGTGACTAGTGATAAGGGTGACTAGTGATAGGGGTTTGTTTGTTTGTTTGTTTCAGCTGTGCCTTGTGGGCAACCCTAAAGGCGGGTCTCATAAGCAGAGCTTGTGTGAGCAGCACCCTATACCCATGCCCGCCGTAACACCGGCTACTCTTCCGAAAAGGCAGAGGGGGATCTTTTACTAGCCTGACTCCATAGTTATTATGGAGAGTGCAATCAAACTAGGGACCACGTTATTTTTATGCCCATATCCGACCAGGCAGAGCATATAGGAAGCCAAATATCTCGCTCACAGATAACCGTGTTGAGAATCGAACCCCAGATCCTGGATTGAAGTGCAAGCACTTTAACCACTGGACCACACGTGCCTCCTGACTAGTGACAGGGGTGACTAGTGATAGGGGTGACTAGTGATAAGGGTGACTAGTGATAAGGGTGACTAGTGATAGGGGTGACTAGTGATAGGGGTGACTAGTGACAGGGGTGACTAGTGATAGAGGTGACTAGTGATAGGGGTAACTAGTGATAGGGGTAACTAGTGATAGGGGTGACTAGTGGTAGGGGTGACTAGTGATAGGGGTAACTAGTGATAAGGGTGACTAGAGATAGGGGTGACTAGTGATAGGGGTGACTAGTGATAGGGGTGACTAGTGGTAGGGGTGACTAGTGATAGGGGTGACTAGTGATAGGGGTGACTAGTGATAGTGGTGACTAGTGGTAGGGGTAAGTAGTGATAAGGGTGACTAGAGATAGGGGTGACTAGTGATAGGGGTGACTAGTGGTAGGGGTGACTAGTGATAGGGGTAACTAGTGATAAGGGTGACTAGAGATAGGGGTGACTAGTGATAGGGGTGACTAGTGGTAGGGGTGACTAGTGATAGGGGTAACTAGTGATAAGGGTGACTAGAGATAGGGGTGACTAGTGATAGGGGTAACTAGTGATAGGGGTGACTAGTGATAGGGGTAACTAGTGATAGGGGTAACTAGTGGTAGGGGTGACTAGTGATAGGGGTGACTAGTGATCGGAGTGACTAGTGGTAGGGGTGACTAGTGATAGGGGTAACTAGTGATAAGGGTGACTAGAGATAGGGGTGACTAGTGATAGGGGTGACTAGTGGTAGGGGTGACTAGTGATAGGGGTAACTAGTGATAAGGGTGACTAGAGATAGGGGTGACTAGTGATAGGGGTGACTAGTGGTAGGGGTGACTAGTGATAGGGGTGACTAGTGATCGGAGTGACTAGTGATAGGGGTGACTAGTGATAGGGGTGACTAGTGATCGGAGTGACTAGTGATAGGGGTGACTAGTGATAGGGGTGACTAGTGGTAGGGGTGACTAGTGATAGGGGTGACTAGTGATGGGGGGGGGGGGGGTGACTAGTGGTAGTGGTGACTAGTGGTAGGGGTAACTAGTGATAGGGGTGACTAGTGATAAGGGTGACTAGAGATAGGGGTGACTAGTGATAGGGGTAACTAGTGATAGGGGTGACTAGTGATAGGGATGACTAGTGATAAGGGGGACTAGTGATAGGGGTGACTAGTGATAGGGGTGACTAGTGATAGGGATGACTAGTGATAGGGGTAACTAGTGATAGGGGTGACTAGTGATAGGGGTAACTAGTGGTAGGGGTGACTAGTGATAGGGGTGACTAGTGATCGGAGTGACTAGTGATAGGGGTGACTAGTGATAGGGGTGACTAGTGGTAGGGGTGACTAGTGATAGGGGTGACTAGTGATCGGAGTGACTAGTGATAGGGGTGACTAGTGATAGGGGTGACTAGTGATCGGAGTGACTAGTGATAGGGGTGACTAGTGATAGGGGTGACTAGTGGTAGGGGTGACTAGTGATAGTGGTGACTAGTGGTAGGGGTAACTAGTGATAGGGGTGACTAGTGATAAGGGTGACTAGAGATAGGGGTGACTAGTGATAGGGGTAACTAGTGATAGGGGTGACTAGTGATAGGGGTGACTAGTGATAAGGGGGACTAGTGATAGGGGTGACTAGTGATAGGGGTGACTAGTGATAGGGGTGACTAGTGATAGGGGTGACTAGTGATAGGGGTAACTAGTGATAGGGGTGACTAGTGATAGGGGTAACTAGTGATCGGAGTGACTAGTGATAGGGGTGACTAGTGATAGGGGTGACTAGTGGTAGGGGTGACTAGTGATAGTGGTGACTAGTGGTAGGGGTAACTAGTGATAGGGGTGACTAGTGATAAGGGTGACTAGAGATAGGGGTAACTAGTGATAGGGGTGACTAGTGATAGGGGTGACTAGTGATAGGGGTAACTAGTGATAGGGGTGACTAGTGATAGGGGTAACTAGTGATCGGAGTGACTAGTGATAGGGGTGACTAGTGATAGGGGTGACTAGTGGTAGGGGTGACTAGTGATAGGGGTAACTAGTGATAGGGGTGACTAGTGATAGGGGTGACTAGTGATAGGGATGACTAGTGATAGGGGTGACTAGTGATAGGGGTGACTAGTGATAGGAGTAACTAGTAACATTTGGGTAATTTATTGTTTACTGCACTCAAACACTTCTCACTCACTGCTAGATGTATGATACAGAATGCAAGATGTCTACCAGACAAGATCCATGGTACAGTTGTAAGAAGGACCTACTCACTGTAACATGGCCGACTATGGCTGTATATCCAGTAGATGTACATCAAGTACCAGCTACCTACATCTCATCGATACTTAAACAACTAAAGTCATCTGATGTGTACAAGTCTGAGATAGTGATTCTGTCCCATGATCCACCGTAAGTATAGGAGTTATCTGACCCTTATAGATAGGTCTCAGAGTTGTTTGCTCTTCAAAGGTAAGCTTAGATTTGTCAGATCTTTATAGATAAAGATCAAAGTGATCTGGCCCAGTAAATATCTGATTTGCCTCCCATTTGAGGATTAATATGCTTTGATTTTGATGGCAAAGTATCATAGTTCTCTGCTTTCTGTTGGTAAATATGGGAGTTGTCTGTCCAATTATAAGTTCAAGGAATGCTTTAAATGTGCAAAATTTCTTCAACCAATGTCATATACTTCTACCACCTCAAATATCTAATTACGGTTGTAGTATGGTGAGACCAAATGCTGACTCTGATGGGCTGACTATGCAGATGGTGCTGATATCTGACTGCGCTGACCAATCAAAGACGTACAACACGCAATCTGACAAATGCAGCTAGAGCAGCAGCTTATAAATGAATGCTTCACATCTGTGACAGCTCTAGTGGTTACAACTGCCTATTTACTATTTTAACGCCATCAATGGGCCTTTCAATGATACATACACACGTATTGCTGCAGCTTTTGTCACTTTATTGCCAGTTACTGTGTGTCCTACTCCTTACCCCTCATAATTGTTGATTGGTGTACAAGAGGTGATCAAATATATATATATATATATATATATATATATATATATATATATATATATATATATATATATATATATATATATATATATATATATATATATATATATACATATACAAACTAGCAATAATATCTGTCGTACTTAACACATTTGCTCACTCTGCTCCTGCCAAGCTCCTCACCAATTCCAGCTCAACTTCTCAATCCCAGGATCTACTCATGTTTGTTTCCTGCTGCTCTTTCTTCTTTTCGCTCTACCTCCACCCCATAGTCTATCTCCACCCCTTACTACCTCCACCCCTTGCTCTACCTCTATCCCTTACTCTACCTCCACCCCTTACTCTACCTCCACCCCTTACTCCACCTCCACCCCTTGATCTACCTTCACCCCTTACTCTACCTCCACCACTTACTCTACCTCCACCCCTTGATCTACCTTCACCCCTTACTCTACCTCCACCACTTATCCTACCTCCACTCCTTACTCTACCTCCATCCCCTACTCTACCTCCACCCCTTACTCTACCTCCACCCCTTACTCTACCTCCACCACTTGCTCTACCTCCACCCCTTACTCTACCTCCACTCCTACTCTACCTCCACCCCTTACTCTACCTCCACCCCTTACTCTACCTCCACCCCTTACTCTACCTCCACCCCTCACTCTACCTCCACCCCTTACTCTACCTCCACCCCTCACTCTACCTCCACCCCTTACTCTACCTCCACTCCTTACTCTACCTCCACCACTTATCCTACCTCCACTCCTTACTCTACCTTCATCCCCTACTCTACCTCCACCCCTTACTCTACCTCCATCCCCTACTCTACCTCCACCCCTTACTCTACCTCCACCCCTTACTCTACCTCCACCCCTTACTCTACCTCCACCCCTTATCCTACCTCCATCCCTACTCTACCTCCACCCTTTAATCTGCCTCCACCACTTATCCTACCTCCACCCCTTGCTCTACCTCCACCCCTTGCTCTACCTCCACCCCTACTCTACCCCGACTCCATATTCTACCTCCACCCCATACTCCACCCCCACTTTTCCTGCACAGTTCTTTTTACCACTTGTACTAATTAGTAATAACAGCACCGCTGTCAATTATTGTTGGCTGCCTATGTTATAGACAACGAGAAGATAACTTCAAACTCTATATTGTCACAACTTGTACAGTAACCATCTCCATCAGTTCTAAACTGAGGCAAACCTTCAGTAGTGCAGACTGGTCTCACTCCGAGAGTGTCAAGCAATAGTTCTTTCCACTAGCTTCAGCCTGTTGTAGTTTCTGTTTGCACTCCACATTTCTACATCTTCATAAAGGCAGTAATAGTACTAGAGTTATCTTACCTTGACAAAGGTTTCTCTTTTAACCATTATATTGGTGCTGTAAGTATCATTCCGTTTTTGTCAACTTTGCTGGCGAGTTTCATTTTTTTTATTTTAGAGATGTTAATTTGAAAAGAGACATTTAAAAAATAATCATAATAATAAAATATCAATTTTTTCTAGTCCAAAAGCAAAATTGTACTTACCTCAACACTCCATATTCCACCAGTAATTAGCGTTTGTGTTTCCTGTTACATAATACTTGTGATGTTTTTCCAGCAACAATGGGGAGTTGCTTCATTCTAATATTCTTCATCACAACTCAAAGAGTAGAAGCTAGGAAATACCATTCAAGTAACCGGTTCAACGCTCAATGTGTTTACTTTTTCAAATATTGATCGATGAATACTTTTAATTTTTTATAACTACATGTAAACTCTACATATTTACAAATATCGTTTCTAATGTACCATTAATTATATCTAGTAAATAGCTAACATCACTGTAAACAAGTCCACAACTTTAAAAATTTTTTTTAGTTATTCTATTTCTAATAAGGAGTTTTCTGAATGCCCCCATTCTCTCAGTACTCTGGTAATTGATGTCATAGAATGGCGAATAGTTTATCATCATCTCCCCAACTTGTCATCGATCTAACCTTAGATTGTATAATGTAGGAGATTAAATATAAGCTTTTTTACCGATCTAGACACACAGACATATGATGGATGTTTGGTGGCTTTACACACACACATGTTATCCAACACAACAGAGATGGTAGCCAAAGTTTATACTTTGTGTGTGAAATGCAGATATATTGGGCAGCCTAGCTTTGCATACATATAAGTAGTGTGGTGCTGGTTTGCTGTATATTAGGTGGTTTGGGAGAAGTGAACGTTAAAGCATGATTGTGACAAATGGGCGAGTTTCTCTTATTTCGGCTAGCACAAAATAAGATTTTTTTTAGCTGTGGTTTCAGGAGAAATTCAATGTGAATATGATAGCGAGAAACAATTCTGATTTGAAAATCAAATGTTGTTATTGCGATTAAAAACAGAGCTGTTTTATGGCAATCAAAGCAGCAAAAAGAAAACAACGAGTTGTGGTCATACAAACAAAGATCGTTGATGCATGGCCATCATAATCATAATAATTTATTATGTAGAATATCTGTGTGTCACAACATCAACATATTAGCGATACCAAAAGTTATTGTTTAATGCATTGTTTTAGTAGAATTAATTACTTATCATTTTAATAATAATGAATATTATTTTAGGATTATGAAGTGTTTCGTTTTTTAGCCCATATGCTTATAAATGTTGTAAGGGAAGACAACTCCATAAATTTACTTTTCTACTTGGCTACAGATTTTGCTAGAGTCATGCACGTCGTCCAGCTTTTAGAACGCTGGAAAATTAGTAGAATCTTTTCATGCAAACTTAGCCGAAAGTGCCAATTGTTCTCCAAATCTCAACGATGAATGAGATTCTGATTTGGATGATTTTCCACCAGGTTAGGGACCACTGGACAGTGTGGGTGACCTCTGGTAACCTCTAGCTAGGGTGAGACTATCAGCTGTGAACCCCACCTGATCGAGGTAACTTGGCAACTTGCATTAAGTATTTCATTATCAATTTAGAGTTTTTTGAGCCAAGAGAAAAAAACAAAAGAAATGTTGGCCAAAGTTTCAAAGCTTAGTGAATGAATCTGTAAGCATCGCTACTTAATAAATTGGTAAAAACACATTTCAGGATTCCATAGCTATTAAAAGCATCTGACTCAAAGAGTCAATCAATGATATATACCAAATGCACACAAAGAGTCAGTCAATGACATATACCAAAGAGTCAGTCAATGATATATACCAAAGAGTCAGTCAATGATATATACCAAAGAGTCAGTCAATGACATATACCAAAGGCACACAAAGAGTCAGTCAATGATATATACCAAAGGCACACAAAGAGTCAGTCAATGATATATACCAAAGAGTCAGTCAATGATATATACCAAAGGCACACAAAGAGTCAGTCAATGATATATACCAAAGAGTCAGTCAATGATATATACCAAAGGCACACAAAGAGTCAGTCAATGATATATACCAAAGAGTCAGTCAATGATATATACCAAAGGCACACAAAGATTCAGTCAATGATATATACCAAAGGCACTCAATGATATATACCAAAGAGTCAGTCAATGATATATACCAAAGAGTCAGTCAATGATATATACCAAAGAGTCAGTCAATGATATATACCAAAGAGTCAGTCAATGACATATACCAAAGGCACACAAAGAGTCAGTCAATGATATATACCAAAGAGTCAGTCAATGACATATACCAAAGGCACACAAAGAGTCAGTCAATGATATATACCAAAGAGTCAGTCAATGACATATACCAAAGGCACACAAGAGTCAGTCAATGATATATACCAAAGAGTCAGTCAATGATATATACCAAAGGCACACAAAGTGTCAGTCAATGACATATACCAAAGGCACACAAAGAGTCAGTCAATGATATATACCAAAGAGTCAGTCAATGATATATACCAAAGGCACACAAAGTGTCAGTCAATGACATATACCAAAGGCACACAAAGAGTCAGTCAATGATATATACCAAAGGCACACAAAGAGTCAGTCAATGATATATACCAAAGGCACTCAAAGAGTCAGTCAATGATATATACCAAAGGCACACAAAGAGTCAGTCAATGACATATACCAAAGGCACACAAAGAGTCAGTCAATGATATATACCAAAGGCACACAAAGAGTCAGTCAATGATATATACCAAAGAGTCAGTCAATGATATATACCAAAGGCACACAAAGAGTCAGTCAATGACATATACCAAAGGCACACAAAGAGTCAGTCAATGATATATACCAAAGAGTCAGTCAATGATATATACCAAAGGCACTCAAAGAGTCAGTCAATGATATATACCAAAGAGTCAGTCAATGATATATACCAAAGGCACACAAAGAGTCAGTCAATGATATATACCAAAGGCAAGTAGTAATATATGAGCAGATCTCCCTACCAAGTGTTTTTTTGTGGATTAGATTTTGGAGTTTAGGCAATGGGTTACGACGTTGGGTGAATTCGCCGAGTTTATATTGTATTTCATTTGAGGGGTACTTGAGTGGCATTTGAGTTTTGATTCTTTTTTTACTTAATTTGAACTTATATGGCATATAGATTTTGAATGTATGGCTTTCAAGTTTTAATAACTTTTTTACATAACTCGAACTCATATGGTATCTTGAGAGAGAGGGGAGAGGAGAGAGGAGAGATGGGAGATGAGAGAGGAGAGAGAGAGAGGAGAGAGATTTTTTAGTTTTCTATACATTCATGTATATATGGTTAATTATGTACATATTTATGGCTATATTTATATCTACATAGAGAGGGAGAGAGAGATCTTTTAGTTTTCTATACATTCATGTATATATGGTTAATTATGGACGTATTTATGGATATATTTATATCTAGATAGAGAGAGGAGATATATCTACATTGAATAAATATATTGATCAAAAATGAAAATTATATGATTATATACCTGATTACATAATAAGTAGGGAAAATCTTCCTATATAATATAGCTAGAGTCAGTAAATACTAAGTTATACAAAGCAATACAACTTGTAATGACATTCAATGCATTCATACATACATACATATGGTATCTTGAGAGAGAGAAAGAGAGAGAGGAGAGAGATCTTTTAGTTTTCTAGCAATTAATGTATATATGGTCAATTATGTACATATTTATGGGTATATTTATATCTACATAGAGAGAGAAGAGAGGAGTTATATCTAAATTGAATAAATACATTGATTAAAAATGAATCATTATATGATTATATACATTTATTACATAATAAGTAAGGAAAGTCTCCCCACATAATATAGCTAGAGTCAGTAAATACTACGTAATACAAAGCGCTACAACTTGTAATAAATACAAAGTAATAACAGTTAATGCATAGTTTGTTCCTTTACAATGTTGTCTTTGATGTACTGATGTTATATCTTAGGAAGGAAGACTTCTGTTCTAT
This sequence comes from Cryptosula pallasiana, assembly GCA_945261195.1. Taxonomy (NCBI): domain Eukaryota; kingdom Metazoa; phylum Bryozoa; class Gymnolaemata; order Cheilostomatida; family Cryptosulidae; genus Cryptosula; species Cryptosula pallasiana. The sequence continues at coordinate 57,534,317 of OX183132.1, forward strand.
GTGCTTCTAATTTCGTAATGAACTAAAATAAAAAAATTATGTATTAGTATAGAATGATTAAGCAAAAATGTAAAATAATTACATGAATTTGAATTATAGTTCTAGTTACATTAGATAGTTTACATTATTAGAAAAGGGAAATAACTCACCAAGTTACATTGTTCAACTTGTTCTTTCTTGAGCATTATTTTCACCAAGTGCTTTTGATTCTCTTTCATCTATCTAAAACAAAACAAAAAATACTTGCTTTATAAATATGTTGTAAAAAAATACACTAATTACACCAAAAAAGTGCTTTTTTTTTTTACCTGAAAAAAATGTATATGTTCAACATTTTTGTTGTAAAAACTACGTTAATTACACCCAAAAAGTCCTTTTCTTTACTATGAAAATGTATATATTCAGCATTTTGTTGTAAAAATACACTAATTACATCAAAAAAGTCCTTTTTTCACCTAGAAAATGTATATATTCAGCATTTTGTTTAATTTATGGTAAAAATTAGTAAAACTCACCAATAGTGATATGATTGTCTTGAGTTATAGATTAGCTTTTTGAACTCTTGTTCTGGACAGTTTTTTCAGCATCATCGAAATATAATATAAGTAATTTTTAGAGTCTTCATTGGTTTGGTATCATCTAAGTAGGTGATAGATCTTGAAAGAAATTTTTGCTGTGTTGGAGAAGTGTGCTGTCTTCAGAATCCATGTAGTTTGAGTCTTCATTGATTTGGTATCATCTAAGTAAGTCGTAGATCTTGAAAGGAATTCTTGCTGTGTTGGAGAAGTAGACTGTCTTCAAAATTCATGTAGTTTGAGTCTTCATTGGTTTGGTATCATTTAAGTAGGTGGTAGATCTTGAAATGAATTTTTGCTGTGTTGGAGAAGTATGCTGTCTTCAAAATTCATGTAGTTTGAGTCTTCATTGGTTTGGTATCATCTAAGTAGGTGATAGATCTTGAAAGAAATTCTTGCTGTGTTGGAGAAGTGTGCTGTCTTCAGAATCCATGTAGTTTGAGTCTTCATTGATTTGGTATCATCTAAGTAAATCGTAGATCTTGAAATGAATTTTTGCTGTGTTGGAGAAGTATGCTGTCTTCAAAATTCATGTAGTTTGAGTCTTCATTGGCTTGGTATCATATAAGTAGGTGATAGAGCTTGAAAGGAATTCTTTCTGTGTTGGAGAAGTATGCTGTCTTCAAAATTCATGTAGTTTGAGTCTTCATTGGTTTGGTATCATCTAAGTAGGTGGTAGATCTTGAAATGAATTCTTGCTGTGTTGGAGAAGTGCGCTGTCTTCAAAATCAATGTAGTTTGAGTCTTCATTGATTTGGTATCATCTAATTAAGTCGTAGATCTTGAAAGGAATTCTTGCTGTGTTGGAGAAAAATACTGTCTTCAAAATTCATGTAGTTTCAGTCTTCATTGGTTTGGTATCATTTAAGTAGGTGGTAGATCTTGAAATGAATTTTTGCTGTGTTGGAGAAGTGTGCTGTCTTCAAAATTCATGTAGTTTGAGTCTTCATTGGTTTGGTATCATCTAAGTAGGTGGTAGATCTTGAAAGGAGTTCTTGCTGTGTTGGAGAAGTCGGCTGTCTTCAAAATTCATGTAGTTTGAGTCTTCATTGGTTTGGTATCATCTAAGTAGGTGGTAGATCTTGAAATGAACTCTTGCTGTGTTGGAGAAGTGTGCTGTCTTCAAAATTCATGTAGTTTGAGTCTTCATTGGTTTGGTATCATCTAAGTAGGTGGTAGATCTTGAAAGAAATTCTTGCTGTGTTGGAGAAGTCGACTGTCTTCAAAATTCATGTAGTTTGAGTCTTCAATGGTTTGGTATCATCTAAGCAGGTGGTAGATCTTGAAAGGAGTTCTTGCTGTGTTGGAGAAGTCGAGTGTCTTCAAAATTCATGTAGTTTGAGTCTTCATTGGTTTGGTATCATCTAAGCAGGTGGTAGATCTTGAAATGAATTCTTGCTGTGTTGGAGAAGTGCGCTGTCTTCAAAATTGATGTAGTTTGAGTCTTCATTGGTTTGGTATCATCTAAGTAGGTGGTAGATCTTGAAAGAAATTCTTGCTGTGCTGGAAAAGTCGACTGTCTTCAAAATTCATGTAGTTTGAGTCTTCATTGGTTTGGTATCATCTAAGTAGGTGGTAGATCTTGAAATGAATTCTTGCTGTGTTGGAGAAGTGTGCTGTCTTCAGAATCCATGTAGTTTGAGTCTTCATTGATTTGGTATCATCTAAGTAAGTCGTAGATCTTGAAAGGAATTCTTGCTGTGTTGGAAAAGTCGACTGTCTTCAAAATTCATGTAGTTTGAGTCTTCATTGGTTTGGTATCATCTAAGTAGGTGGTAGATCTTGAAATGAATTCTTGCTGTGTTGGAGAAGTGTGCTGTCTTCAGAATCCATGTAGTTTGAGTCTTCATTGATTTGGTATCATCTAAGTAAGTCGTAGATCTTGAAAGGAATTCTTGCTGTGTTGGAGAAGTAGACTGTCTTCAAAATTCATGTAGTTTGAGTCTTCATTGGTTTGGTATCATTTAAGTAGGTGGTAGATCTTGAAATGAATTTTTGCTGTGTTGGAGAAGTATGCTGTCTTCAAAATTCATGTAGTTTGAGTCTTCATTGGTTTGGTATCATCTAAGTAGGTGATAGATCTTGAAAGAAATTCTTGCTGTGTTGGAGAAGTGTGCTGTCTTCAGAATCCATGTAGTTTGAGTCTTCATTGATTTGGTATCATCTAAGTAAATCGTAGATCTTGAAATGAATTTTTGCTGTGTTGGAGAAGTATGCTGTCTTCAAAATTCATGTAGTTTGAGTCTTCATTGGCTTGGTATCATATAAGTAGGTGATAGAGCTTGAAAGGAATTCTTTCTGTGTTGGAGAAGTATGCTGTCTTCAAAATTCATGTAGTTTGAGTCTTCATTGGTTTGGTATCATCTAAGTAGGTGGTAGATCTTGAAATGAATTCTTGCTGTGTTGGAGAAGTGCGCTGTCTTCAAAATCAATGTAGTTTGAGTCTTCATTGATTTGGTATCATCTAATTAAGTCGTAGATCTTGAAAGAAATTCTTGCTGTGTTGGAAAAGTCGACTGTCTTCAAAATTCATGTAGTTTGAGTCTTCATTGGTTTGGTATCATCTAAGTAGGTGGTAGATCTTGAAATGAATTCTTGCTGTGTTGGAGAAGTGCGCTGTCTTCAAAATCGATGTAGTTTGAGTCTTCATTGATTTGGTATCAGGTATCATCTAATTAAGTCGTAGATCTTGAAAGGAATTCTTGCTGTGTTGGAGAAGTATGCTGTCTTCAAAATTCATGTAGTTTGAGTCTTCATTGGTTTGGTATCATTTAAGTAGGTGGTAGATCTTGAAATGAATAAATATTTGCTGTGTTGGAGAAGTATGCTGTCTTCAAAATTCATGTAGTTTGAGTCTTCATTGGTTTGGTATCATCTAAGTAGGTGGTAGATCTTGAAAGGAGTTCTTGCTGTGTTGGAGAAGTCGACTGTCTTCAAAATTCATGTAGTTTGAGTCTTCATTGGTTTGGTATCATCTAAGTAGGTGGTAGATCTTGAAATGAATTCTTGCTGTGTTGGAGAAGTGTGCTGTCTTCAAAATTGATGTAGTTTGAGTCTTCATTGGTTTGGTATCATCTAAGTAGGAGGTAGATCTTGAAAGAAATTCTTGCTGTGTTGGAGAAGTGTGATGTCTTCATCTTCATTGGCTTGGTATCATCTAAGTAGGTGGTAGATCTTGAAATGAATTCTTGTTGTGTTGGGGAAGTATGCTGTCTTCAAAATCTATGTAGTTTGAGTCTTCATTGGTTTGGTATCATCTAAGTAGGTGGTAGATCTTGAAAGGAATTCTTGCTCTTGCTGTGTTGGAGAAGTGTGCTGTCTTGAAAATTGATGTAGTTTGAGTCTTCATTGGTTTGGTATCATCTAAGTAGGTGGATCTTGAAAGGAATTCTTGCTGTGTCACATAAGTAGGAGAGAAATTCATGTTGTTTTACATCTATCATTGGTGTTGGTAGATCTTGACCACATGTTTATAGTCTTTGCTACTGCTGCATTTCGTCTCAAACAAGACTCCAAAGTAGACATCATAACTACAAAATACAAAAAAATTGATTGTTACAATTGATTCATTTATTTTCATTGGCTTTAGCTTTATCTACATAGAGTAGCGAAGAAAAAGTTTGTGTGAGTATAAAACTATCTAGTAGAGATAAATTTATATCTAGGTTCAACTAGCATTGAATAATTATTATTATTTTGTTAATAATAAATAAGTAGAGTCTGCTACTTTACTAGAGCTTGGACAAACACTTATTTTAAAAATGAATAATTAGAGCTTTCTACTAGTGTTAAATAATTATTGATAATAATTTACCTTATCACCACTTAGAGCCAGATGATTTAATTAACTAAAGACAAATAAGTATTTTAGCGTTTCTTACCTTGATGCTGGATGTTCTCCTAGTAGCTGTAGTAGATGATGGTTCTCCGCTTGCTGTTGAAGAACTGGATGCTTTCTGTGTGAAAACAGTGGCTCTTAAATAGCTAAAGTTGCACTGATTAAACCCTATGAATCAGCATTTTTTCCAATGCTTTCGCGGGAATAAATAGTTTATTTTCACGCGAATAGAAACTGTTGCTTTCGCGGGAATAAATAGTTTATTTTCACGCGAATAGAAACAGTTGCTTTCGCGGGAATAAAAAATTTATTTTCACACGAATAGAAACAGTTGCTTTCGCGGGAATAAATAGTTTATTTTCAAGCGAATAGAAACAGTTGCTTTCGCGGGAATAAATAGTTTATTTTCACACGAATAGAAACAGTTGCTTTCGCGGGAATAAATAGTTTATTTTCACGCGGATAGAAACCAATGCTTTCGCGGGAATAAATAATTTATTTTCACGCGAATGGAAACCGTTGCTTTCGCGGGAATATATAATTTATTTTCACGCGAATAGAAACAGTTGCTTTCGCGGGAATAAATAGTTTATTTTCACGCGAATAGAAACAGTTGCTTTCGCGGGAATAAATAATTTATTTTCACACGAATAGAAACAGTTGCTTTCGCGGGAATAAATAGTTTATTTTCACGCGGATAGAAACAGTTGCTTTCGCGGGAATAAATAATTTATTTTCACACGAATAGAAACAGTTGCTTTCGCGGGAATAAATAATTTATTTTCACACGAATAGAAACAGTTGCTTTCGCGGGAATAAACAGTTTAATTTCACGCGGATAGAAACAGTTGCTTTCGCGGGAATAAATAGTTTATTTTCACGCGAATAGAAACAGTTGCTTTCGCGGGAATAAATAATTTATTTTCACACGAAAAGAAACAGTTGCTTTCGCGGGAATAAATAGTTTATTTTCACGCGGATAGAAACAGTTGCTTTCGCAGGAATAAATAATTTATTTTCACACGAATAGAAACAGTTGCTTTCGCGGGAATAAATAATTTATTTTCACACGAATAGAAACAGTTGCTTTCGCGGGAATAAATAGTTTATTTTCACGCGGATAGAAACAGTTGCTTTCGCGGGAATAAATAGTTTATTTTCACGCGAATAGAAACAGTTGCTTTCGCGGGAATAAATAGTTTATTTTCACGCGAATAGAAACAGTTGCTTTCGCGGGAATAAATAGTTTATTTTCACGCGAATAGAAACTGTTGCTTTCGCGGGAATAAATAGTTTATTTTCACGCGAATAGAAACAGTTGCTTTCGCGGGAATAAATAATTTATTTTCACGCGAATAGAAACAGTTGCTTTCGCGGGAATAAATAGTTTATTTTCACGCGAATAGAAACAGTTGCTTTCGCGGGAATAAACAGTTTTTATTCCCGCGAAAGCATTGGAAAAAATGCTGATTCATAGGGTTTAATCAGTGCAACTTTAGCTATTTAAGAGCCACTGTTTTCACTTAGAAAGCATCCAGTTCTTCAACAGCAAGCGGAGAAGCATCATCTACTACAGCTACTAGGAGAGCATCAAGGTAAGAAATGCTAAAATAATTATTTGTCTTTAGTTAATTAAATCATCTGGCTCTAAGTGGTGATAAGGTAAAAAATAATCAACAATCATTTAACACTAGTAGAAAGCTCTAATTATTTATTTTTAAAATAAATATTAAAAACTTGTGAAAATGAACTGGTAACATTACGTCGACTGAAATAATGCCTAAAACGACTCGCATAAATTTTGGTCTGACCAAAAACGGACTGAAAACCTTTACCTTTAGAGCGAGTACAAAATTATCATAACTTGCTATAGCGAATATTCTAAGAAATATTTGTTTTTTCCGTTGCTAACTTAACGTAAATATTTGTAACGGATGTCACATGATCTCAATCGGTTTTTGTCAACTGAAACACTTAGTTACTCGTAAACATTTGATACTCGCTTGATTTTTTGGTTGATAACAGCAATATCCCAATTTGGTTTATCGTAAATATTTCAAAAACGGATATCGAGTGATTTCTGTTAGTATTTTCTACCAAATCGCTTAGTTACTCGTAAACATTTGAAAATCGCTTGATTTTTTCGTTGATAAAACATGTCGCAAGTATCTATTAACAAATATTACCGTGATTTCAATCAGTTTTCCTTACTAGATTACTTAGTTACTCATCAACATTTCATAATCGCTTTCATTAATAGTCGTTGCAAAGCAATGTTGTATTTAAAAATATTACTACGATTCCAATCAATTTGGTTTTAATTATTTATATTTAAAATAATCGAACCTCAACTAGAATTCACTCCTAGGTAATTTATCTTTACTAGATAATTTTATGCTAATAGTAATAGTATCTAAGTTATTTCTTTGTAAGATCGCAGACTTTGACATTAACAAAATTGTGTGTTTGTCCGAGCACTAGTAAAGTAACTGACTCTAATTATTTATTGTTAACAAAGTAATTAATATTTAATGCTAGTTGAACCTAGATATTAATTTATCTCTACTAGATAGTTTCATACTCACACAAACTGTTTCTTCGCTACTTTATGTATATGAAGATAAAGCCAATGAAAATAAATGAAACAATTGTAACAATCAATTTAATTGTATTTTGTAGACACAATGCCTACTTTGGACTCTTGTTTGAGACAAAACGCAGTAGCAGCAAAGACTATAAAACATCTGGATAAGATCCAATTGAAGTAACTGCAGATAACTAAAGGAAAAACATGTGCTACAGCATACAGAGTGAACAAGGTGTGTGTAGATTATTACTCAGTCTCATTACACTACTATTACTAAGAATTATTGTAGGTGTTGGATAAAGGATTGAGTATAACAAAGTCATGTTTGAGCTAATAAGTTGTTGCTAAGATGTTTGAGTTAACAACTAGGTAGCTAAAATAAGTTTTTCATGAGGATCTCCTGACAGTTGTGATTCCTTGAGTGGTGAGCAGACTTTTAAATCTACTGTAGTTATCTTTTGTTGATCTTATTGAGTCTTTATCAGTTAGTACATCTTGCAACAAATTCTTTGATAGCTTAGCGCTAAGCCATCTTCCCTTGAGTTTTATCCTGTCAGTATCCAGATCGTATTTTCCAGAATCTCTCAATTGATACAATATTTTTACACCTAACGCTTGATTGTCTTTACTAGCTGTCATGTCTGATACTTTCTTTTTAAACTCTTCTAATTGTTGCATCATTCTCTCCGAATCTCTATTGCTATCATCGTCAATTGTGTTTCTATCAAACGATGATGGTGAGAGCTTTGGTGTTTTAGCAGAGCTCCAGCTCTTTGGTTGCTTGTACTCTCCCCTAATCTTTCCAACATCACTCCGATAGGTTTTTGTGCTTTGAACATTTTCATTTGTCTTTTTGCGCTCAAGCAACTCGTTTTTGATTCCCATTACTATTTCATTCGTTTCAACCAAAATATTCTGGATTTTCTCGATATCTCTCACCATTTTGTCTTTTGTCGAGTTGTCATACAATGATGACGCAAACTTGTCTTGGTCTGTTGATTTAGCCCCACTGTTCTTTTCCATCAAACTATGATACTCCTCTTCTGGTATAACAAAATAACATTCACCATATTTTAAAGGAGGAAGATTCATTTTGTATTGATATTAAAACCTGTGCAATCAGGATGATTATAGGGTCTAAAAAAAGCTACCTCTCCCAATCCGCATTAAAATTTGTTGTTTGTCAGCAATCAGTGTTTGTACCTCCTTGAAGCGCTACTACCTAATAAACTGAGTTGTGTACTGATTAGTTTTTTGTAGCTCTTTTTTGAAGCCTCCTCTCTCCTCTACCAAATACTCCTCTCTCCTCTCTTGCAGTTATTTCCCAAATACTGTAAATTTTAACCATCTAGAGGACTAATTTGGTGATTTTCCAACATATTTTATAGCATTCAATATAGTTATTATGTCATAGATGTATATTATTCAATCTAGATATAAATATATCCGATATAGTTATTATGTCATAGATGTATATTATTCATTCTAGATATAAATATATCCGTAAATATGTACATAATTATCCATATATACATGGTTGTATAAAAAACTAAAAAATCTCTCTCTCTCTCCTCTCTTCTCTCTCCTCTGTACATAGCTATAAAATGTTAATATGGACATGAATTTGGACATGCGCATGTACATAAATATGGACATAGGTATGTACATAAATGGACATGAATATGGACATGTACATAAATGGACATGAATATGGACATGAATATGGACATGAATATGGACATAGGTATGTACATAAATGGACATGAATATGGACATGTACATAAATGGACATGAATATGGACATGAATATGGACATGAATATGGACATGAATATGGACATGAATATGGACATGAATATGGACATGAATATGGACATGAATATGGACATGTACCTATTCATGTCCATTTATGCACATGTACATGAATATGGACATGTGCGTATTTACTGACTCTAGCTATATTATATAGGAAGATTTTCCCTACTTATTATGTAATAAATGTATATAATCATACAATGATTCATTTTCGATCAATATATTTATTCAATTTAGATATATCTCCTCTCTCATCTCTCTATGTAGATATAAATATACTCATAAATATGTACATAATCAACCATATATACATGAATGTATAGAAAACTAAAAAATCTCTCTCCTCTCTCTCTCCTCTCTCTCTTTCTTTCTCTCATGATACCATATGTATGTATGTATGCATTGATTGTCATTACGAGTTGTGGTGCTTTGTATTACTTAGTATTTACTGACTCTAGCTATATTATATAGGAAGATTTTCCTTACTTATTATGTAATCAGGTATATAATCATATAATGTTTCATTTTTGATCAATATATTTATTCAATGTAGATATATCTCCTCTCTCTCTATGTAGATATAAATATATCCATAAATATGTACATAATTAACCATATATATATATAGGAATGTATAGAAAACTAAAGAATCTCCCTCTCCTCTCTCTCCTCTCTCTCCCTCTCTCCTCTATCTCTTTCTTTCTCTCAAGATACCATATGTATGTATGTATGTATTGATTTTCGTTACAGGTTGTAGTGCTTTGTATTACTTAGTATTTACTGACTCTAGCTATATTATATAGGATAGCTATATTATATAGGAAGATTTTCCCTACTTATTATGTAATCAGGTATATAATCATATAGTTTTCATTTTTGATCAATATATTTGTTCAATGTAGATATATCTCCTCTCTCTATGTAGATATAAATATACCCATAAATACATCCATAATAAACCATATATACATGAATGTATAGAAAACTAAAAAATCTCTCTCTCCTCTCTCTCTCCCTCTCTCCTCCCTCTCTCTCCTCTATCTCTTTCTTTCTCTCAAGTATGTATATAATTATGTAAAAAAATTATCAAAACTTGAATGCCATACATTCAAAATCTATATGTCATATAAGTTCAAATCAAGTAAAAAAAATAATCAAAACTCAAATGCCACTTAAATGCCACTCAAATGCCACTCAAGTACCCCTCAAATGAAATACAATATAAACTCGGCGAATCCATCCAACGCCGTAACCCATTGTTTTCACCCCAAGGTCTAATCCACAAAAAAACACTTGGTAGGGAGATCTGCTCATATATTACTACTAAGGCACACAAAGAGTCAGTCAATGATATATACCAAAGAGTCAGTCAATGATATATACCAAATAATCAGTCAATGATATATACCAAAGGCGCAAAAAATGGATCTTGCTATCAATTAAATGATGTAAATGCAAGAGCGGGATGTTATGTAACCCTTGAGAAAGAGCATATGGTATGGTTACTCTGGTATGTCTTTACTAGTGAAACATTCTATAAGTTTTTACAGTGCGTTTAGAACTAGTAGATCGAGACAACAAGAGCTATGTTAGAGTCTCACTTACTTACAGCTGTGTTGGTGGTATGTAAACTTGATAGTTTAATGATAGTACACACCAGTGGTACACAGCATAGCATTACATGCCGATATGTATTATTACATACCAATGTATATACAGGATATTAAATACCATCGTAGATAGAGTATTATTACATATAATTGTAGATATAGCATTATTACATACCAATGTAGACATAATATTATTGCATACCATTGGAGATATAGTATGGTTACACACCAATGTAGATATAATATTATTACATACAAATGGGGATATAGTATTATTGTATATAAATGTATTTATAATACTATTGCACACCAAAGCACCCAGTAAATTTCAGATGTAACATATACCAATACATATAAAGTTTGCATCGAACAATCTGTAGTTACTGTTATTTCTCAAACTACCAGATCACCCTGATGGCTGGTGGCACAGGGATGGAATCTAGTCAGTCTAAAACTCACGACATCTCCAGGTAAAGTAAGGCAGCATGTTGTACTCTGCTACGATAGAATTCTGTTGTAGCATGAGTGTATCGTACGACATTTATATCTTATGTGAAACACTAACTGTAGCACATGCCATTTTAGACTTCCACTGTAGCACATGGCATGTGAGACTCTAACTGTAGTACATGGCATGTGAGACTCAAACTGTAGTAAATGGCATGTGAAACTTCAACTGTAGTACATGGCATGTGAGACTTCAACTGTAGTACATGGCATGTGAGACTTCCACTGTAGCACATGGCATGTGAGACTCCAACTGTAGTACATGACATGTGAGACTCCAACTGTAGTACATGGCATGTGAAACTTCAACTGTAGCACATGGCATGTGAGACTTCAACTGTAGTACATGGCATGTGAGACTTCCACTGTAGCACATGGCATGTGAGACTCCAACTGTAGTACATGACATGTGAGACTCAAACTGTAGTACATGGCATGTGAGACTCAAACTGTAGTACATGGCATGTGAAACTTCAACTGTAGTACATGGCATGTGAGACTTCAGCCGTAGTACATGGCGTGTGAGACTTCAACTGTAGTACATCGACTGTAGTACCTTAGGTAGTTCATACTTACCCTTCCTCCAGCATTCCTAATACAGTGCATTTAATGCTCGCTCAGCCCATTTTTGGACAGTTTTGCGTTGAGTCATGGCCATGGAGGTAATAGTTGGTTTGACTTGTGCCTGCTATACCATTACATGACATAATATAAGATCTACTTGATTGAATGTGTTACAGTGCTTTGTAGAAAGGTCTCATATTAATGTATCAGCAGTTGTCTCCTCTTTGTTGTGACTATGCAGGGGTTTGAGAGGTATAACTTTGGTACCGTGAGGTACTCAGCACTCACAAGGTTGAAAAATTGATGTTTTACTCAATTGAAACTTGTTAATTGTAGCATAAAACAAGTTGAACCAGTCTTTATTGAAGGATCAAATGATGTTTGTTAGCCGAGAGGATTAGAGAATGTTTTTGTAAACATACAGTTATTATGTAATCCTCAATTGAATCCTTCGTCAGCCTTTAGCGGTTCTTTCATAGCCTAACTGACACTGCATATTACATTTACCCAATACTAACTACTACTTCTACCTACTACTTTTACCTACTAACACTGAGTACTACCACTACCTACTAACACTGAGTACTACCACTACCTAGTACCAATGAGTACTACCACCACCTACTACCACTGAGTACTGCCACTACCTACTACCAATGAGTACTACCACTACCTACTACTACCATCTACATACATGCTGACTGAGTGCAGCACTCATGTAGTTGGCTACAGCTCACTAACTTTGTAACCCATTGCTCTTTCTTATGAACAAAATAAGATGCTGTGTATATGTATTCCTTCAGCATCTACTTCAATCACACTGAGACAGTCTACTCTGCCCCAGACAACATATATCACATCGAGTTGGATCTGTACAAAGGCAACTCTAACTTGTTGTTTGTTGAGGGTTCTTATCTGTGGACAACCAATAGCAGAAAGACATCTATAGAAGCTGATGGATTTTCTTCTACAACTTTTGGTTTCACACAATACAACTCTACACACGTGTACATAGCCGACACCTATGACTTCTGCATAAAGTATGTCAACAGAGAGGAGAAAACTACAAAAGTCTTAGCAGGACATTGTGGCTCCCCCGGCTATGTCGATGGGCCAGCATCAAAGTTTCAGTATCCTTGGAGTATCGAGGTTGATGAAAGAAACCCTCACCAGATTCTTGTATCAGACCACTACGCCCATGCCATCAGATCTGTGGACATTGTATCTGGCTATGTCAGGACAGTTCTCAAAACAGGACTCTACTACCCAAGAGGAATGGTTTGGTTCCAAGGTCGTCTTTTAGTGTGCAGTAAACACTACATCTCTGAAGTATCATTTAGTGATAGTGGTAGAGTAACCATTGCTAACATAACGGGTTATTACAACTTGGGTGGCTACAGAGATGGACCTTTCTCTATCGCTGAGTTCTATTCCCCAAATGAGCTGATGAAGCTCCAAGACCAGCTCTTCCTTGTGACTGATGTCAGAAACAACCGTTTGCGCCTCCTCGATATGGTGGAGCGGAGAGTTTCACCAGTTTGCTTTGGTAAAGACAAGGCTTGCTCTACTGGTACCAGCCTCACCTCTCCACACTCCGCTGTCAAGTGTCAAGGCTCCGTGTTTGTAGTTTTCTCCTCAGACATCAAGAAGTTGTCAGGTTGGTATAACACCTGACCTACAGAGTCCACCTGCGCATAGCGGCCCTAGTCTTGTGTAGGTACTGCCTACAAGCATGGGTCAGTAATGAAACTTCTTTTACAGCTCAATAAAGTCCAATGAGTAACCAATAATCATTACAACAACACCAAGTGTTAGACCTAAGGCTATACAACCCTATAGCTGACACACCACCTAGTGTTAGACCTAAGGCTATACATCCCTATAGCTGACACAGCACCTAGTGTTAAACCTAAGGCTATACAGCCCTATAGCTGACACACCACCGAGTGTTAGACCTAAGGCTATACAACCCTATAGCTGACACAACACCCAGTGTTAGACCTAAGGCTATACAACCCTATAGCTGACACAACACCACCTAGTGTTAGACCTAAGGCTATACAACACTATAGCTGACACAACACCACCTAGTGTTAGACCTAAGGCTATACAACCCTATAGCTGACACAACACCACCTAGTGTCAGACCTAAGGCTATACAACCCTATAGCTGACACACCACCTAGTGTTAAACCTAAGGCTATACAACTCTATAGCTGACACACCACCACTTAGTGTTAGACCTAAGGCTATACAACCCTATAGCTGACACAACACCACCTAGTGTTAGACCTAAGGCTATACAACCCTATAACTGACACAACACCACCTAGTGTTAGACCTAAGGCTATACTACCCCATAGCTGACACAACACCACCTAGTGTTAGACCTAAGGCTATACAACACTATAGCTTGAACTATACTACCCCTGGAATGGACAATAAAAATACGCTATATAAAATTTACGTTGAGCACTGGGTAGTTCTATGGCAAAGCCGAGCGGCCATTTGCTTACATTGAGATTTATTCCCCCTGTCACTTTGACTCGCTGTTAAAACAAGTTAGCGACTCATGTGACGTTTTTAATGCATTTCCTGCTATCAACAAACGACACAAAACATTTGCTGAAGTAATTGCTGCAACGATGTTCTTCAGCAGTTGGCAACCTGAGGGAATTGACTAACAAATAAGTCAACTTACGATGCATGCTATGCCCCCAAATACTGCGTACTAGCAGATGCTCTGGAAGTCTGGTACAGTCTGATAATGATATTATTATAGTAGCAGCCTTAGCTTAATTATTAAGAGGAGTGACAGCGATTATTATTATAATTTAATTATTATATTATTATTATTAAATAAATAATTTATTTATTTACTACTACAACAGCAACTTGAACATCATCATCATTATTATTATTTTTTTTAGAAATATTATTATTTATTATTGTAAAATCAATGATATTATTTATATTAATTATTATAATTATTATTATTGATATATTATATATATATTATTATATATTATTAAATTTACTTTAGTAATATAATATTGTGAGGGACGCCAGTACGCTCTCATATTTTATTATTACCATTTACTTAGCAAGATACTCTCTCGCAATTATCGTCTGAGATTGTATCTCATTGTTCTATTTCCTTTGTCTAAGAATTAAGCTTTTATCTCCGAAATAACTCACTGTCTACGTTTATGTCTATTCGCTACACACTGTCTATGTCTATGCAAGGGTCTATTGTTTACATGTGCCTACGATACTATTTACTGCGTTCTACCTTGTACCAAATAATTATTTACTACACTTATTATATTTTTTCCACGTTTTTAATTATTACCAAGTGGGTGTTGATGTAAGGGCAAGGCGTGGCTTGCACCAGTATTTTTACTCAGGCGTGGTTAGTAAAGTGTACCCGCCTTCTCTGTATTTAAATGGATGTTTGAGTTAATAAAATCAGAGTTAGCCTGACTCTCAGATGATTCTCTCTCTCTGAAGCAAGCACAGCTAGGAGCACCAAAACTACCAGCGCTGGACAAGTCGACTATTAGCAAGCACGACGCTAAGGTGGAAAGTGAGAACGGTACGCCCTATCACTGTGTATACCCTTGCCTGAGGCAAGGATTACAACACAAGGCCTAGTGCACTAGTAGTTCGGCCCTTACTAAATTCGGATTCGGGGAATCCAACAAGTTAGCTAGCAATAACCACAGTGAAATTATTTGTCGATCTCGACTGAGTCCAGATTCGACTGTAAATAATTCCAGCATAATTATTGCCGACAGTGACAGTTCGAAACAAACTATAAACTAGACAAGTAATTCCTGAGGAATTAATGTCAGAGTACAGTTCGAAACAAACTATAAACTAGAACGGCAATTGCGGTACAATTACCGTCGGACATGCACATGTTCGGACGCAGCCAATAATTGTCAAACAATTATTGTCCACTGCCAGCAAACATACACGCCAGATTCGGCCGCATCCATAAATGCAACAGACAGTAAATGCTCTCTAGACAATAATAGCAGATTATTGTGAGTAGACTTGGGCCACAGTAGAATACGTCGGGAGTGTGTACAGGTGGCTACCACCCAGACGCAAATTCCTGTACATTGGTGGCAGCAGTGGGATTGTCAAAAGCCCACAACAAAGATCCCGACCTCCTACAGACAAGAACCCAGTCTAAACGATGTCATACCGACGGAGAGCAGTCAGCTCAGATCGAGAGGGTTCCTCTCTGCAGATCATGGGTACATTGACAGACATCCTGGAGAGGATGACGACCACAAACGCAGGGAGCAAGTTCAAGGCGCCCCACTTCGATGGAGAAGGGGACGTACATTATTTCGTCCAACGCTTTGAAGAGGTGGCCAGAATGAATCGGTGGACTCCTGAGGAGGCCACCATTCATCTCCGCCATGCGCTAACAGGGAAGGCAGAACAATGTGGGCGTGGACCGACCCAGCAGGCCATCATAGAGACCCTGCGAGCCAGCTTCGGGCTCACCCGAACAGAGGCACAGAATAAACTGGCCGGATATCGAAAGCATCCAAGAGACACGCTGCGAGAACACGCAGTCACCATAGAGCGTCTAGTAGAGGCGGCCTATGAAGAACTCCCCCAGAGGAATAGAGAGGAGCTAGCCCTCCAAACGTTCCAGAGTACCTTAAGCCACGCCTACTTGCAACGACACTTGCTAGCCATCCGGCCCACCACCCTAGAAGAAGCAATAAGGGCGGGCAATGACTACTTACAAATCCAGCATCAGGCCGTGCCGCACTCCAACGTTCGGACTGTACACGAGGGATCCCTGGAAAGCTTCATGGATCCTCTCTCGCATGAAGTCTCCTGCCAGGAAGTTGAGGACCCCATCGCCAAGCTGCTAAAAACAGTAGAGGCATTAAGCAAGGAAGTGGCAGAGTTAAAACAGAAACCTCAGGAAGGCCCACCCAAACGCTGTTGGGGTTGCCAGCGGACAGGACACTTGCGCAGTCAGTGCAAAACCGCCCCCTGGACTGCAAGACAGGGAAACGGGCTCGGCCCGCAGTAGTAGGGACCCCTACTAGCTGCACAAGGGCAAAAATTCAACAACGAACACACCACACCCCCAGCCTTAGGACTGAGCCACCACCCGTCCCACTATCCAACCGGTTCCACCCATTGGCGGACGAAGAAAGGGAGGAGCTCCCCCCAGCAGAAAGGGAGGGAGAACAAACAGACAGCACGCCACAGGACCGAGGCCGACACGGAATGAGTCACCCCAAGCCTATACACTTGAACCAAGTGGAGAGGCCCTATAAATCCAGTTATTATCTGCCAGGGAAAGTGGAGGGCCAAGCAGTCACCTACCTCATAGATACCGGTTGTAATACCAACCTACTGGCAAAGCGAGTCTATGATCAACTCCCCCCTAAGGTCCAACAACACCTGCAGCAGTACGACTCACACGGACTGATGGCAGATGGCACCCGACTGCCTTTCTACGGCTTGCTCAACCTCTCTGGAAGGATCAGACACATTCACTACGAAGAGACATTCGTAGTAAGTCAAATCAACGAGGACGTGATTTTGGGCATGCCTTTCCTCTCCAACCAGAACTGTCAAATAGGGTTCGCTCAACCAATACTGAGAGTCCAAGACAAAGAGCTTACATGCACCGACAGGCACGGGCGGGACTTAGTGTCGAAAGTTCAAGTTCAGAGGGACACCTACCTTCCTCCGCAAGCAGAAACCGCCATATGGTGTCACCTCACCAGCAGAGAGCCCTGCCCACAGGGCATCATTGAAAGCATAGAAGGTGGCCCGATGCTAGCCACCAGCCTTAACGCACCCGACCACCAAGGGAGGGTACTAGTAAGATGCCTTAACCCCTCCCCCGAAAGTGTCCGCGTCCCAGCAGGAGAAGTCATCGGCAAGTTTACGGGAGTAGGGCCAGAAGGAGTTCAACCAGACGCCTCGCTGCCCCCACCAGAAACCAGAGCAAGCTGTGATCGTCCCAGGAGAGAAGCAAGAAAGCCAGCAAAATTTGCTGACTACCAGTGTTACAGGACACAACAAATCGATAGACAGGACAAACAAGCTGCCGAAATAATAAATAAAAAAGAAAACACACACTTACCATGGAAAAACAGAGCCGAAACAGCGAAAGTACTAGGATTGCTAAGAGAGGATAACTCCCCAACGACGGCGCCGCCGGGAAAACCCCCCACACGTGACGAGAAGACAACTCCCAACGTGGAATCCCCTTGCAGACACGCCCCACTATCGATAAAACACCCCCAGCGAAACACGTGTGTACCAAGAACAATGGAGGAGGAAGTACCAACAGCAAAAGAAGGTGTGTGTAAACAAAAACAATACTCAGATAAAAATACTGAACACTTCAAACTTTCTCCACACTACCGAGCTGAGTGCCTACAAGACATCACCTACCTACTACATAACATGGAGAATGATGGAGCAATATCGCTAGAGGAGGACCCGACCTTCGCAGAGGAACTGCTAGCCAGTACAAAAATAATTCGGGAGAGAAAGAGGAAATATTCCTCCCCAGCAAGAGTCAACAATATCGTTGAGGAAGGAGCAGCAAGATGTCGGGTGCTTACACAACGAACACCGACACCACCTCCACCGACACACCATACCAGAGAAACATGGAAAACCGAAGACACCTCACAAGCCATCAAGAAGGCCATGTATCAGATAAAAGGAGACACTTGGAGCTGCAAAATATGCAGCCTGCAATTAAATAAGAAAAGGATAATCTACCATGTGCACCAACATTTCACGTTTTTCTTCTGTGCATGCGGCAAGAAGAGTAGTTCTAGAGACACAATATTGAAACATATTCGTGGACAGGGAGGAGGACAGGCACATGGTGGAGCAAACCGACCCCTCTACGAGGTGGATAAACATTCATACACCGACTTCTGTCGAGCCATGAACTGGACACAGCCAGCACCCTTCGGCACCCCAACTCCAATACTTGAGCAAGATAAAGGACCAGTAAAGGGAAGATTGGGAGAGAAAGTTAACGAGACACCAATCAAAGTGGCCAGGGTCGAGCTGACCGATACAAAACACAAGCCACGAATACACATAGGAAGCAAAGAAAATTCATTCCGACGACACCTCACACCAAAGGAAAATCTACCCGCCACCGACAGTAGAAGGCCAAGAGAAAGGGTAGACGAAGAGAGGAGAGAAGATCGATATAGGAGAATTAAACGATTAGAAGAAGAACTGTACAACATAACGAGAGAGGCATATAAACATTTACAAAGGGCCGAGGAAGTCAAGACATCCATTCAAAGGGAGCGGGACCTTCTCTGAGACATAATGGACAGTAAGAATTAACATTATTACACTCTGTGCGCCCCTTCGTTTTATTGGCCCTATAGTTGCCAATGGGGGGGAGTGTGTGAGGGACGCCAGTACGCTCTCATATTTTATTATTACCATTTACTTAGCAAGATACTCTCTCGCAATTATCGTCTGAGATTGTATCTCATTGTTCTATTTCCTTTGTCTAAGAATTAAGCTTTTATCTCCGAAATAACTCACTGTCTACGTTTATGTCTATTCGCTACACACTGTCTATGTCTATGCAAGGGTCTATTGTTTACATGTGCCTACGATACTATTTACTGCGTTCTACCTTGTACCAAATAATTATTTACTACACTTATTATATTTTTTCCACGTTTTTAATTATTACCAAGTGGGTGTTGATGTAAGGGCAAGGCGTGGCTTGCACCAGTATTTTTACTCAGGCGTGGTTAGTAAAGTGTACCCGCCTTCTCTGTATTTAAATGGATGTTTGAGTTAATAAAATCAGAGTTAGCCTGACTCTCAGATGATTCTCTCTCTCTGAAGCAAGCACAGCTAGGAGCACCAAAACTACCAGCGCTGGACAAGTCGACTATTAGCAAGCACGACGCTAAGGTGGAAAGTGAGAACGGTACGCCCTATCACTGTGTATACCCTTGCCTGAGGCAAGGATTACAACACAAGGCCTAGTGCACTAGTAGTTCGGCCCTTACTAAATTCGGATTCGGGGAATCCAACAAGTTAGCTAGCAATAACCACAGTGAAATTATTTGTCGATCTCGACTGAGTCCAGATTCGACTGTAAATAATTCCAGCATAATTATTGCCGACAGTGACAGTTCGAAACAAACTATAAACTAGACAAGTAATTCCTGAGGAATTAATGTCAGAGTACAGTTCGAAACAAACTATAAACTAGAACGGCAATTGCGGTACAATTACCGTCGGACATGCACATGTTCGGACGCAGCCAATAATTGTCAAACAATTATTGTCCACTGCCAGCAAACATACACGCCAGATTCGGCCGCATCCATAAATGCAACAGACAGTAAATGCTCTCTAGACAATAATAGCAGATTATTGTGAGTAGACTTGGGCCACAGTAGAATACGTCGGGAGTGTGTACAGGTGGCTACCACCCAGACGCAAATTCCTGTACAATATTGCATACTTAGAGTGAGTCTAAGTATTATTATTTTTATTATGCAATAATACTAATAATAAATTTAAATAATAAATTACTAAAATATATATATTTTTTAATATTATTATTATTATTTTTGTTATAATAATTATTATAATATATATATATATATATTAGCATATTTATTATTTTTTCTCTCTATTATCATTAATTTATTACTGTTTATTTTATTATTTTACAGTTATTTGCTAATATACTAAAACAAATAAGTAAGCAGTCTGCAAATATATATCATTTATTACTTGACAAAACTTAATTATTAACTACTTGTTCGATTAGGTTCTCAAATATTCTGTAAATAATTATTTGCAACAAGTAAATTCAAAGTGTATACTTATATCATTATCATTACTTACGATAATTAGTTGTTATGAAGCTTTAACCAATAATAAAAAATAGGAGTTTGGTAATGAAGACACTAGATTATAATCGATAAATGATGTAATCGTAGGGTTTGAACTATAAACATCTTTTTTATTGAAATAATCTTTTGCATCAGTCGCTCATACCGTTGGCAAGTTTTACTTTTCGCCATGCAATTACACATTCAGTTTTTGTAATAAGTAAGATATATAGATGCATTGCTCAATTCTTCAAAGTATGTCATCAACGTCCATATGTTGTCCATGAGGTTGGCATGATTGCAATACAAAATTGTCTGAAATTTAATGCTAATTATGCGCATAATTTTTCAGGAGCTAATTGCTATTAAAAAGCCCTCTTCACTCATATGAGAGACTGTTTTCAAAGTTTTTTGCTAGCGCTGAGCAAAAGTTTTTTTATAGCTTCCTCTGCTATGGGTACTAGTTGCTAGTAGGCAATGTATGCAGAAACTGTATTTAACACAATTGGTGTTGTCCTTTGTTGCATGCACCAGTCTGAACTTTAGGCTTTGACAGTTACATATGCGTTCATGTCAGTATTCAATGCCTGTAGATTGTGGTATATGTATTTTTAATGATAGATTTTTATTCATCCTCTGTTTTTGCAGGAGCTGTTTGCATCAAGGGATCTGCAGTGGTATGAATGGAGCAACAAGCTCCATTAACGATAAAGAATTCAAAGTTACACTTCATCCTGTTTTAAAAGCATTCCAAACTGTTGTCACTAGCTTTCCTACACTATCATGCAATACGGTGGCTTTTCATCAATTCATATTTCTTTGGCGCACCTGTTATGTACAGTTTTGTTACTAATACTAATTTAGTCTGTCAAAGTTATCAGTTGTGTACTCATAAGTTTTTGCCTTTTGAAATCAATTATTTTTTTAGATGTTGTTTGATGTTATCAATAGTTTTGCTTCATTATTTGTAAATATAAATATATTTTGTTTTGGATTGGAATACTAATTAGCAGCACTATTGTCCATTGATTGAATAAATTGCCATTGGTATTATTATTATACATAATAATCCATATCTGACATGGATATGTACAATCATCAGTTTTATGCCTTTCTGCATTGCATGTGCTGTTTGTGCCTATGAACTGTGATAGCACAGAATGTCTAGAATGTTATGGATGCAAAAAATATTTTTCCAACGGGACCAATTTCACAAAATTCTTGAAGAAAGATAGCAAGTAAACAATGGAAAAACCATTGTTTATACAAAAGTCACGTGACAAATCAATGTAAGAATATGGCCGCGCTATTTGCCGTTTTCAAACGACCTTGGCCATTCCAGGGGTAGTATAGTTCAATGGCTATACAACACTATAGCTGACACAACACCACCTAGTGTTAGACCTAAGGCTATACAACCCTATAGCTGACACAACACCACCTAGTGTCAGACCTAAGGCTATACAACCCTATAGCTGACACACCACCTAGTGTTAAACCTAAGGCTATACAACTCTATAGCTGACACACCACCACTTAGTGTTAGACCTAAGGCTATACAACCCTATAGCTGACACAACACCACCTAGTGTTAGACCTAAGGCTATACAACCCTATAACTGACACAACACCACCTAGTGTTAGACCTAAGGCTATACAACCCTATAGCTGACACAACACCACCTAGTGTTAAACCTAAGGCTATACAACCCTATAACTGACACATCACCTAGTGTTAAACCTAAGGCTATACAACCCTATAGCCGACACACCACCTAGTGTTAGACTTAAGGCTATACAACCCTATAACTGACACAACTCCACCTAGTGTTAGACCTAAGGCTATAGAACCCTATAACTGACACACCACCTAGTGTTAGACCTAAGGCTATACAACCCTATAACTGACACACCACCTAGTGTTAGACCTAAGGCTATACTGACCCTATAACTGACACAGCTAAAACTTAACACCTGACACAATTTATTTATTTGGCAGTATTTCGTTTAATAAAATTTCGGTAGTTCCTATGGAAAGTATCTCAGATTTATAGTATTTTGAAATAACAACTATTGGTCATTGATACAGTTTAAAATGCAGTAAGCTGTATGAATCTATCTAACATGAAAGAAGAAAATTAATTGCTGTGTTGGAGAAAATTTTGTGGAAACATTTAATAAAATGTCCATCTGATCAACTAAGTTTAAAAAATCCAACAAAGAATTTGCTCACAAATGAATTAAAACGTAAACATATACAGTAATGTGAGCAACAACTTTAGTAAAAGAATTGTTACTTGAACTACAAACTCTTGTCAATGAATGATATTTTACCGTGCAATGTTTACTAAACCCCTGTCTACTTGTACACAACATGCTCACCAATTACATTATTACAGGCCTGCAATGCCGTATGGCAAATAAAACGGTCTATGTCTACCCTGATCAAGAGAAAGTGAAGGTACCTCTGGACTCAAACAGCTCAGTATATTTGTCACCTGGAGAGTACTATTTGAACAAAACGCTTGGTCTAACTAATTGCTCATTCTTTGTGAATGTACTTGGTGAGTGCAGTTTTATCTAATATAATAGACATGGATATGTACATAAGGTAGTATAATAGACATGTATATGTACATAAGGTAGTATAATAGACATGTATATGTACATAAGGTAGTATAATAGACATGTATATGTACATAAGGTAGTATAATATACATGGATATGTACATAAGGTAGTATAATAGACATGGATACGTACATAAGATAGTATAATAGACATGTATATGTACATAGGGTAGTATAATAGACATGGATATGTACATAAGGTAGTGTAATAGACATGGATACGTACATAAGGTAGTATAATAGACATGTATATGTACATAAGGTAGTATAATAGACATGGATATGTACATAAGGTAGTATAATAGACATGGATATGTACATAAGGTAGTATAATAGACATGGATACGTACATAAGGTAGTATAATAGACATGTATATGTACATAAGGTAGTATAATAGACATGGATATGTACATAAGGTAGTATAATAGACATGTATATGTACATAAGGTAGTATAATAGACATGTATATGTACATAAGGTAGTATAATAGACATGGATATGTACATAAGGTAGTATAATAGACATGGATATGTACATAAGGTAGTATAATAGACATGTATATGTACATAGGGTAGTATAATATACATGGATATGTACATAAGGTAGTATAATAGACATGTATATGTACATAAGGTAGTATAATATACATGGATATGTACATAAGGTAGTATAATAGTCATGGATATGTACATAATGTAGTATAATAGACATGTATATGCACATAAGGTAGTACAATAGATATGGATATGTACGTAAGATAGTAAAATAGACATGGATATGTACATAAGGTAGCATAATAGACATGTATATGTACATAAGATAGTATAATAGACATGGATACGTACATAGTATAAAACTTGTATCCATTTGCTTCTTTGTAGTCTCACCTGTTGTGAGGACGGCTGTCTTTAGATCGGAGTATGACGTAACCTGTAAGACTCTGGAAAACCCGACAAGCAAACGATTTCTGCTGTCAAATCTGGCAATTAGGAAAGCTGAACTGCAAACCGTCTGTGGAAATGGTAAAGTTTTCTAATTTCCATTGCTGCCGCTACCGCTGCCGGTACTGCTGCCAATGCCGCTACCAATGCCGCTGCCGCGACTACTCATAATTATTAAACTCATTAAATCTTCATTTTTGTCCCCCATTGCTCTCGCTCACTCACCCACTCACCCACTCACGCACTCACGCACTCACGCACTCACGCACTCACCCACTCACCCACTCACTCACTGCACTCACTCACTCACCCACTCACTCACTCACTCACTCACTCACTCACTCACTCACTCACTCACTCACTGCACTCACTCACCCACTCACTCACTCACTCACTCACTCACTCACTCACTCACTCACTCACTCACTCACTCACTCACTCACTCACTCACTCACTCACTCACTGCACTCACCCACTCACTCACTCACTCACTCACCCACTCACCCACTCACCCACTCACCCACTCACCCACTCACTCACTCACTCACTCACTCACTCACCCACTCACCCACTCACCCACTCACCCACTCACTCTCTCACTCACTCATTCACTCACTGACCAGTACATGTGGATGTATGATACAGAATGCAAAATGTCTACAAGACAAGACCCATGGTACAGTTGTAAGAAAGACCTACTCACTGTAACATGGCCGACTATGGCTGTATATCCAGTAGATGTACATCAAGTACCACATACCTACAGCTCATCAATACTTAAAAGACTAAAGTCAACTGATGTGTACAAGTCTGAGATAGTGATTCTGTCCCATGATCCACCGTAAGTATAGGAGTTATCTGACCCTTAGAGATAGGTCTCAGAGTTATTTGCTCTTCAAAGGTAAGCTTAGATTTGTCACTTATTTATAGGTAAGTGTTAATGTTACCTATCCTTTATAGGTAAGTGTTAGAGTTATCTATCCTTTATAGGTAAGTGTTAGAGTTACCTATCCTTTACAGGTAAGTGTTAGAGTTACCTATCCTTTATAGGTAAGTGTTAGAGTTACCTATCCTTTATAGGTAAGTGTTAGAGTTACCTGTCCTTTATAGGTAAGTGTTAGAGTTTCCTATCCTTTATAGGTGAGTGTTAGAGTTATCTATCCTTTATAGGTAAGTGTTAGAGTTACCTGTCCTTTATAGGTAAGGGTTAGAGTTACCTATCCTTTATAAGTAAGTGTTAGAGTTATCTATCCTTTACAGGTAACTGTTTTGTAGTGTCAATGTGATATGTACAAGCCTATTTACCAGCTGGTGCAAGGATAGATGGCACACCCTGTAGTATAGTATATAAAGTAATATTTTACTGTTGTAGTATGGTGAGACCAAATGCTGACTCCGATGGGCTGACTATGCAGATGGTGCTGACATCTGACTGCGCTGACCAATCAAAGAAGTATGATGGCCTATCAGATAGCTGTTTGTAAATATTGCCGGAGGCACCAACTAGATTACCCGATACAGCATGTGACAACAACACTTCCTGTCCGTAGATGTAATTGATGTTACTGCGAGCTTCGGCATGTGCAATCATGTGCAAGCTCCAAAATGTGAGAAACTCTGGAATCTTTTGTTTTTACTTGAAATACTGATGGAATGCAACACAACTATTGCCTTAGTCTCTAAACATGTACTTACATCTGAAAACAACCCAAGCCTTTCCACTAAACTTATTCTTTGGCAGTTATCTATTGAGGAAACAAGTTCTTTTCCAAAAATATTTCTGACAATGAGAGTGACTACGATCCCGCAGTATACGCCACTCGGAGACTATTGTCTTTTTGGGAGGGGAGTCAGGGGGGGGGGGTGATGCTGTAAAAATGACTATCATGGCCACTTTAATTTTTTGATTATCTTTGGTTACTCACTCCAGCCACTGGTCAGACCAAATCAACCATATTCTTTTGCCCACCATCACCACGTTTCCCCTCTAGTATAATTTCCTTGTTGTTCTATTCAAACTGCAATGAAACCAAGTTTGAGAGTGACAACCTTGCAGATACAATGTGGTCATTTTTACCATACACAAGTATGCTACTCCTACTTACAAAGACGCCCCTGATAGTTTGCCAGCATCAGACAAACCTGAGCAATACTGGTATTGTTGGCATTTATACTACTGGCTAAAACAAGCAGTAGAAACATTTAGTTATACTGGCACAGTGCACAATAGTACATCAGCCCTGGGTAGCCATCGCAGGCTGGCATCAAGATGGCTGCTATAACATGAGAGCAAAAACATAACTGAGGAACCTTCAGAGCCTGATTCTGTTCTACCATCTTCAGATGTTAAAATTTCAGAAACCAAGGCTACCAAAGATCGAAAACTCCAGAGAAGGCAAAGAGCCACCAGGAGATGGTTTTTACTGGTTGCGAGATCTTTGACTCCGCCCCTTACTTCTGGGCTCAGATCACTCTAACTAGTTGTTTGATATATTACTTGTTATTATTGTAGTGGATTTTGGTCTGGTTTATACAGAATACCACTATTCCCAAGCATTGAACTTCTCTCCAGAGCGGACACCGTTGGCCAGTGTCAACTTGCAACTCTCTCAATTGCAGCACTGAGCCGTCGGCTCAG
Source organism: Cryptosula pallasiana (assembly GCA_945261195.1). Classification (NCBI taxonomy): domain Eukaryota; kingdom Metazoa; phylum Bryozoa; class Gymnolaemata; order Cheilostomatida; family Cryptosulidae; genus Cryptosula; species Cryptosula pallasiana. The sequence goes on from OX183132.1 coordinate 57,560,914, forward strand.
ACACACCAGTCTAGGTAGTTGTGTACCAAGGCATACAATTGTACTCTGAACAGATCTAGGCGGCAATCATCTAAGGTATACAATACTAGTGTACAAGGTAGCCTAGGGCAAACAACAGCAATACACAATGAAAAGTACAGCCTCATATAAGCTGTATCACAAATCATGCATAACCCATATAGTAACGTAACCATGTATATCCTGTATAGTAACATAACCCTGTATAACCTGTATAGTAACCTAACCATGTATAACCCGTATAGTAACATAACTATGTATAACCTGTATAGTAACATAACCATGTATAACCTATATAGTAGCATAACCATGTATAACCTGTATAGTAACATAACCATGTGTAACCTGTATAGTAACATAACCATGTGTAACCTGTATAGTAACATAACCATGTATAACCCATATAGTAACATAACCATGTATAACCTGTATAGTAACATAACCATGTATAACCTGTATAGTAACATAACCATGTATAACCTGTATAGTAACATAACCATGTGTAACCTGTATAGTAACATAACCATGTGTAACCCGTATAGTAACAAAACCATGTATAACCCATATAGTAACAAAACCATGCATAACCTGTATAGTAACATAACCATGTATAACCCGTATAGTAACATAACCATGTATAACCTGTATAGTAACATAACCATGTATAACCCGTATAGTAACATAACCATGTATAACCCGTATAGTAACATAACCATGTATAACCTGTATAGTAACATAACCATGTATAACCTGTATAGTAACATAACCATGTATAACCCATATAGTAACAAAACCATGCATAACCTGTATAGTAACATAACCATGTATAACCTGTATAGTAACATAACCATGTATAACCCGTATAGTAACATAACCATGTATAACCTGTATAGTAACATAACCAGGTATAACCCATATAGTAACATAACTATGCATAACCTGTATAGTAACATAACCATGTATAACCTGTATAGTAACATAACCATGTGTAACCTGTATAGTAACATAACCATGTGTAACCTGTATAGTAACATAACCATGTATAACCCATATAGTAACATAACCATGCATAACCCATATAGTAACATAACCATGTATAACCCGTATAGTAACATAACCATGTATAACCCATATAGTAACAAAACCATGCATAACCTGTATAGTAACATAACCATGTATAACCCGTATAGTAACATAACCATGTATAACCTGTATAGTAACATAACCATGTATAACCCGTATAGTAACATAACCATGTATAACCCGTATAGTAACATAACCATGTATAACCTGTATAGTAACATAACCATGTATAACCTGTATAGTAACATAACCATGTATAACCCGTATAGTAACATAACCATGTATAACCCATATAGTAACATAACCATGTATAACCTGTATAGTAACATAACCATGTATAACCTATATAGTAACAAAACCATGTATAACCTGTATAGTAACATAACCATGTATAACCTGTATAGTAACATAACCATGTATAACCCGTATAGTAACATAACCATGTATAACCTGTATAGTAACATAACCAGGTATAACCCATATAGTAACATAACTATGCATAACCTGTATAGTAACATAACCATGTATAACCTGTATAGTAACATAACCATGTATAACCCGTATAGTAACATAACCATGTATAACCTATATAGTAACAAAACCATGCATAACCTGTATAGTAACATAACCATGTATAACCCGTATAGTAACATAACCATGTATAACCTGTATAGTAACATAACCATGTATAACCCGTATAGTAACATAACCATGTATAACCCGTATAGTAACATAACCATGTATAACCTGTATAGTAACATAACCATGTATAACCTGTATAGTAACATAACCATGTATAACCTGTATAGTAACATAACCATGTATAACCTGTATAGTAACATAACCATGTATAACCTGTATAGTAACATAACCATGTATAACCTGTATAGTAACATAACCATGTATAACCTGTATAGTAACATAACCATGTATAACCTGTATAGTAACATAACCATGTATAACCTATATAGTAACATAACCATGTATAACCTGTATAGTAACATAACCATGTATAACCTGTATAGTAACATAACCATGTATAACCCATATAGTAACATAACCATGCATAACCTGTATAGTAACATAACCATGTATAACCTGTATAGTAACATAACCATGTATAACCCATATAATAACATAACCATGTATAACCTCTATAGTAACATAACCATGTATAACCTGTATAGTAACATAACCATGTATAACCTATATAGTAACATAACCATGTATAACCTATATAGTAACATAACCATGTATAACCCATATAGTAACATAACCGTGTATAACCTGTATAGTAACATAACCATGTATAACCTGTATAGTAACATAACCATGTATAACCTGTATAGTAACATAACTATGCATAACCTGTATAGTAACATAACCATGTATAACCTGTATAGTAACATAACCATGTATAACCTGTATAGTAACATAACCATGTATAACCTGTATAGTAACATAACCATGTATAACCTGTATAGTAACATAACCATGTATAACCTGTATAGTAACATAACCATGTATAACCTATATAGTAACATAACCATGTATAACCTGTATAGTAACATAACCATGTATAACCTGTATAGTAACATAACCATGTATAACCCATATAGTAACATAACCATGCATAACCTGTATAGTAACATAACCATGTATAACCTGTATAGTAACATAACCATGTATAACCTATATAGTAACATAACCATGTATAACCTATATAGTAACATAACCATGTATAACCCATATAGTAACATAACTATGCATAACCTGTATAGTAACATAACCATGTATAACCTGTATAGTAACATAACCATGTATAACCCGTATAGTAACATAACCATGTGTAACCTGTATAGTAACATAACCATGTATAACCCATATAGTAACATAACCATGTATAACCTGTACAGTAACATAACCATGTATAACCCGTATAGTAACATAACCATGTATAACCTGTCTAGTAACATAACCATGTATAACCCATATAGTAACATAACCATGTATAACCTGTATAGTAACATAACCATGTATAACCCGTATAGTAACATAACCATGTATAACCTATATAGTAACATAACCATGTATAACCTGTATAGTAACATAACCATGTATAACCTGTATAGTAACATAACCATGTATAACCCATATAGTAACATAACCATGTATAACCTGTATAGTAACATAACCATGTATAACCTGTACAGTAACATAACCATGTATAACCCATATAGTAACAAAACCATGTATAACCCATATAGTAACAAAACCATGTATAACCCATATAGTAACAAAACCATGTATAACCTGTATAGTAACAAAACCATGTATAACCCATATAGTAACAAAACCATGTATAACCCGTATAGTAACATAACCATGCATAACCTGTATAGTAACATAACCATGTATAACCTGTATAGTAACATAACCATGTATAGAGTGAATGCATGTGTGTATTGGTTTTCATGTGGGTTAGCCCATAATAGGTCTATCACACGGCATACAACCTTTTAGTTTATTCATACAATTGTATCTATATGACATGTGGATTGCTAATTAGATCAAATACTTTCTGTCACTCTCTGAGACTCAGGCTATAAAGGGCTGAGTTCTACAGTGATCCTGATTTTGAAGCGGATCATTTAGGTTTAGGATGAGAAGAGGAGATAACTCTATATGACTTTATTATTAACAAAGTATTTATTGTGTACTTTTAATATCAAGTACTTATCAAAGTAGTTGTAGCAGTATTGTAGTATCCATATTTATTTGGTTACACATCATATAATGATATGTACTGCTCTGAAAAACATGACTTCTTCGCGAAATGCCAATTTCACCACATTAAATAAAGTTGACAACAATAACAATAATAATAATTACAATAATAAATATAATATTCATGAGCAATAATAGTGATATTATAGATAAACTTACCATTCTGACAATATGAAAGGAGAATCGTTTTGTTTGATAATAAAAAAACAAAGTTTTAATATAAACTGACTGATGATGAGCTTATATATGGAGTTATTTCCTCTATTTCATCCAAGGCCCAAGTTTATTGCTTAGAAATAAAGATCACAGAGCTTTAAACTGATTACTCGCATTTTAATTGATGTTACACTCTGCCACTGCTTATTCTTGTGATAGAATAAATATACATATCTAGCTCAAAAGCACTGAGTGATATGTTTGAGCTGAAGGCTCACAACAGCTGTTAGTTGAGTTGAGGGAAACTACAGCATATAGCTGTCTCTAGAGGAATCCACATGAAGGTTAACAGTTGTCTGCACTACCAAAACCACTTGACACAATACTCCACCACTTAGACAAAAATGGCCACATATAAGTGATGTTGGTTTAAATCTGGTTATGCATTCATCTGATTGGCCCATCCCAACCAAAAGTTTATCTGATTGGCCAATCCCAACCAACAGTTTACCTGATTGGCCAATCCCAACCAACAGTTTACATAATTGGCCAATCCCAACCAACAGTTTACCTGATTAGCCAATCCCAACCAACAGTTTACCTGATTGGCCAATCCCAACCAACAGTTTATCTGATTGGCCAATCCCAACCAACAGTTTATCTGATTGACCAATCCCAACCAACAGTTTATCTGATTGGCCAATCCCAACCAACAGTTTATCTGATTGGCCAATCCCAACCAACAGTTTACCTGATTGGCCAATCCCAACCAACAGTTTACCTGATTGGCCAATCCCAACCAACAGTTTATCAGTGGCAAACCAAACACCGCTCCAACCTTCAATCCATGTAAAAATATTTTTATACTCTTCAATCTTTTTACACATCCAGTAGAATACGGTTTTATAGCTTTAAACAAGCACTTCAATGAAGGACCACGTAATGAAGTGATTGTTTTTGATGGAATGTGAAGTGAATACAATTTGATACAGTGGCAAATCGGCACTATCTAACTTATTTGTAGATAAATTCCACGAAGGCACACCATTTTCAAGAACTGATAAAGTAGGTTCAATAGTATGAAGCAAACCTAAAGCTGGTTCTGGACCACTTGCTGTTTTCACCTCACTATTTGATCAATTCGCGCCACATCCCGTATTCTGACTTGAAAAACCTCTTTTTTAGCAAGAAGCCTTTCCCCATTTTAGCCTCAAAACACGTTGTTGCGGTATAAGGCATTTTTTTTTATTAATTTTTACAATAGCCTGTTTACTATAGTTTTAGCCTCATCCGATTGGATTTTGTTTATGGATAACTGGGATGGGCAAACTTATTCATCTCCTATTATGCGCAATAAATTTGATAAAACTTTTCATGGCGCATAACAGGATATTAAAAAGTAACGAACTGGTTTAGCTAAATGCAATAAGATGTTTATGCATGGTCAGTGAATCATCCATGGCTTATCATTGGTACAAAGTATCAGAATAAGCTGATAAACATGCATGCAATGTGTGTTTTTGTTATCATCTTAAGATATAAAGTTGTCACACTCCAACAAAACAGTCACACTCCAATGCTATGATAAAGTGATAAAATAGCTGAGAGAATAGATTATCAAGTAACAAGCATTTTGATAAAATGACTTAGAGAGGACAACTCTAAACCATTTATGAAATACTATAATTTATACAATATTTTAATTATTTATTTTATAATTTTCGAAATTTATTTTTTTATTCTATTATATAAATGGAACAACTTCAGAAAATATATTATTCTCCAGCAGGTTATCAAGAAGGTACAATGGCAGCCACCAAGCTACATGAAAAGATTCCATCACTAACAAAACAACAAATGCAGGCTGGCTAGACAGGCAACCCATCTATCAAATCTATAAAGCTAAACCTAAGAAAATAAACTTTCCCCATTATAATCAAAGCAAACCACACCCACCAAATAGATTTATTGTTTCTACCAAATGATAACAAATATAAATATGCTTTTACCATTATAGACATAGCATGCCGTTATAAAGAAGCTGAACCTCTTAAAACTGAAAAAGCATCAGAAGTTTCTACAGCCATAAATAAAATCTATGTAAGATCTCTTCTTAATTATCCTGAGGTTATTATGTGTGACAATGGTCACGAGTTTATGGTTGAATTTATAAGTCTAATGAAAAGTCACAAGGTCAAAATCAAACGGTCAACTGATAAGAAGAAAGTAGCATTCGTGGAAAGGTTTGATAAGACTTTATCAGAGAAGCTGTTTGCTCACCAGTATGCTAATGGAATTGAAGATAAAGAAGAGGGTAAAAACCGTGAGTGGGTTAAAAGATTACCCTCCGTTGTAGAATCAATGAATGATGAAGAAACAAAAATGATTGATATGAAACCCATTGATGCTATTAAATTAGATAATGTAAAGCGACCTGAATATGATGCTAGCTTTGCTAGTGAAGAAGATGAATTACCTATAGACTCTTTTGTAAGATATTTGTATATACCTGGTGAGGCTGAACGAGATAGTAAATATAGAGCAACTGATCCTATTTGGTAGATAGATGATTATGCTATTGATAAGATTAAAAAGACTGAAGACCAACCAGACTTAAATTTGCTTCAAGGACTATCAAATGAAAGAACATTTACTAAAGAACAGCTTCAAGTTGTACCTTTTGATACTGAAGATTTAGATATTGAATTATAAGAAACAATTTTTTTTATATATATTCATGACTGACCAAACAAGATTGTATCCGAATATTGCAACAACCCCTCCAGACATTAGCTTTGAAAGATATAAATAATGAAACAAAAGATATTTATAATTAATTAAAATTAGTGAAAAGAAAAAGAAAACTAATATATAAGAAATATACTAAAGCTGTTAGTAGTATTGATGGATCAATTACTCTATTAACATCTTTAGCAACTATTGAAGCAGCAGCAGGAGTTGCCACTTTATTAACAGTTGTTAGTTTACCTGTTGGCGTAATTTTGTCTAGCACTGGAGGAGCAACAGGACTATTTGCTTCCGTTTTAACTGGTGTATCAAAAGATGTTAATAAGAAAAAGTTAAAACATGGTAAACTATATTTGATGCTTGACACAGGTATTATTTTATTGAGTAAAATAATATCAAAAATGTTAGAAGACTGTCACCGAGGATGAAGAATTTAATGAAGTCGTTGAAGAATATGAAAATATGAAAAGAAGATGTATGAGTTCAATTATCAAAAAATAAAAGATGAGACTAAAGAAAAAATAAAAAAATCTCAACTAAGCAGTATGTTTTTTAATTGAATATTTTATTAGAAACTCCCTCATCATGAAGCTTTTTTACAACATATGTTCCAACTCCTATATCAAGAGCTAACATACCAATATCCTTAGGTTTGAAGTCAACCGGTCGATCTCTTAAACCTATTAATTTAGTTAAAATATATCTTGATCCGGTAACTGCCACTGCAATAAGCATTGAATTATATAAGGTATTACCATTGTCTTTTAGTTTATCATTTACTGAGGGTGTTGCTTGTGCCATTTGTTGAATGTCGAGTTTGTGAGTTACAGGAAGTTCAAGGTTATAACATAGATTCTATCGGTATTGGCTTAACCAAGGAAAACATGTACATACAAGGGTTACGGGAACTTATGCTAATTGGGGAAGACCTGGATAACATCGCTCTTCTTGAGTTACGGTTTAGAGGTGAGTGGACGCGTTTTCTTGTTTCTCCTTCAAACCCTTCATGTAACATGGCGCAATCGGCATAAAACCTGGTGATGTTGTTATTGTGGTAGATTTTGGTGGAAAATGTTAGTAAACAGGTTGTTTGCTATACACCCTTGCCAGACAATGCGCTAGACTTCAACCCACAGCGTTCGGTCAACAGCTGTTTGGGTGGAAAGTCTTACTGTGCCGGTGGCATAGTGTGCAGAGCCGGTAGTGACCCCTGCAGGGCCGGTATTGACCCCCTACCGACCCGGTATAGCTGTACCGGGCCGGCACAAGAAGGCCGACGTAGTAGAGATTCTCCAAAACCCTGTAGGAACTTAGTCAAGGTCAGGAACAGGAAGTAACCTTCCCTAGATTACCCACTTCATGGACCATACTCTATCTACAGCCTGGGAGCCTTGCAGGACCGCTGATTGGACAATAGGAGACAGGACTCTGCCCTTAGCCACTTGGCACCTCCCTAATTTAACCTTTTTGCATTGTTTGATTGGTTACTTATTTATATAACTGATTGTATTGGCTAGTATGCTTCCTATGCTCTAGCTGTTATATGTTTTATACCTGTTGGCTCTCCGATAAAAAAAGAGACCTTTGTCTTACTCTATGCATTCTTTCTCAGGTTGCCAACCTAGAGGACTAAACACCCTCTAGCACCTTGTCTTTGAGAATATAGCCACTTACACAAACACTACGCTGTATTGTTTGTCTGAGCCATGGGCTCTTGCCTTACCGGTTATTTCTCTAGTATAGATGTTGGCAAATAAAGCCACCATATTTTTGGACATCTTCTCACACATCTCATGCTCTTGTTTTAAACATTCTTTTTTTACTTCAGCATCAGACATCTTATTAATATTTTCTTTAGTTTTATAATGTATTTGTATTAGTCTTGCTCTTTGTTTAGATATCTCACTTTTATTAATATTTAAATCTGGAGGCTTGGTAAATATTAGGTTGCCTCCAGCGGAAGAATCTATTGGACCTATGTCAGGTAAATCCAGCAAGCCTATGTCGGGTAATTCCACGTTGCTCATTTTAATAGCAAAACTCAAAATATATTTTAGTTTATACAATATATATAATATAATATATATAATATAAAACATATTTACAAAACTGTGATACCAAGTAAACAAAATATTGATTCGTGGATCATTTATCAATTTAAAAATAATTTTATTCGTCATAGGCATATTAGTAGTAATAAGGGAGAAGGTCTCTGTCATGGAGTCTAAGGAGAAGGTTCTCCTGGTTCCAGGTGTACTTAAAGTAGGCACCAGTTACCATGAGAACCTGTGAGGTACCTTTTTATGTGCACTAGTTGTTTAGAATGTATGGAATTTATAGTGTGGAATGTTGATTTAGACATTGGTTTGTCTGTTATGGTGTGTTGAAGGTTCTCATGGTCCTGCTTATTGGGTGCCTTTTTGTGTGCACCTGGTGTGTAGAATGTATCGTATTTATTGGTGTGGTATGTTGATTATTTATTGGGTTCTCCTGGTCCCTGTTGTTGCCTTTTTGTGTGCACCAGGAGTTTTGAATGTTTTGGTGATTTTTGATTTTAGATTGGGGGTTTGAATATTGTATAAAAATGAAGATCGTATAACTTTATCATATAAGAAATATTATAGATATGCATGGAATACTTCTAACATTAGTTCGGAAATATGTACAAAAGAAAATAGCTCTTTATCTATTTGCACGTATTTGTAAATACGAGGAGAAATTTTGTACAAAGTTTTTTTAGTCCAATTCAATTCATATAATTTTTGAAAAAAGTTCTTTATTGCAAGCTTTTTTTTAATTTTTTGCATTTTTAGAATGGTTTCAAAATTGTTTTTTGACATAACACGGAAGAACTCTGTAGCATCATCTTGCTGAGATATAGAATGTTTGTATTGAATCGGTGAAAGTTTTCCGTACATGCTCCCATGCTTAGCATGTGTTGCGTGATGCAAAATATGATGGCTTGGGATGTCAATCGATATATTGCTTTTTGCTGAACAATCTCATTGTCTCTGTAGTGTATTTCTGCTTACACTACCGACACAACGGCATCCATGTACTATGATTTTAACAACTGGTGAAAGGACCACTTCCAGACGACCGATACAAGTGTTTCTAACAATAATAGTATATTAGATACATTCCATTTAGCAATATAATAGCACTCTAACTCAATCCACAGAACTTCTACCTTCCTGATTCAAAACAATTCCTTTTAAAAGAAGTGATCAGGAAGGCTCACTTCCTTATTAGGATGAACAAATCACATCTAACAATACAATTAATTAACCAATTCGTGCAATTGTACGATAGGGTAAACATCTGGTAACCAATCAAGAGAGTGCACACATGGCACACAGTTGTGTAAGCTATTCTCTTCTCCCTGTTAGCTCTTGTTCCACTCCAGTGCTCAGCTCCGTAATTTCACTTCATAAGGCTCCTAACTAGTATGCATCTTAGGCTATCCTTGGTGGCCATTTATTCCTGTTAGATACAGGGTTGGCAGCCATTTATCCCTGGAAAATTTGGGGTAGAGCCGGTATAGCTGGTAAAAGTACACATGTCTTGCATCCAGGATGGATACAGGCCCTGGATAGCCAGTATCTAAGTTACACTAATTTTGGTGTACTACTAATTAAGGGACGGAGCTTGGATAACATAATACTCTTGTCTTTTTAAAGGTAGCAAGGGGTGTAAGGTCATGGGGACTGGGGGGGGGGGGACGGTTCGGATCAATGGAAGCACACAAATTTCCCACATATCTCACGTATTTATGATGAATTTCCGGAAAGGAATCTTTCAGGTCGAGCGATTTTGATGACATATTGATCTAAAATAAAACGATACGTATTAGTAAAGAGTGATAAGTATTGAAGTAAAATAATTTGAGTTATTTTATTTTTCAACTAGTGCTAAATAGTATCTTTTATTAATTCTTACCTTATCACCAAGAATCCTGCTGAGAGAGAGCAGCTCTTAATTACTCAAAGTTGCACCTATTAACCCTACTACCAATGAGAATACTCGCTCGAAAAATCTCTTTGTGATAATTTCATTTGCGCGTAAACCCTTTAAAATATATGTAGATTTTCCGCGCAAAGAATTTTGTTTTTTTGCTCGAAAACCTGTATATATTACAAAAGCTTTTCGCGCAAAAAATGTGTTTTTTCAGACAAAAGAATTTTGCTTTTTCAGACACAAACTGATGTTTTATTTACGCAATGTCTATAAAATGTTGTCCATTATCCACTACAATGTCGAAACATTTGACAGCAGACGACGAGTCCGATCGATTGGGAGTAAAGACGAATACGACAACTTAGCGCCATTAGAACTCGATGTACCAAGATTGGTGACCTTAATGGGTTTCGATCAGGAAAAGCGTCCGATCTTTCATCCAATCAGACTTCCCACTACTGTAACCATTGAAGACGCTAAACAAGTAACTAAGTTACTAAGAAACAAAACACCTTCTCAGTTGCTCAGCATGATTCGTATCGCAACTCTCTCTCGGTTTTTTGTAGGTAGTGTAATCAGTTTTGGATCACCTCAAGTAACTCGTCATTTAACATTACCTAATGGGAAATGGTAATGAACGCGCTGCTAGTGAACCACAGATGTTTGCAATACGATGGATTGATGATAGGGGTTCTGTACTTACCCAAAAAACACGCTGCTCACTTAAAACGAATTGACCCAGGAGTTATTCTTTTATGACATCGAGAAGTCAGTGGATTTGGGCGTCTTTGACATAATGTCATCGCATTCACGCCAATGCAAGCAGTGGAAGCAGCGCAAAACATAACCAACAAACTCGATGAGTCTGAACAGTTAATTACTTTGCTCCCAATGAACTTGTCACAAACAGGATGTTACTGCTTTCAGCAGGAAATGTTACTTTTACCATTTTGAAAGAATCTCAACTAAAAGACAAGAATTGTGATCAAGGAGTTCAAGATGAACAATACAACTCGGTGAGTGATTTATCTTTTCTATTTAATATAATCTATCCATTGTATCTAATACTTCAACTAAAATTAGACGCAATAATTTATACACCAATTAATGTTTTGCTTTAGATATCAAAAGACAGAGCTGATCAGGGGAACTAAACAAAATACACTATTATCATCTGAGATGCAGTAAAAACCTACTACAAAAAACATTGTATCGATTAGTAAAAGACATTACTCGAACTCATTACTAACAAACAAATAATATATTTAGTCAATGCTTATTCATTATATGGTACTACTATTTACTTCTTGTTGCAAATATTTACAGTTTTACCAAGGGTTCTTACACTATTAGTATATAATTTTTATTACAAATATTTCCCAAAACAATTTTAAAACCATTAGAAAAATATCAAATACTGTAAATATTAATGAATATTTATCTGTTTTCCTATTTATATACATATTATACTAACAAAAACTAACTAAAAACTAACAAACACGCCTTTGTCAGAGCTGTAACACAATCCAAAAAATCTAACTATCAAAGATTTTTGGGGGTATAAGGTAGGACTTTTTTCACCAAGAGAACTTATGATAAAGATATTCCATTTTTATATAATGAAATTATACAACAATACAACGCTTCATTTTTATACCATACTGAAACCCCCAAATCTAAAACATCATACAAACTCATATCTAAAACAACATAGTAAAACACAATATTATAACACCACTAAAAAATCTTGGTACTAAATCCGACCTCATGTTTATGAGCTATCTTCTTATGTACATACTTTCGAACTTACGATAGAAGTATTCAATGTCTATAATGCTTCTTATATAATAAAGTTCTACAATGCTCGAAGCCCCTAATCTAAATCATCATATAAACCCTACCAAAACATTCAAAACACCTGTCGCACACAAAAAGACACCAACAGGGACCAGGAGAACCCGATAAATAATCAACATACCACACCAATAAATCCCATACATTCTAAACACCTGGCGCACACAAAAAGGTACCTCCCAGGTTCTCATGGTGACTGGTGCACACTTCAAGTACACCTGGAACCAGGAGGACCTCCTCCTTGGACTCCATGACAGAAATCTGCTCCTATATTACTACTAATGGTTTCTACTAGATATTTTGTTTTTTAATTTTTGCTTTTTCTTTAAATGAAGTTTTTGATGTCGCATGGTAGTTACAGACTACCACATTACACCATTCTAACTGCATTATGTAAATGTTTCCTGGATGGTTAACATCAGAGACAACAGTTGAGACAATGATTGTATAAAGCATACATGGAAGGGATTGTAAGCTAGATGCTGTAGAGCCAGAGAAGCTTAGATAAAGCAATACCAAACATATATACAAATCACACACTCCAGTAGCCAGTCTTGCTTTCCTCCAGTAGCCAGTCTTGCTTTCCTCCAGTAACCAGCCTTGTTTTCCTCCAGTAACCAGCCTTGTTTTCCTCCAGTAGCCTGTCTCCTCCAGTAGTCTGTCTTGTTTTCCTCCTGTATTCAGTCTTGCTTTCCTCTGGTAGCCAGTCTTGCTTTCCTCCAGTAACCAGTCTTGCTTTCCTCCAGTAGCCAGTCTTGCTTTCCTCCAGCAGCCAGTCTTGCTTTCCTCCAGTAGCCAGTCTTGCTTTCCTCCAGTAACTAGTCTTGCTTTCCTCCAGTAGCCAGTCTTGCTTTCCTCCAGTAGCCAGTCTTGCTTTCCTCCAGTAGCCAGTCTTGCTTTCCTCCAGTAGCCAGTCTTGCTTTCCTCCAGTAGCCAGTCTTGCTTTCCTCCAGTAACCAGTCTTGCTTTCCTCCAGTAGCCAGTCTTGCTTTCCTCCAGCAGCCAGTCTTGCTTTCCTCCAGTAGCCAGTCTTGCTTTCCTCCAGTAACCAGTCTTGCTTTCCTCCAGTAGCCAGTCTTGCTTTCCTCCAGTAGCCAGTCTTGCTTTCCTCCAGTAGCCAATCTTGCTTTCCTCCAGTAACCAGTTGTGCTTTCCTCCAGTAACCAGTCTTGCTTTCCTCCAGTAGCCAGTCTTGCTTTCCTCCACTAACCAGTCTTGCTTTCCTCCAGTAGCCAGTCTTGCTTTCCTCCAGTAGCCAGTCTTGCTTTCCTCCAGTAGCCAATCTTGCTTTCCTCCAGTAACCAGTTGTGCTTTCCTCCAGTAACCAGTCTTGCTTTCTTCCAGTAGCCAGCCTTGCTTTCCTCCACTAACCAGTCTTGCTTTCCTAAAACTCATATTTGAACTTTAAGATTCCGTAGTCAGTCAATTAAATACAGTATCTTATCAGGGTGTTTGAATGTTTATTTGAGTTTGATGAATTCCTAGTCAGATTATTTAAATAACTGTTTGAATCTGAATTTTTGCCAGTTAAGATGGTTAGATTTTATTCAAACTTGAAAGTACTTGAACTTATAATTAAATTTGATAAAATGTAAAGTCGATATTTTAAATTTTATTTGACTTCCATGGTTTTATTGTGAGGGTATTTGAACTCAAATTGAATTGCTAAAATTACGAAACAAGGTATTTGAATGTTATTTAGAGTTGGTCCTATCCCTGGTTTGAGGAAATCACAAATAGACTCCCTGCCATAAAAAGCTCACAATTACCAGCTGTGTAAAAACAATGATCGTATTCAACTTGTAAATCATATGACTTGAGACTAAAATTATTGGCAGAGGAACCGGTGGTATAATATCATAGAGACGGGACGCCAGGGTATGTTTACATTTTATCTTATCTACTGGTGAAAATATGCATGTGTTAGGTCTTTGGGGTATTTAAGTTGATCTGTGTGACCAGTTGTCAAACATTGGTGTTGTCTGCTTTGTTTATCGGATCGAGAAAAAGGAGCAGCAAGTAAATAACATGATAGAACGGTGGATGTTCAGCAGTTTGTGTGTGGTAAGGACTCTCATAGACATAGATAGTTTGTGTGGTAAGCGCTCTCATAGACATAGATAGTTTGTGTGTGGTAAGGGCTCTCATAGACATAGATAGTTTGTGTATGGTAAGAACTCTCATAGACATAGATGTTTTGTGTGTGGTAAGGGCTCTCATAGACATAGATAGTTTGTGTGTGGTAAGGGCTCTCATAGATATAGATAGTTTGTGTGTGGTAAGGGCTTTCATAGACATAGATAGCTTTTGTGTGGTAAGGGCTCTCATAGACATAGATAGTTTGTGTGTGGTAAGAACTCTCACAGACATAGATAGTTTGTGTGCGGTAAGAGCTCTCATAGACATAGATAGTTTGTGTGGTAAGAGCTCGCATAGACATAGATAGTTTGTGTGTGGTAAGAGCTCTCATAGACATAGATAGTTTGTGTGCGGTAAGAGCTCTCATAGACATAGATAGTTTGTGTGGTAAGAGCTCGCATAGACATAGATAGTTTGTGTGTGGTAAGAGCTCTCATAGACATAGATAGTTTGTGTGGTAAGAGCTCTCACAGACATAGATAGTTTGTGTGTGGTAAGAGCTCGCATAGACATAGATAGTTTGTGTGTGGTAAGAGCTCTCATAGACATAGATAGTTTGTGTGGTAAGAGCTCTCACAGACATAGATAGTTTGTGTGTGGTAAGAGCTCGCATAGACATAGATAGTTTGTGTGCGGTAAGAGCTCTAATAGACATAGATAGTCTGTGTGTGGTAAGAGCTCTCATAGACATAGATAGTTTGTGTGTGGTAAGAGCTCTCCTAGACATAAATAGTTTGTGTGTGGTAAGGGCTCTCATAGACATAGATAGCTTTTGTGTGGTAAGAGCTCTCATAGACATAGATAGTTTGTGTGCGGTAAGGGCTCTCATAGACATAGATAGTTTGTGTGCGGTAAGGGCTCTCATAGACATAGATAGTTTGTGTGTGGTAAGAGCTCTCCTAGACATAAATAGTTTGTGTGTGGTAAGGGCTCTCATAGACATAGATAGCTTTTGTGTGGTAAGAGCTCTCATAGACATAGATAGTTTGTGTGCGGTAAGGGCTCTCATAGACATAGATAGTTTGTGTGCGGTAAGGGCTCTCATAGACATAGATAGTTTGTGTGTGGTAAGGGCTCTCATAGACATAGATAGTTTGTGTGTGGTAAGAACTCTCATAGACATAGATATTTTGTGTGTGGTAAGGACTCCCATAGACATAGATATTTTGTGTGGTAAGGGCTCTACTTACTTGCTACTTGCTGCGTAGTCGCTAACTTCTGGTGAAGGTTTCAGCAACGTGGCGTATCCGTAAATCTAATAATCGTTCCGGTTTGTCATCGTGTACTGATCAAGAATACCGCCGTCGCCTCAACCTGCCAAGGGGGGGCCGGCCAGAAGGGAACTCGATGGTGGGAGGGCATTCCACAGCTTGGCTGTACTAAGGAAGAAGCTGTTTTGATGGGCTTTGGTCCGACAGTGGGGTACTAGATATTGCTGGCCATGACTTCTAGTCTGCAATGATGATGGATGATGGGCCTGAACATAGTCACAAGTGTTAGTTGCAACTTCCCCAAAATGCATGGCTCTGAACATTGCTATCCTTCGATGTTCTCGTCTAGTCCTCAGATCATCCCATCCCAATTCTTCAATCAGTTTCGTTGTACTAGTAACATGGTCAGTTCTCGGTAGGTTCTTGATAGTCCGTGCTGCTCTTCTTTGGATCGCCTCGAGTTAGTTTGATTGCGTTTTGGTGATAGCCGCATCCCAGACTGTACAAGAGTATTCAAGGATGGGTCTAGCAGGTTGCTTGTACGACTTTTCACGTAGAAATGGAAGGCTTGATGGTATAGTACGCCTGATGTAGCCAAGTCTACTAGAGGCTTTTCCAGTGATGAAGGCAGTGTTTTCATTCCAGCGGAGGCTGGATTGGAGTTTCACTCCGAGGTATTTTACGGATGTAACCTTACACATCTCGGTGTTGTGGAGGGTGTAGGCTCTCATAGACATAGATATTTTGTGTGTGGTGAGGGGTCTCATAGACATAGATAGTTTGTGTGTGGTAAGGGCTTTCATAGATATAGATAGTTTGTGTGTGGTAAGAACTCTCATAGACATAGATAGTTTGTGTGGAGAGGTCTCTCATAGACATAGATAGTGTGTGTGGTAAGGACTCTAATAGGCATAGATAGTTTGTGTGTGGTAAGAGCTCTCATAGACATAGATAATTTGTATGTGGTAAGATTTTTCACTAAAATTAAGGATATGATGAGATAGTTAAAATTATAAATCGCTTGCATCAGAATATCATCAAGTTGGCACTGGCAGAGATACCTGCACCTAGTGCTCAGCTATGACTACTTGTTATCGATGTCTATGTTAGCTCAATTATTAGTTTTCACATAACGTATTTGCACACCTGGTACTTCCAAGCTCAGAGCTGCTGGTGTAGGGACTATATTGTCTGTGCTATGCAAGCTGTAGTGATTATTGGTAATTGAATGCATTCATGTGAGAGAACAACCAAGCATCAACTGTTGTTGTTTGGTGTATTTCTCACTCCCAATAATTTTGCAGGTCATTTTGGTGAATGGATGTACTGCAATACAACCTATCCTCTCCAAAAGTACAAACATTTCAAGGTAAGTTGTCAAGTGTTTTACTTGTAGGTAGGTTGCTTTTCATTGCAGCGGAGTTAAAGCCGTTTTAGTGTTTATTGATTACTCTGTGAGCTCTCAGGGATTCATTACTTAGTGCAGTCAGAGAAATCTGATGTTGCTACTTTTGGAAGTGATCTGTTCTTGAAATCAAACATAGAGTGTTATTTGAGACTTTTATTGAGTTATTTCAACCACACTCCAATTTATGACAATTTTCAAACATTTTTCACAAACCTATTAATATAATCAACCTAGCCATTTTTTTTTCATTTTGTTTTACATTTTTATTCCCCTGAATTATATATCAGAGTATAATGAGAGGATGCGCTACAGATCAGACTACCGACTACATGTTTGCTGCCGTAATGAATTGAACTGTCTAATGCACTATGTATTTAATCTGTGAGTCGTAGCAGACTTTTATTTATAATTGACTATAGATGTTGTGCACTGTACAATACATTGTGTAAAACTTTTTATGTTATGTTAAGTGAAAAAAGCACCTGAAGCCTACAAGTGGTATTTGTGACCACAAAGTTGCTTTTCGGTGGATAATTTATGCAAAAATCTAACTAAAATAAGCATACTGCTAGACAGCCATTGATGAGAGCATTGGGTGCAGTTAGTCTGGTACAAAGATGCCATTTACTGAGAAAGAACCATATTAAGAAAATTATTTTGGTGTATTGAATGTTCTTTCTTGATCAAACTATAGAAAATAAATTTATTGCGTTGTTTAAATACTCCTATGCTTCTCCCTTCAAAGCTGCTGATCGAATTATTGCTATGTTTATGGTAGATATTCTGTATACTTATTATACCTCATCAGCTACAAGTTTGTACTATGTTTTATTATACTGCAGGATCCACTTCAACAACTCTGAGATCTTCTCATTACAATCATCACACGTCCTTTATCACATCGAGCCTGATTTGTTTAAGGGTGAGGATAGCTGGCTATTCCTCCATTCAACCTCCCTTTACACCACTGACGGTAAAACAACATCTACAGTGGCGAGTGGGTTTAAACCACAGCCACGAGGCTTCAAACAACTCAACTCAACCCATGTGTACGTGGCGGACTGGGGGTACCATTGTATCCAGCTAGTAAACAGGGAGGAGAAAACCACCAAAGTTGTAGCAGGAGTTTTAAACACTGCTGGCTATGTAGATGGGACGTCTTCAAGGTTCTGGTTACCCTTGAGCATAGAAATAGATGAGAGAAATCCTCAGCAGCTCCTTATCTCTGACTTTGGCAACCAAGCCATCAGATCTTTTGACATCAACTCAAGAAATGTAAGCACCGTCCTCAAGTCTGGAATGCACGGCCCACGAGGGATGACTTGGTACAACAAAAGTTTGCTTGTGTGTAACCTATACTACATCCTTCAAATATCTTGGGACAGCAACGGCACGCCGACCAGTACTGTCCTTGCTGGGATGCGCTTCTCTGAAGGTTATCAAGATGGACCTTTCTCTAGTGCAAGGTTCGACACCCTGTTCGAGTTGGTTCAGTTGGAGGGCGGGCTCTTTCTTGTATCTGATTATGGCAACAGTCAGCTACGTCTGCTCAACATGGTTGACAAAAGAGTATCACCAGTTTGCTATGGGACAGACAGAGACTGCACTAATGGTACAGCAATAAGGTGGCCAAAGTCAATGTTTAAGAGTGGCAATGCCCTGTTTGTTAGTGCTTACACAGAGATTAGGATACTTACTGGTCAGTACAATTGAGTGAGACCTTCTATTGGAGTAAATTTAGTGTCAAAATGACAAAATTTCGTATTTAAAATATTTTTAAACTAAAAAGTTTGAGCTTTCTTGTTACAGGATATGAGTGTTTGATGGCTAATGAAACGGTCTATGTCTACCCTGATCAAAAAAAAGTGGAGGTACCTTTGGACTCAGACAATTCCGTATATTTTCCGCCGGGAGCGTACCTTTTTCACAAGAAAATTGCGTCAGCTAGTTGCTCGTTCTATGTGAATGTACTCGGTGAGTGTTCATGTAGTGCAGTGTAAATGGATGAAAGTTGGGAGCAATAAAATAATTTTTAATTTTTCTGTGAAAATATTTTCAGTGTCACCCGTTGTGAGAACAACTGTCTTCAGATCAACATATGACGTCACTTGTGCCAGTCTGGATAATCCCATTGGAAGGGCATTCCTCAAATCTACTCTTGCTCACAGAAAGACAGAGCTACAGACCATTTGTGGAAAAGGTATGAGTTAATTTTTATATTTCCGGGATTGGAACACATCACAGCAGCTACCAGCAACTCATTCCTACCCACCAGCTTTGTCAGCATTTCCACTCTACCCCTTCTGCTGCTTCTATTGCATCCAAATTGATCATTTTCTGGTAGAATATAGGTAATTCCATATTACTGGAGCTTAAAAATTGTTTGAAGTGTCTTGGTTGAACCATTATATGTTAAACCACTGGCTTTTGACTGCAAAAATCAAACAGTTTGGTGATTTGCAGGAATTCTGCTTCTACATGACTACTTGGGAGTGATGTAGGTGCATAGACTGCTAACTAGTGATAGGGGTAACTAGTGATAGGGGTAACTAGTGATAGGGGTAACTAGTGATAGGGGTAACTAGTGATAGGGGTGACTAGTGATAGGGGTGACTAGTGATAGGGGTGACTAGTGATAGGGGTGACTAGTAATAGGGGTGACTAGTGATAGGGGTGACTAGTGATAGGGGTAACTAGTGATAGGGGTGACTAGTGGTAGGGGTGACTTGTGATAGGGGTGACTAGTAATAGGGGTGACTAGTGATAGGGGTGATTAGTGATGGGGGTGACTAGTGATATGGGGTAACTAGTGATAGGGGTGACTAGTGATAGGGGTAACTAGTGATAGGGGTAACTAGTGATAGGGGTGACTAGTGATAGGGGTGATTAGTGATGGGGGTGACTAGTGATAGGGGTAACTAGTGATAGGGGTGACTAGTGATAGGGGTGACTAGTGATAGGGGTGACTAGTAATAGGGGTGACTAGTGATAGGGGTGACTAGTGATAGGGGTGACTAGTGATAGGGGTGACTAGTGATAGGGGTAACTAGTGATAGGGGTGACTAGTGATAGGGGTGATTAGTGTTGGGGGTGACTAGTGATAGGGGTAACTAGTGATAGGGGTGACTAGTGATAGGGGTAACTAGTGATAGGGGTAACTAGTGATAGGGGTAACTAGTGATAGGGGTAACTAGTGATAGGGGTGACTAGAGATAGGGGTAACTAGTGATAGGGGTGACTAGTAATAGGGGTAACTAGTGATAGGGGTGACTAGTGATAGGGGTAACTAGTGATAGGGGTGACTAGTGATAGGGGTGATTAGTGTTGGGGGTGACTAGTGATAGGGGTAACTAGTGATAGGGGTGACTAGTGATAGGGGTAACTAGTGATAGGGGTAACTAGTGATAGGGGTAACTAGTGATAGGGGTAACTAGTGATAGGGGTGACTAGAGATAGGGGTAACTAGTGATAGGGGTGACTAGTAATAGGGGTAACTAGTGATAGGGGTGACTAGTGATAGGGGTAACTAGTGATAGGGGTGACTAGTGATAGGGGTAACTAGTGATAGGGGTGACTATTGATAGGGGTGATTAGTGTTGGGGGTGACTAGTGATAGGGGTAACTAGTGATAGGGGTGACTAGTGATAGGGGTAACTAGTGATAGGGGTAACTAGTGATAGGGGTGACTAGTGATAGGGGTGATTAGTGATGGGGGTGACTAGTGATAGGGGTAACTAGTGATAGGGGTGACTAGTGATAGGGGTAACTAGTGATAGGGGTAACTAGTGATAGGGGTGACTAGTGATAGGGGTAACTAGTGATAGGGGTGACTAGTGATAGGGGTGACTAGTGATAGGGGTGACTAGTGATAGGGGTGACTAGTGATAGGGGTGACTAGTGATAGGGGTGACTAGTAATAGGGGTGACTAGTAATAGGGGTGACTAGTGATAGGGGTAACTAAAACATTTTGGTGATTTGTTGTTTGAATTCATTCAAACAATTCTCACTCACTGCTAGATGTATGATACAGAATGCAAGATGTCTACCAGACAAGATCCATGGTATAGTTGTAAGAACAACCTACTAACTGTAACATGGCCGACTATGGCTGTATATCCAGTAGATGTACATCAAGTACCAGCTACCTACAGGTCAACAATACTTGAAAGACTCAAGTCAACTGATGTGCACAAGTTTGAAATAGGGATTCCGTCACATGACCCACTGTAAGTGTAGGAGTTATCAGACCTTTATAGATAAGTCTCAGAGTTGTTTGCTCTTCAACGGTAAGTTTGGATTTGTCAGTTCCTTATAGATAGATATCAAAGTGATTTGACCTATATAAGTAAATGTCAGATTTGCCTACCCTTCGAGGATTGATATGTTTTGCTTTTGATGGCAGAGCATCTTAGTTCTCCGCTTTCTGTTGGTAAATATGGGAGTTGTCTGTCCAGTTAGAAGTTCAAGGAATGCTTTAAATGTGCAAAATCCTTAAACCAATCGTATCATATACTTTCCCCCTCAAATATCTAGTTACTGTTGCAGTATGGTGAGACCAAATGCTGACTCTGATGGGCTGACTATGCAGATGGTGCTGATATCTGACTGCGCTGACCAATCAAAGACGTACAACACGCAATCTGACAAATGCAGCTAGAGCAGCAGCTTATAAATGAATGCCTCTCATCTGTGACAGCTCTAGTGGTTACCACTGCCTATTTACTGTTTTAACGCCATCAATGGGCCTTTCAATGATACATACACACATATTACTGCAGCTTTTGTCACTTTATTGCCAGTTACTGTGTGTCTTACTCCTTACCCCTCATAATTGTTGATTAGTGTACAAGAGGTGATCAAATATATATATATATACATATACAAACTAGCAGTAATATCTGTCGTACTTGACACATTTGCTCACTCTGCTCCTGCCAAGCTCCTCACCAATTCCAGCTCAACTTCTCAATCCCAGGATCTACTCATGATTGCTTTCCTGCTGCTCTTTCTTCTTTTTGCTCTACCTTCTCCCCTTACTCTACCTCCACCACTTGCTCTACCTCCACCCTTTGCTCTACTCCTACCCCTTGCTCTACCTCCACCCCTTACTCTACCTCCACTCCTTTTGTACCTCCACCCCTTACTTTACCTCTACCCCCACTCTACCTCCACCCCTTATTCTACCCCCACCCCTTACTCTACCTCCAGCCCCACTCTATTTCCACCTCTTGCTCTACCTTCGTACTTTTCTCTACCTCCACCCCTTGGTCTACCTCTACCCCTCGTTCTACCTCCACCCCTTACTCTGCCTCCACCCCTTACTCTACCCCCAATCTACCTCCACCCTCACTGTACCTCTACCCCCACTCTACCTCCAACCTTTACTCTACCCCCACCCCTTACTCTACCTCCACCCCTTGCTTTACCTCCTCCCCTTGCTTTACCTCCACCCCTTGCTTTACCCCCTCCCCTTACTTTACCTCTACCCCTTGCTTTACCTCCTCCCCTTGCTTTACCTCCACCCCTTGCTTTACCCCCACCCCTTACTCTATCCCCACCCCTTACTCTACCTCCACCCCATACTCTACCTCCACCCCTTGTTCTACCTCCACCCCTTACTTTACCTTTACCCCCACTTTACCTCCACTCCTTGCTCTACTTCCACCCGTTACTCTACCTCCACCCCTGACTCTACCCCCACCCGTTACTCTACCTCCACCCCTACTCTACCTTCACCCCTTGCTCTACCTCCACCCCTTGCTCTACCTCCACCCCTTGCTCTACCTCCACCCCTTTCTATACGTCCACCCCTTATTCTACCTCCATTCCTTGCTCTACCTCCACTCCTTGTTCTACCTCCACCCCTTACTTTAGCTTTAACCCCACTTTACCTCCACTCCTTGCTCTACCTCTACCCCTTACTCTACCTCCACCCCTTGCTCTACCTCCACTCCTTACTCTACCTTCACCCCTCACTCTACCTTCACACTTTGCTCTACCTGCACCCCTTGCTCTACCTCCGCCCCTTTCTATACGTCCACCCCTTGTTCTACCTCCATTCCTTGCTCTACCTCCACCCCTTGTTCTACCTCCACTCCTTGCTCTACCTCCACCCCTTGCTCTACATCCATCCCTTACTCTACATCCACCCCTTGCTCTACCTCCACCCCTTACTCTACCTCCACCCCTTGATCTACTTCCACCCCTTACTCTACCTCCATCGTTTACTCTACCTCCACCCCTTGCTCTACCTCCACTCCTTCTGTACCTCCACTCCTTACTGTACCTCCACCCCTTGCTCTATCTCCATTCCTTACTCTACCTCCACCCCTTGTTCTACCTCCACCCCATACTCTACCTCAACCCCTTGTTCTACTTCCACCCCTTACTCTACCTCCACCCCTTGTTTTACCTCCACTCCTTAAAAAAATTGAACTTTACATTCCATTCGTAAAAGCTTTAGTTTTTAAAATAACCATTTCTAGCGATTCAATTTCTAATAAGGAACTTTCTGAGAGACCCTATTCTCTCAGTACTCTGATAATTGATAAGATAGAATGGCAAATAGTTTATCATCATCTCCCCACCTTGTCATCGATCTAACCTTCGATTGTTTAATGTAGGAGATTAAATGGAAGCTCTGTTACCGATCTAGACACACAGACATATGATGGATGTTTGGTGGCTTTACACGCACACATGTTATCCAACACAACAGAGATGCTAGCCAAAGTTTATACTTTCTGCGTTAAATGCAGATATATTGGCAGCCTAACTCTGCATACATATAAGTAGTGTGGTGCTGGTTTGCTGTATATTAGGTGGTTGGGGCGAAGTGAACATGAAAGCATGATTGTGACAAATGGACGAATTTCTCTTATTTCGGCTAGCACAAAATAAGATTTCTTTGATCTGTGGCTTCAGGAGAAATTCAATGTAAATATTACAGCGAGAAACAATACCGGTTTGAAAATTAAGTGTTGTTATTGCGATTAAAAACAGAGCTGTTTCATGGCAATCAAAGCAGCAAAAAAACAACAACGAGTCGTGGTCATGCAAGGCCATCATAATCATAATAATTTATTATGTAGAATATCTGTGTGTCACAACATCAACACATTAGCGATACCAAAAGTTATGATTTATTGCATTGTTTTAGTAGAATTAATTACTTATTATTTTAATAATAATGAATATTATTTTAGGATTATGAAGTGTTTTGCTTTTTAGCCCCTATGCTCATTACTGTTGTAAGGGAAGACAACTCTATAAGTTTACTCTCCTACTTGGCTACAGGTTTTGCTAAATTAGCGTGCATCAAATTTTTAGAATTTAGTAGAATTCTTTGAGCAAACTTAGCCGAAAGCCCCAATTATTCTCAAAATCTCAACGATGAATGAGATTCTGATTTGGATGATTTTCTACCAGGTTAGGGACCACTGGACAGTGTGGGTGACCGCTGGACAGTGTGGATGACCGCTGGACAATGTGTGTGACTGCTGGACAGTGTAGGGGACCTTCGGTAACCTCTAGCTAGGGTGAGACCATCAGCTGCAAACCCCCACCTAATCGATGTAACTTGACAACTTGCTTTAATTATTTCAATATCAATTTAAAGTTCTTTGAGCCGAGAGAAAAAAAAATAAATATTGGCTAAAGCACATTAACCTTACTATTCTCACAAAGCTTAGTGAATGAAGCCGTAAGCATTGCTACTTGATAAATTGATAAAACCACGTTTCAAGATTCCATAGCTATTAAAAGTATCTGACTCAAAGAGTCAGTCAATGACATATACCAAAGGCACACAAAGAGTCAGTCAATGATATATACCAAAGGCACACAAAGAGTCAGTCAATGACATATACCAAAGATTCAGTCAATGATATATACCAAAGGCACACAAAGAGTCAGTCAATGATACATACCAAAGAGTCAGTCAATGACATATACCAAAGGCACACAAAGAGTCAGTCAATGATATATACCAAAGGCACACAAAGAGTCAGTCAATGACATATACCAAAGATTCAGTCAATGATATATACCAAAGAGTCAGTCAATGATATATACCAAAGAGTCAGTCAATGATATATACCAAAGGCACACAAAGAGTCAGTCAATGATATATACCAAAGGCACACAAAGAGTCAGTCAATGATATATACCAAAGGCACACAAAGAGTCAGTCAATGATATATACCAAAGAATCAGTCAATGATATATACCAAAGGCACACAAAGAGTCAGTCAATGATATATACCAAAGGCACACAAAGAGTCAGTCAATGATATATACCAAAGGCACACAAAGAGTCAGTCAATGACATATACCAAAGATTCAGTCAATGATATATACCAAAGGCACACAAAGAGTCAGTCAATGATACATACCAAAGAGTCAGTCAATGACATATACCAAAGGCACACAAAGAGTCAGTCAATGATATATACCAAAGGCACACAAAGAGTCAGTCAATGACATATACCAAAGATTCAGTCAATGATATATACCAAAGAGTCAGTCAATGATATATACCAAAGAGTCAGTCAATGATATATACCAAAGGCACACAAAGAGTCAGTCAATGATATATACCAAAGGCACACAAAGAGTCAGTCAATGATATATATACCAAAGGCACACAAAGAGTCAGTCAATGATATATACCAAAGAATCAGTCAATGATATATACCAAAGGCACACAAAGAGTCAGTCAATGATATATACCAAAGAATCAGTCAATGATATATACCAAAGGCACACAAAGAGTAAGTCAATGATATATACCAAAGAGTCAGTCAATGATATATACCAAAGGCACACAAAGAGTCAGTCAATGATATATACCAAAGAATCAGTCAATGATATATACCAAAGGCACACAAAGAGTCAGTCAATGACATATACCAAAGGCACACAAAGAGTCAGTCAATGATATATACCAAAGGCACACAAAGAGTCAGTCAATGATACATACCAAAGGCACACAAAGAGTCAGTCAATGATATATACCAAAGGCACACAAAGAGTCAGTCAATGATATATACCAAAGGCACACAAAGAGTCAGTCAATGATACATACCAAAGAGTCAGTCAATGATATATACCAAAGAGTCAGTCAATGATATATACCAAAGGCACACAAAGAGTCAGTCAATGATATATACCAAAGGCACTCAAACAGTCAGTCAATGATATATACCAAAGGCACACAAAGAGTCAGTCAATGATATATACCAAAGGCACACAAAGAGTCAGTCAATGACATATACCAAAGAGTCAGTCAATGACATATACCAAAGGCACACAAAGAGTCAGTCAATGATATATACCAAAGAGTCAGTCAATGATATATACCAAATAATCAGTCAATGATATATACCAAAGGCACACAAAGTGGATCTTGCTATCAATTAAAATGATGTAAATGCGAGAGCGGCATGTTATGTAACCCATGAGAAAGAGCATATGGTGTGGTTACTCTGGTATGTCTTTACTAGTGAAACATTCCATAAGTTTTTACAGTGCTTCTTGAGCAAGTAGATCGAGACAACAAGAACTATGTTGGAGCCTCAATTACTTACAGCTTTGTTGGTGGTATGTAAACTTGATATGTTAGTGATATTACATACCAATGGTACAGACCATAATGTTACATAACAAAATGTTTTTTACTACATACCAATGCAAATAGAGTATTACATACCAATGTAGATATGGCATTATTACATACCAATGTAGATATGGCATTATTACATACCAATGTAGATATGGCATTATTACATACCAATGTAGATATAGTCTTGTTGTATATAAATATATTTATTTACAAACCCAGCACCCAGTAAATTTCAGATGTAACATGTACCAATATATATAAAGTTTGCATTGATCAATCTGTAGTTACTGTTATTTCTCAAACCAGAGCATCCTGATGGCTGGTGGCCCAGAGATGGAATCTAGTCTGTCTAAAACTCACGACATCTCCAGGTAAAGCATGTTGTACTCTGCTACAATAGACTTCTGTGGTAGCATGAGTGTATCGTACTACATATATCTCATGTGAAACATTAACTGTAGCACAAGGCATGTGAGACTTCCACTGTAGCACAAGGCATGTGAGACTTCAGCCGTATTACATGGCATGTGAGACTTCAGCTGTAGTACATGGCATGTGAGACTTCAGCTGTAGTACATGACATGTGAGACTCAAACTGTAGTACATGACATGTGAGACTCCAACTGTAGTACATGACATGTGAGACTCCAACTGTAGCACAAGGCATGTGAGACTTCCACTGTAGTACATGACATGTGAGACTCCAACTGTAGTACATGACATGTGAGACTCCAACTGTAGTACATGACATGTGAGACTCCAACTGTAGTACATGACATGTGAGACTCAAACTGTAGTACATGGCATGTGAGACTCCAACTGTAGTACATGACATGTGAGACTCCAACTGTAGTACATGACATGTGAGACTCCAACTGTAGTACATGACATGTGAGACTCCAACTGTAGTACATGACATGTGAGACTCCAACTGTAGTACATGACATGTGAGACTCCAACTGTAGTACATGGCATGTGAGACTCCAACTGTAGCACAAGGCATGTGAGACTCAAACTGTAGTACATGGCATGTGAAACTCCAACTGTAGCACAAGGCATGTGAGACTTCCACTGTAGTACATGACATGTGAGACTCCAACTGTAGTACATGACATGTGAGACTCAAACTGTAGTACATGGCATGTGAGACTCCAACTGTAGTACATGGCATGTGAGACTCCAACTGTAGTACATGACATGTGAGACTCAAACTGTAGTACATGACATGTGAGACTCAAACTGTAGTACATGGCATGTGAGACTTTAGCTGTAGTACATGACATGTGAGACTCAAACTGTAGTACATGGCATGTGAGACTTCAGCTGTAGTACATAGTATGTGAGACTTTAGCTGTAGTACATGACATGTGAGACTCCAACTGTAGTACATGACATGTGAGACTCCAACTGTAGTACATGACATGTGAGACTCCAACTGTAGTACATGACATGTGAGACTCCAACTGTAGTACATGGCATGTGAGACTCCAACTGTAGCACAAGGCATGTGAGACTCAAACTGTAGTACATGGCATGTGAAACTCCAACTGTAGCACAAGGCATGTGAGACTTCCACTGTAGTACATGACATGTGAGACTCCAACTGTAGTACATGACATGTGAGACTCAAACTGTAGTACATGGCATGTGAGACTCCAACTGTAGTACATGGCATGTGAGACTCCAACTGTAGTACATGACATGTGAGACTCAAACTGTAGTACATGACATGTGAGACTCAAACTGTAGTACATGGCATGTGAGACTCCAACTGTAGTACATGGCATGTGAGACTTCAACTGTAGTACATGGCATGTGAGACTTCAACTGTAGTACATGACATGTGAGACTTAAGCTGTAGTACATGACATGTGAGACTTCAGCCGTAGTACATGACATGTGAGACTCAAACTGTAGTACATGGCATGTGAGACTCAAACTGTAGTACATGGCATGTGAGACTTCAGCCGTAGTACATGGCATGTGAGACTTCAACTGTAGTACATGGCATGTGAGACTTCAGCCGTAGTACATGGCGTGTGAGACTCCAACTGTAGCACATGACATGTGAGACTCCAACTGTAGTACATGACATGTGAGACTCCAACTGTAGTACATGGCATGTGAAACTTCAACTGTAGTACATGGCATGTGAGACTCCAACTGTAGTACATGACATGTGAGACTCCAACTGTAGTACATGACATGTGAGACTCAAACTGTAGTACATGACATGTGAGACTTCAGCTGTAGTACATGGCATGTGAGACTCAAACTGTAGTACATGGCATGTGAGACTTCAGCTGTAGTACATGGCATGTGAGACTCAAACTGTAGTACATGGCATGTGAGACTCAAACTGTAGTACATGGCATGTGAGACTTCAACTGTAGTACATGGCATGTGAGACTTCAACTGTAGTACATGGCATGTGAGACTTCAACTGTAGTACATGGCATGTGAGACTCAAACTGTAGTACATGGCGTGTGAGACTCAAACTGTAGTACATGGCATGTGAGACTCAAACTGTAGTACATGGCATGTGAGACTCAAACTGTAGTACATGGCATGTGAGACTTCAGCCGTAGTACATGGCGTGTGAGACTCCAACTGTAGTACATGACATGTGAGACTCCAACTGTAGTACATGGCGTGTGAGACTTCAGCCGTAGTACATGGCGTGTGAGACTTCAGCTGTAGTACATGACATGTGAGACTTCAGCTGTAGTACATGACATGTGAGACTTCAGCCGTAGTACATGACATGTGAGACTCAAACTGTAGTACATGGCATGTGAGACTCCAACTGTAGTACATGGCATGTGAGACTCAAACTGTAGTACATGGCATGTGAGACTCCAACTGTAGTACATGACATGTGAGACTCCAACTGTAGTACATGGCATGTGAGACTTCAGCCGTAGTACATGGCATGTGAGACTTCAGCTGTAACACATCGACTGTAGTACCTTAGGTAATTCATAATTACCCTTCCTCCAGCATTCCTAATACAGTTCATTTATTGCTTGCTCAGCCCCCTTTTTGGACAGTTTTGCGTTGAGTTATGGCCATGGAGGTAATAGTTGGTTTGACTTGTGCCTGCTATACCATGACATAATATAAGATCTAATTGACTGAATGCGTTACAGTGCTTTGTAAAAAGGTCTCATACTAATGTCTCAGCAGTTGTCTCCTCTTTATTGTGACTATGCAGGGGTTTGAGAGGTATAACTTTGGTACCGTGAGGTACTCAGCACTCACAACGTTGAATAATTGATGTTTTACTCTTGAAACTTGTTAATTGTAGCATAAAACAAGTTGAACCAATTTTGATGTTTTGATGATGTTTGTCAGCTGAGAGGATTAGAGAATGTGCTTATACATGTAAACATGCAGTTAAATGTAATCAGCTGTTGAATCATTTGTCAGCCTTTAGTGGTTAACATATTACATTTACCCAATACTACCTACTACTTCTATCTACTAACACTGTCTACTACCACTACCTTCTACCACTGAGTACTACCACTGAGTACTACCATTACTTTCTACCATTGAGTACTACCACTACCTACTGCCACTACCTTCTACCACTGAGTACTACCACTACCTACTACCATTACCTTCTACCATTGAGTACTACCACTACCTTCTACCACTGAGTACTACCACTACCTACTACCATTACCTTCTACCATTGAGTACTACCACTACCACTACCTACTACCACTACCTTCTACCACTGAGTACTGCCACTATCCACTACCACTGAGTACTACCACTTACTACTACCACTACCTTATACCATTGAGTACTACCACTACATACTACCACTACCTTCGACCATTGAGTACTACCACTATCTACTACCACTGAGTACTACCACTACCCACTACCACTGAGTACTACCACTACCTACTACTACCATCTACTAGCACTGAATACATGCTGACTGAGTGCAGCACTCATGTAGTTGGCTACAGCTCACTAACTTTGTAATCCATTACTCTTTCTTATGAACAAAAATAAGATGCTGTGTATATGTATTCCTTCAGCGTCTACTTCAACCACACAGAGACAGTCTACTCTGCCCCAGACAACATATATCACATCGAGTTGGATCTGTACAAAGGCAACTCTAACTTGTTGTTTGTTGAGGGTCCTTATCTGTGGACAACCAATGGCAGAAAGACATCTATAGAAGCTGATGGATTTTCTTCTACAACTTTTGGTTTCACACAATACAACTCTACACACGTGTACATAGCCGACACCTATGACTACTGCATAAAGTATGTCAACAGAGAGGAGAAAACTACAAAAGTCTTAGCAGGACATTGTGGTTCCCCTGGCTATGTCGATGGGACAGAATCAAAGTTTCAGTATCCTTGGAGTATCGAGATAGATGAGAGAAAACCTCACCAGATTCTTGTATCAGACCACTACGCCCATGCCATCAGATCTGTGGACATTGTATCTGGCTATGTCAGGACAGTTCTCAAGGCTGGACTCTACTACCCGAGGGGAATGGTTTGGTTCCAAGGTCGTCTTTTAGTGTGCAGTAAGCACTACATCTCTGAAGTATCATTTAGCGGTAGTGGCAGTGTAACCATTGCTAACATAACGGGTTATTACAACTTGGGTGGCTACAGAGATGGACCTTTCTCTATCGCTGAGTTCTATTCCCCAAATGAGCTGATGAAGCTCCAAGACCAGCTCTTCCTTGTGACTGATGTCAGAAACAACCGTTTGCGCCTCCTCGATATGGTGGAGCGGAGAGTTTCACCAGTTTGCTTTGGTAAAGACAAGGCTTGCTCTACTGGTACCAGCCTCACCTCTCCACACTCAGCTGTCAAGTGTCAAGGCTCTGTGTTTGTAGTTTTCTCCTCAGACATCATTAAGTTGTCAGGTTGGTATAACACGGACCCACAAAGTCCACCTGTGCAAAGTGGCCTTAGTCTTGTGCAGGTACTGCCCACAGGCATGGGTCAGTAATGAAACTTCTTTTACAGTTCAATAAAGTCCAATGAGTAACCAATAATCAGTACAACACCACCGAGTGTTAGACCTAAGGCTATACAACCCTATAGCTGACACACCACCACATAGTGTTCAACCTAAGGCTATACAACCCTATAGCTGATACAACACCACCGAGTGTTCAACCTAAGGCTATACAACCCTATAGCTGATACAACACCACCTAGTGTTAGACCTAAGGCTATACAACCCTATAGATGACACAACACCACCTAGTGTTAAACCTAAGGCTATATTGACCCGATAGCTGACACAGCTAAAACTTAACACCTGCCACAATCAATATATTTGGCAGTATTTCCTTTAACAAAATTGCGGTAGTTCATATCGAAAGTATCTCAGATTTACAGTATTTTGAAATAACAACTATTTGTCATCGATACAGTTTAAAATGCAGTAAGCTGTATGAATCTAACACGAAAGAAGAAAATTAATTGCTGTGTTGGAGAAAATTTTGTGGAAAAATTCAATAAAATGTCCATCTGATCAACTAAGTTTAAAAAATCCAACAAAAATTTTGCTCACCGATGAACTGAAATGCAAACATCTATAGTAATGTGAGCAACAACTTTAGTAAAAGAATTGCTACTTGAACTACAAAATCTTGTTATTAAATGATATTTTACCGTACAATGCTTACTAAACCCCTGTCTACTTGTACCTTTAACACAAATGCTCACCAATTACATTATTACAGGCCTGCAGTGCCGTATGGCAAATAAAACGGTCTATGTCTACCCTGATCAAGAGAAAGTGAAGGTACCTTTGGACTCAAACAGCTCAGCATATTTGTCACCTGGAGAGTACTATTTGAACAAAACGCTTGGTACAACTAATTGCTCATTCTTTGTGAATGTACTTGGTGAGTGCAGTTTTATCTAATATAATAGACATGGATATGTACATAAGGTAGTATAATAGACATGGATATGTACATAAGGTAGTATAATAGACATGGATATGTACATAAAGTAGTATAATAGACATGGATATGTACATAAGGTAGTATAATAGACATGGATATGTACATAAAGTAGTATAATAGACATGGATATGTACATAAGGTAGTATAATAGACATGGATATGTACATAAGATAGTATAATAGACATGGATATGTACACAAGGGAGTATAATAGACATGGATATGTACATAAAGTGGTATAATAGACATTGATATGTACATAAGATAGTATAATAGACATGGATATGTACATAAAGTGGTATAATAGACATTGATACGTACATAGTATAAAACTTGTATCCATTTGCTTCTTTGTAGTCTCACCTGTTGTGAGGACGGCTGCCTTTAGATCAGAGTATGACGTAACTTGTAAGACTCTGGAAAACCCGACAAGCAAACGATTTATGCTGTCAAATCTGGCAATTAGGAAAGCTGAACTGCAAACCGTCTGTGGAAATGGTAAAGTTTTCTAATTTCCACTGCTGCTGCTATTGTTCCCACTGCAGCTACCGCTGCCACTACCGCTGCCGCTACCGCTACCGCTGCCGCTACCGCGACTATTTATAATTATTAAACTCATTAAATTTTTATTTCTGTCCTCCCTTGCACTCGCTCCCTCCCTCCCACACTCCCTCCTTCCCTCACTCACCCACTCACCCACGCACTCACGCACTCACTCACTCACTCACTCACTGCACTCACTCACTCACTGCACTCACTCACTCACTGCACTCGCTCACTGCACTCACTGCACTCACTGCACTCGCTCACTGCACTCACTCACTCACTCGCTCACTGCACTCACTGCACTCACTGCATTCGCTCACTCACTCACTCACTCACTCACTCACTCACTCACTCACTCACTCACTCACTCACTCACTCACTCACTCACTCACTCACTCACTCACTCACTCACTCACTCACTCACTCACTCACTCACTCACTCACTCACTCACTCACTCACTCACTCACTCACTCACTCACTCACTCACTCACTCACTCACTCACTCACTCACTCACTCACTCACTGCACTCACTCACTCACTCACTCACTCACTCACTCGCTCGCTCGCTCACTCACTGACCAGTACATGTGGGTGTATGATACAGCATGCAAGATGTCTACCAGACAAGATCCATGGTACAGTTGTAAGGACAACCTACTCACTGTTACATGGCCGACTATGGCTGTATATCCAGTAGATGTACATCAAGTACCACATACCTACAGCTCATCAATACTTAAAAGACTCAAGTCATCTGATGTGTACAAGTCTGAGATAGTGATTCTGTCCCATGATCCACCGTAAGTATAGGAGTTATCTGACCCTTATAGATAGGTCTCAGAGTTGTTTGCTCTTCAAAGGTAAGCTTAGATTTGTCACTTATTTATAGGTAAGTGTAAGAGTAACCTATCCTTTATAGGTAAGTGTTAGAGTTACCTATCCTTTATAGGTAAGTGTTAGAGTTACCTATCCTTTATAGGTAAGTGTTAGAGTTATCTATCCTTTATAGGTAAATGTTTTGTAGTGTCAATGTGATATGTACAAGCCTAGTTACCAGCTGGTGCAAGGATAGATGGCACACCCTGTAGTATAGGATAGATGGCACACCCTGTAGTATAGGATAGATGGAACACCCTGTAGTATAGTATATAAAGTAATATATCACTGTTGTAGAATGGTCAGACCAAATGCTGACTCCGATGGGCTGACTATACAGATGGTGCTGATATCTGACTGCGCTGACCATTCAAAGAAGTATGATGGCCAATCAGATAGCTGTTTGTAAATATTGCCAGAGGCACCAACTAGATTACCCGATACACCATGTGACAACAACGCTTCCTGTCCGTATATGATGTTACTGCGAGCTTCGGCATGTGCAATCATGTGAGAAACCCCAAAATGTGAGAAACTCTGGAATCTTTTGTTTCTACTTTAAATACTGATGGAATGCAACACAACTATTGCCTCAGTCTCTAAACATGTACTTACATCTGAAAACAACCCAAGCCCTTCCACTAAACTTATTCTTTGGCAGTTATGTATTGAGGAAACAAGTTCTTTTCCAAAAACATTTCTGACAATAGGGACTACGATCCCGCAGTATATGGGACTTGGAGACTATTGTCTTTTTTGGGAGGGGAGTCAGGGGGGGGGGGGTGGTGACGCTGCAAAAACGACCATAATGCCAACTTCAATTGTTCCATCCGTTTGTAGCATACCAGGCTGGATGCTTAGTAGGCCCTTTAGTTGCTAGGGCCGATTGGCATCCACAAAATTGTTGCATGTACAAAGTTCAGCTTCAGGACCTCAAAACTTACGTGTGAAAGAAAAATAATTCAGAAACAGATTATGTTGGTGGGCGGGGACACATCTCTGCTTTTCAATTTATCTTTTAACATTCAAGTTTCTTTCTTTCAAATTAATTTTTTTGTTCTCAGTTTTTTCTTTATTTCTGGTGCAGAAGTGACAGGTGTAGACAGGTGTGACAGGTGTGGACAGGTGTTAGATGCTGCACGGTGGTGGGAGCTGACCAGTAGAATAACACTGAACCCTCAAGGCTGTGGGTAACAAAAAAGCTGACAGTTAAGTGATCTGCAACCGTTATTGACTATCTCAGTTCAAAATTAATATTGGAGTTGCTTCCTCTAATCATACAGCATGAACACAGCAACAAATGCGTACAGTATGTAACAATAGTTCTAGAATTGTCTCACCCTTATTTAACAGATGCGGTATCTAACAAATCTGTTCTAGTTTTTGTCATCTAATACAAAAGCTGTATGATCTCACCTCAAAAACCCGTTTAACCTGGTACTAGGAGAAAATAATTAGAAGGAGCTGTCTCCATAAATAGTTGTTATTTGTTCACAGAAGACAACAAGGAGATGAAAATTAAATGCATATTAACAAATCACAAACAAAACTAGCAACAGAACATCGTGAGAAACATGGAAAAGAGCAAACACGTTTAATATTACTTGAAACTATGAGTTGAGACCCATTCCCTTCAAAATCCTACTAAAGAGTCAACAAACTAATCAATAATAACATTTGGTGTTTTTAGGGTAGTTGCATACGCATGTAGCTAAATCAAACTGTAGCCCTCGGGGACAGTAATGTCTCTGGGGTGGGAGGGTAGCTGTAGCCTGAGTAAACTGGTTGCAGTTTGTACCAGAAACTTGGGCATAGATGTTACCGTTCTGTGTACAGGTTTCTGTAAGATACACAAAATATTCATAGACATCTGTTCTGGGATATAACATTGTAACTATTACATTAAACGTTAATGGATGAACAGTTATTATTTAGCTGAGATCATAAACTTACTGTAAGCAGTAGCAGGAGCGTGGTATGCCTTAGCTGGGCAGTAACTTGGGCATTTGGTAGCTGATGCATGGTTACATACACAAGTATTCACATCAAACTGAGTTCCATAGGGACATTGTTGTGTTTGAGCTGGTAGGAAGGCAGTTCTTTGAGTAAAACTTCTACAGCTGTCGGTAGATACTGGTGAATAGTAGTTACCTTTCTCGTAGCAGGTACATTTGTCTACTACAATATATAATGAACATATGCAGTTGTATGTGTGAAAAACAAAGAAACAAAAAAATGAACAAACAAACAATAAACAGAAGCGCAAACAAAGAAACAATTGCACAAACAAAACAAATATACGTAGAGAGTCTCATATGAGAAGGCTCTAGGGTTGCTCCCTTGATACTTACTGACGGTGTGGCCAGGCTGAGGTCTGGGACGGTAATGTTGTGTTGGTGGTGTGGGTCTTGGGTTGTAGTGGGCGGGTGGTGTGGGTCTTGGGTTGTAGTGGGCAGGTGGTGTGGGTCTTGGGTTGTAGTGGGCAGGTGATGAAGGCCTGTAGTTAGTTCGTCTGGTGTATGTGGCTGTGGCCACAGCAGCAATAGCCAATAAGAGATAGAGAGATTTGACAGCAGCCATTCTGTAACAATACAAGTATACCATTTAGTTATATACAATACAAGTATACCATTTAGTTATATACAAGTATACCATTTAGTTATATACAATACAAGTATACCATTTAGTTATATACAATACATGTATACCATTTAGTTATATACAATACAAGTATACCATTTAGTTATATACAATACAAGTATACCATTTAGTTATATACAATACAAGTATACCATTTAGTTATATACAATACAAGTATACCATTTAGTTATATACAATACAAGTATACCATTTAGTTATACACAATACAAGTATACCATTTAGTTATATACAATACAAGTATACCATTTAGTTATATACAATACAAGTATACCATTTAGGTATATACAATACAAGTATACCATTTAGTTATATACAATACAAGTATACCATTTAGTTATATACAATACAAGTATACCATTTAGTTATATACAATACAAGTATACCATTTAGTTATATACAAGTATACCATTTAGTTATATACAATACAAGTATACCATTTAGTTATATACAATACAAGTATACCATTTAGTTATATACAATACAAGTATACCATTTAGTTATATACAATACAAGTATACCATTTAGTTATATACAATACAAGTATACCATTTAGTTATATACAATACAAGTATACCATTTAGTTATATACAATACAAGTATACCATTTAGTTATATACAATACAAGTATACCATTTAGTTATATACAATACAAGTATACCATTTAGTTATATACAATACAAGTATACCATTTAGTTATATACAATACAAGTATACCATTTAGTTATATACAATACAAGTGTACAATTTAGTTATATACAATACAAGTATACCATTTAGTTATATACAATACAAGTATACCATTTAGTTATATACAATACAAGTATACCATTTAGTTATATACAATACAAGTATACCATTTAGTTATATACAATACAAGTATACCATCTAGTTATATACAAGTATACCATTTAGTTATATACAATACAAGTATACCATTTAGTTATATACAATACAAGTATACCATTTAGTTATATACAAGTATACCATTTAGTTATATACAACACAAGTATACCATTTAGTTATATACAATACAAGTATACCATTTAGTTATATACAATACATGTATACCATTTAGTTATATACAACACAAGTATACCATTTAGTTATATACAATACAAGTATACCATTTAGTTATATACAATACAAGTATACCATTTAGTTATACACAATACAAGTATACCATTTAGTTATATACAATACAAGTATACCATTTAGTTATATACAATACAAGTATACCATTTAGTTATATACAATACAAGTATACCATTTAGTTATATACAATACATGTATACCATTTAGTTATATACAATACAAGTATACCATTTAGGTATATACAAGTATACCATTTAGTTATATACAATACAAGTATACCATTTAGTTATATACAATAAAACACCAGAGTGAATGCATACAATTGAGCTGTAGATATAATATACTACTGTAAGTAATCTACCTTGATAGAATATTCTACTGAGTCCTGGTCTGTAGAAGAAATGAGAATGCAATGATAACATTCAATGTTACAGCTCTATATATACTGTCGTACAAGTCTATAAATCATATCTAATCGTATACCCTGACACTATCCATTAATAATTCCCTCAATGTATGCTAATGAGAAGGCAAATACAGGAAGCGTTGGCACGCGAACCAATATTGGTGGAGATGAAATGGAATGTTATCAATCACATCTCAAAGAGTTAACTGAAATGAGTTACATCAGATAAGACCAAAGAGCCAGCCGAACCAACCCTCTACGTTTGCTTTCGGTAACAATCTTGTCTTTGCAAGTAAGTTTTTAATCGTCTCATTGTCTAGATTAATCTAATAACGTTACCAGCCATTTAAGACCATTTCAAAGATTAATCTACTGAAACGAAACAGACCCCATTCAAGTAATTATTTGTTTGTCACCAATTGCTTAGATGATATAATAGGCACTGTCAATAGAACTTTCTCGGTCAAACCATCAACCCAAGAAATGGTATCACTTTGAGCCACAATCCAACCAATGGAACGTTCCCATATTACTATCCATGTATTCTAAACAAGCTCTGGCGACCAAAACCTTATGCAGTGGATATAGAGTATAGACAGTAACATTTGGTGGGTGGAGACGAGACATTGTGGAAGATTACGCAGCACCAGCTACAGGGAGTCAACCACGATCTCTCATTATCCAATCTAGTAGATGTTTAGACGGTTTACAGTGAAGAAGGAAACATTTTGTAGCCAATTTACCTGTGGCTAGTGTTACCTGTGGCTAGTGTTACCTGTGGCTAGTGTTACCTACACTCTAGTGCTGTTATATAATAAGTTAGTTAGGTAGAGTTTACCAGGAAGTGATATATCTTATTGGTTATTGAGTGTACAATAGTACTGGCTAGATCATTGCACATTATCTATATATAGGTACAACACACTTACAAATAGGTGATTTGTCTATACACTTATTTAGCCTGTGTAATCATTAATATAGCTTGAGGTCTAGAAACATCAACAAAAATCAATCAGCAAAGAAATGTGGAAGTGGCAAAACTGCAAATATATAAAATTAACATAATAGATGGAGAATTGTTGAATGGCTAATGAAGCAAGTATTGCTATACAGTCACTAATAGCTGTAAGCGATTGATAAATGGAATAGACCAACATGTCTTCCTCGATACCATCCATTTTATCTTACAGATGTCTCCTTTCCTAACCAATTAGAGCACTTTAACTGTCGTCTGTAACAGATCTGTTTGTGGGTTGCTGACGTATGACGCTCTATGGGTGGGCTGCAGTGGTGGAGCCAGAGGGGGTGGTTTATATAAAACACATTTCAGGTATGCTGCTGAGAAGAGTTAAAGTATAACCTTAACTATTCATATACAAACATGCTTTAGGAGGTACAATATAGTGTGTGGTGTACTGTAGCAGGTAATCTATACAGCAGAAGTTTATTCAGTTCTACAACTTACAAGTGATTACTCTGGCCATCAGATCTACACAGAGATACTTGAGGCCTGTTGTACATAAAGCCTGGTTCACATACATCGTAGATGGCTCGCACGAGGGATCCGCGATCACTTGCGAGCCATCTGAG
The DNA here is from genome assembly GCA_945261195.1 of Cryptosula pallasiana. Taxonomy (NCBI): domain Eukaryota; kingdom Metazoa; phylum Bryozoa; class Gymnolaemata; order Cheilostomatida; family Cryptosulidae; genus Cryptosula; species Cryptosula pallasiana. The sequence continues at coordinate 57,601,036 of OX183132.1, forward strand.
ATGTATGTGAACCTGGGTTTCCTTTGGCTCGTACGACGTCGTAGAGGCTCGTAGAAAAGTTTAGCTGAACAAACTTTCGTGCGACCTTCGTACGATAGAGAGTAGTAGTAATATATGAGCAGATCTCCCTACCAAGTGTTTTTTTGTGGATTTGATCTTGGGGTGATACAATGGGTTATGTCGTTGGATGACTTTGCCGAGTTTATATTGTATTTTATTTGAGGGCTATTTGAGTGGCATTTGAGTGGCATTTAAGTGGCATTTGAGTTTTGATTATTTTTTGCTTAACTTGAACTTATATGGCATCTAAATTTTGAATGTATGGCATTTAGGTTATGATAATTTTTTACATAACTATATACATAACTATAACTCATAGGGTATCTAGATTTTGAATGTATGGCATTTAAGGTTTGATAATTTTCTGTAATTCCAAGTCATATGATATCTTGAGAGAGAGGAGAGAGAGGAGATATATCTACATTGAATAAATACAGTGATTAAAAATGAAACAATATGTGAATATATACGTTTATTGTGTAATAAATAGGGAAAATCTCTCTATATAATATAGCTAGAGTCAGTAAATACTAAGTAATAACAATTAATACATAGTCTTTTTTTACAATGATGTCTTTGTTGTAGTGATGTTATATCTTAAGAAGGGAGACTTCTGTTTTATGTTAAGAAGGGAGACTTCTGTTTTATGTGCTTTTGAATTCGTAATGAACTAAAATAAAAAGTTATGTATTAGTATAGAATGATTAAACAAAAATTTAAAATAATTACATGAATTTGAATTATAGCTTTAGTTACATTGGATAGTTTACATTATATAGAAAAGGAAAATAGCTCACCAAGTCACATTGTCCAACTTGTTTTTTTTGGATTAGAGACTATCCATTGCTAAAACAAAAAATTATTTGAGGTAAAAATAACTACAACTACATTTAAATTGAGTTGAAGTATTATTTACAATGATTAGAGAAAAACTCTCACCGAGTTTTATCATGTATTTCATCCTTTTTTTCAGCAACATATCCTGTCTCAAAATCATCAAAATCTTCACGTAGAAAATCTTCAAGTTCATCATCATCATCAATTTCTAATATTGCTTTGTTGTGCTTTGCTTGATCACAATATTGTCTCCAATACATTTGATTGAGACTGTATGGAGAGTGAAATGAAAGATCGTATTCTGTCTTAAATTTTCCGTGGGATGTTTTTCCTTTGTAGATCATCACACCTCGAGTATATTGATTAGCTTCTGAAGCATATTTGTCTGGTATGGCAAGCGTCTTCAACAGCGTTTCTCCACATTGTTCAATGGTATAACGGATACATATTACATTTGACTGCCCTCCTTTAAATCGATGAGGAACGAATCTCTCAACAACATCTTGGTAAGGAAAAATAGCACCAGGTTGAAAACTATTGAGGGTCTTGATGTTCAAGAAGCGTTTGAGCTGACCTTTAGTCAACGTACTCAAATATAGTGATTCCTCTTCAGCTTTCTTATTGCTTAGAGAATGTCTGGTAACACGTCTGACATCATACCAAAGAACACTTTTATTTTTTGGTTTCCCCTTTCTACCCAAATATACAATGTTAAACGGAGGGGGGTAATTATCACAGTTGAAGTTTTTAGCTATTTCAACTGGACAGAAAAGTATTTTGGGTTCGAGTTCATTTATATCTGAAGGGTCATGGTAGCGTACTTGAGAATATCTACACTTCTCCTTACTTGATGGATGTATCACGCCAGTCACTCGCATAATGCTTGGGATAGGAAGATCTTCAAATGTTTTGCAAATCGGAACTTTTGGTGAGTCAATCACTTGAGAACCTTTAGACTTTTCTAATTCCCTAGCTCTCCTTTCGTTGAGACATTCAACTGTTAAATGAGCTATAGCTGCACTCTTCATTGTTTGCTTATCAACGGAAGTAGTTTGTTTTTTCACTATTTTTTTTCGTTTCCTTACTATTTGCTTTTTTGGAGCAGTTTTCCTTCTCTTAGGAGTTGTTTTGCTGTTTCTCATTTTATTTTCCGTTGGATATGGAACTGTGCAAAGGAGCTCTTCAGAAAGAGCATCCATAACATTCTAAAAATAAAAGGGTAATATTTGCATGACTGACTAAGAGTGTATTTATTACTTAGACTGGCCTATATATATATATATATGTATTTATGTCAAAAGCAGTTAAGACCATAGAGTTATGATAGATTGAGAATGTGCTTATTAAACTATTGGGATGTGGAGACAGACAACAAAGGATGCATTCAAATATATATATATATATGTATTTACTTACATAGAGTTATGGTAGATTGAGAATGTGCTTATTAAACTATTGGGATGTGGAGACAGACAACAAAGGATGCATTCAAATATATATATATATGTATTTACTTAATATCATACCGCTTTTAACATCTCAATTGGTAAGAAATAAAATATTGTAAAATAATAAGAAACAACTAAAAATTTTTCATAAATATGTATGAAACGCTTCTAACATTAGTTCTAAAATACCTACAGAAGAGGATAGAGCTTTATCTATTTGGACATAATTATAAATATGCTTTCTGAATTTATAAAAAGTTTTTTTGTTCCATGTCATGTTGTATAATTTTTTGAAAACTATTTGATTCCAAGCACTTCTTTCAATTTCCTTTAAAAAATTATTAATATTAACAACTTCCACCATTGACAAAACGATTTTGAAACCGTTTTTTATAATGTCATCAAAACGTTCTGTAGATATATCATGTTTCTTACAACACATCCCCATACTCATCATGTGCTGAGTTATACAGAATATTATAACTTGAAATGTCAAACGTTCTACAGCTTTTTCTTCAACAACATCATTATTTATCACATAGTTATGATACATTTCTGGAAGGAAGTCCTTTAAGTAGATTGGATTTGCTGTTGTATTGTTCTAAAATACAAGCGAAAGCGATAATTAGATAACTAAAATAATCAAAGGTTTTCAACAGGTGTTAGATAGTATTTTTGAATAATTCTTACCTTTTCATCAGGCTGAGATTCCGACTTTAGATACAATGGTTGACTTCCTACGTCTTGAGTATTCATTCTGAAAAACAGAAAAAATTGGTTCAATTCTTTATAATCAATTTAAAGATAGATATGTCATAAAGCCATCGTTAGCTAGCGGAAATATTTGAATTTAAGTTTTACCTTTATGAAGAGAGAACTCTTAGTAGTTGCAATGGAAGATGTAGTAGATAGATGTTGCTCCTTTGCTCACTGTTGTTGAACTGGATGCTTTCTGTCTGAAACCGTTGTCTCTTATATAGGTGAATGTGTGAAAATAAATCTTTTATTCCCGCGAAAGCATTGGTTTGTATTCGCGTGAAAATAAATTGTTTATTCCCGCGAAAGCAACGGGTTCCATTCGCGTGAAAATAAATTATTTATTCCCGCGAAAGCATTGGTTTATATTCGCGTGAAAATAAAGTATTCATTCCCGCGAAAGCAACAGTTTCCATTCGCGTGAAAATTAAATGTTTATTCCCGCGAAAGCATTGATTTGTATTCGCGTGAAAATAAAGTATTCATTCCCGCGAAAGCAACAGTTTCCATTTGCGTGAAAATTAAATGTTTATTCCCGCGAAAGCATTGGTTTGTATTCGCGTGAAAATAAATTGTTTATTCCCGCGAAAGCAATGGGTTCCATTCGCGTGAAAACAAATTATTTATTCCCGCGAAAGCATTGGTTTATATTCGCGTGAAAATAAAGTATTCATTCCCGCGAAAGCAACAGTTCCCATTCGCGTGAAAATTAAATGTTTATTCCCGCGAAAGCATTGATTTGTATTCGCGTGAAAATGAAGTATTCATTCCCGCGAAAACAACAGTTTCCATCCGCGTGAAAATTAAATGTTTATTCCCGCGAAAGCATTGGTTTGTATTCGCGTGAAAATAAAATATTCATTCCCGCGAAAGCAACAGTTTCCATTCGCGTGAAAATTAAATATTTATTCCCGCGAAAGCATTGGTTTATATTCGCGTGAAAATAAAATATTTATTCCCGCGAAAGCAACAGTTTCCATTCGCGTGAAAATTTAATGTTTATTCCCGCGAAAAGCATTGATTTGTATTCGCGTGAAAATAAAGTATTCATTCCCGCGAAAGCAACAATTTCCATTCGCGTGAAAATTAAATGTTTTTTCCCGCGAAAGCATTGGTTTGTATTCGCGTGAAAATAAAGTATTCATTCCCGCGAAAGCAACAGTTTCTATTCGCGTGAAAATTAAATGTTTATTCCCGCGAAAGCATTGGTTTGCATTCGCGTGAAAATAAAGTATTCATTCCCGCGAAAGCAACAGTTTCCATTCGCGTGAAAATAAAATGTTTATTCCCGCGAAAGCATTGGTTTGTATTCGCGTGAAAATAAAGTATTCATTCCCGCGAAAGCAACAGTTTCCATTCGCGTGGAAATTAAATGTTTATTCCCGCGAAAGCATTGGTTTGTATTCGCGTGAAAATAAAGTATTCATTCCCGCGAAAGCAACAGTTTCCATTCGCGTGAAAATTAAATGTTTATTCCCGCGAAAGCATTGGTTTGTATTCGCGTGAAAATAAAGTATTCATTCCCGCGAAAGCAACAGTTTCCATTCGCGTGAAAATAAAATGTTTATTCCCGCGAAAGCATTGGTTTGTATTCGCGTGAAAATAAAGTATTCATTCCCGCGAAAGCAACAGTTTCCATTCGCGTGAAAATTAAATGTTTATTCCCGCGAAAGCATTGGTTTGTATTCGCGTGAAAATAAAGTATTCATTCCCGCGAAAGCAACAGTTTCCATTCGCGTGAAAATTAAATGTTTATTCCCGCGAAAGCATTGGTTTGTATTCGCGTGAAAATAAAGTATTCATTCCCGCGAAAGCAACAGTTTCCATTCGCGTGAAAATAAAATGTTTATTCCCGCGAAAGCATTGGTTTGTATTCGCGTGAAAATAAAGTATTCATTCCCGCGAAAGCAACAGTTTCCATTCGCGTGAAAATAAAATGTTTATTCCCGCGAAAGCATTGGTTTGTATTCGCGTGAAAATAAATTATTTATTCCCGCGAAAGCATTGGTGTTCTTCCGTAAAAACAATGTTTCATTAATTTAACCTTATGATAAATGGCATGATTTCAGCTATATAAGAAGCACTGTTTTTACACAGAAAGCAGTCACTTCGACATTAGCAACTGAAGGAGCAAGATCTACTACAACATCATCTACTACAACTGCTAGAAGGACTTTTCTGTTTGGAGGTAAGTCAACTTGATTGAGTATAAATTTAATTTTTATCGATTTAGATACTAACAGTGGTATGATATTGAGTAAATATATATATATGTATATATATCTTCAAATTGGTTTGAAAAAGAAATCATAACATGGATTTTTACTTTATCTTTTAGAATGTCGACACAAGTCAATACAAAACAACTGAAGAATAAAGAACCAAAACCTTCACAAGATAAGGTGATTGATGACAATGTACTTCTTCAACGCACTATGATTCCTTTTCAAAGCGCCAGTCTGAATACTCTGGCAACTCTCATCATCAAAAGCGCCTCTCTGTTAAGTACTCTATCTCCAGCTTCCAGAAGAAACATTGAAAACATAGTCAAAGTTGAAGATTTACCAATACCTACAGTTATGCAGGTGTTAACCTTTGAGCTCCTTGATGAAACGAACTGTACCATCATCTACAACTATAAAAAGGATGGAAAGGTAGTTAGAGTGAAGAGCACTATTCCATTAGCAGCAGGATTACTTGTCAACGAAGCTTCGCAAATAAGACCACTGGTTTTGATCTACATGGGTGTTGAAAAGACTGGAAAAGCAATTTTTCGTGCTGCTACAGAAACAGGAACTACTTTGAAGTGTAAGAATGCGTTTGATGTATTACCAGAAAAAAGTATGCGACAAATCAATGCTTATTTCGAGGTAGCTAATCTTCAGGATTTCCCAACAGATAGTGTCATATGTTTCCAAAACCCTGAAGTTATAGCAAAATCTGACAGGCGATGGAATGGAAATGAAGAGACTCTTCTAGTTCAATACAGAAGTGTTGTAGATGAAGAATTACTGATCGGAGATATGCGCATTCCTCATCAAATAGCTTCTGCTGTGACATCGGAGAGATTTGGAAGGATTTTGTTCAAGGGTCTGAGTCGAAACGCAGACAATTCAATTTTCTACAACATCAGTGTACTCGCGGCTCATCAAGCCTTCATCCAAGCCTCGGAACTGGCCGATAATCCAAAATCTGAGGATTTTCTCAACCACTTCGATGATGCTGAAAAAGAAAACTGTGGAGAACAAACTCTCGAGAAGCTAATCTATAACTCAAGGGATTCATATCACTATAGGTAAATTTTATTAATTTTTACCATAATTTTAAAAAGTTGATTTGTGAAAATTTTGTGGATTCTTACAATGAAAAACCCCTTAAAATGATAAATTTGTGAACATTTTTGTAAAACATTTTTAAGTTATATATATATATATATTTCGAATTAAAAAAGGATTTTGTTGTGTCATCAGTGTATTTTTTTACATAAAAGTTGGAAAAATAACAAAAGGTGATAATTATTTTACAAAAATGTTCAATTTTTCACATAAATGATCAACTCATAACCTTTTTTTGTAAAACATTTTTAAATTATATATATTTCAGATTAAAAAAAGGACTTTTTTGTGTAATCAGTGTATTTTTTTACATAAAAGTTTAAAAAATAACAAAAGGTTATAATTATTTTGCAAAAATGTTTAGTTTTTCACATAAATGATCAATTCATAAACATTTTTTGTAAAACATTTTTAAATTATATCTATTTCGGATTAAAAAAAGGATTTTTTTGTGCAATCAGTGTATTTTTTTTACATAAAAGTTTAAAAAATAACAAAAGGTTATAATTATTTTACAAAAATGTTTAGTTTTTCACATAAATGATCAATTCATAAACATTTTTTGTAAAACATGTTTAAATTATATCTATTTCGGATTAAAAAAAGGACTTTTTTGTGCAATCAGTGTATTTTTTTTACATAAAAATTTAAAAAATAACAAAAGGTTATAATTATTTTACAAAAATATTTAGTTTTTCACATAAATGATCAATTCATAAACATTTTTTGTAAAACATGTTTAAATTATATCTATTTCGGATTAGAAAAAGGACTTTTTTGCGCAATCAGTGTATTTTTTTACATAAAATTTTAAAAAATCACAAAAGGTTATAATTATTTTACAAAAATGCCTAATTTTTCACGTAAATAACACGTTTTATCACATAAATGGCTTATTCATGAGTGTTTGTTGTAAAACATTTTTAAAATTATATATATATATATATATATTTATATTTATACATTCCGAATCCAAATGAAAAAAAGGACTTTTTCGTGTGTAATCAGTGTATTTCTTTTACATAGAAGTTGAAAAAATAACAAAAGTTTATATTTATTTTACATTAATTTTAATCATACTATACTAATACATCATTTTTTATTTTAGTCCATTATATCGTAAAAAGAAAACAGAGTAAAGAACTTTCCCTAAAAACTATTGAGCTGAATGATGTAACACAGTGAGTTATTTTCCTGTTATATATATGTAAACTATCTAATGTAGCTAAGAGTAAAATTTAAATTCGGTAAAATTTATTTATATAATGAATAACTTTTGTATTTTAGTCAATTATTGGATCACAGAGAATACGGAATAGAAGAGTTCCTCCCTAGGTCTAATAATATACCAGAAGAATATCGAGGAGGATATTGTTCAAGAAAAGCGCTTTGTAACCATTGATATCGTAAGCTATAGTAGTTTGTATTACAGAAAATTTACTATAAAACAGTTTTATGAATGTAAAAACTAGATATGGTATTTTCTATTACAATTATTTACTTGTAAATTTTATTCATCTAGAGAGGTAATTTGGTGATTTTTTGACAGTTTTTAAAAAAGTTAAAAAGTACAAAAAAATCAAAAAATATCGAAAACTATATATTTCAATGATTATTTTTTAAAAAGTTCAAAAAAATGTAATAAAGCTCTGTTTTGAAACATAAAAAATTTAAAAGGATTGTGTAGGATAAAATTCTCACTCAAAAAATTATTAAAAATTGAATGAAATAAAAAAATATTTTCCCAAATACCAAAGTTTTGTAAATATAAAGTGAAAAACTCTATATATATATATATACATTGTTTTTAAAATAATATCGAAAACTATATATTTCAATGATTATTTTTTAAAAAAATAAAAAAATTTAAAAGGAAGGCGTAGGATAAAAATCCTCACTCAAAAAATTATTGAAAATTGAATGGAATAAAAGAATATAAAGTGAAAATCTCTATATATATTTATTTTTTTTAAAAAAATATCGAAAACTATATATTATGATGATTATTTTTTTTAAAAAGTTGAAAAAATAAAAAAACTTTGTAATAAAACCCTGTTTTTAAAACATAAAAAATTAAAAATGAATGTAATAAAAGAATATTTTACCAAAATACCTCATTTTTTTTGTAAATATCTAGTAAAAATTTCTGAAATATTGTTGGTAAAATTTACTGGAAAATGGTTTCAAGTGTGTCAAAGACTAAATATGATGTTTTCATTGAAATGTTTATTTTCAAAAGATCCAAATAATACCATTGAATCAATTAGTTAAATTTAACAGTCAAATTCTTTTTTATCAAGTAGGCTTAATGTTTCTATTGTGATTAATTCTCAAATATTGTAAACTTGAACTATCTAGAGGAGTAATTTGTTGATTTTGATGTGTTTTTTAAAAAAATTATCATGTAATACCACATACTTCACTTCTAATTCGTTTTGAACAATTTCATGGGAGACAAAGAATAAAAAAGTTACATTGATTTAGTTTTTAGAATTAAAGTTGCTATCAAAAATGGATTGTTCTTCTTTAAAAAAATGATTACGTAATACCACATACTTCAGTTCTAATTCGTTTTTAGAATTGAAGTCGCCATCGAAAATGGTTTGTTCTTGAATGGGTAAATCCATAGCCTCCTCCTCATCATGACAAAAGCTTTCTGATGATTGCATTTTGAAAAACAAATTACATTGTTTTAGTTTTCCGAATTGAAATTGCCATCGAAAATGGTTTGTTCTTAAACGGGAAAATCCATAGCCTTCTCATCATCATGTCTAAGTTTTCTACCCCAATATCTCCAACCTCTCAGAGATAGGAATTGTTCTGTTTAAAAAATAATGGAAATTGTATATATAAATGATTGTTTTTGAAAAAAATGGTAAATTTTTGAAAAAAATTCAAAATGAAAATGCAGGATAAAATCCTCACTCAAGAAACTAATTTTGTATGATAGGTAGCTCACCTAATAATAAGAAAATAATAATGTATATTTAAGCAATTTTTGAAAAAATTAATGAAAATTGAATAGAATAAAGGAAATATTTTACCAAATACCCTGTTTTTTTGTAAAGATATACAAACAGATAAAATTTAACCATTTAAAGGGTGATTTCTTTTTTGCAAAAAAATAATGAACATTTAATGAAATTAAAGAATATTTTACCAAATACCCTGTTTTTTTTGTAAATTTGTACAATTAGATGAAATTTAACCATTTAGAGGATGATTTGTTTTTGTAAAAAATTAATGAAAATTGAATAAATCGAAAAAATATTTCACCAAATACCTCTTTTTTGTAGATGTAAACAAATAGATGAATATCTAACTTTATCCATTTTTTTTCCATTTGGGATCATGTTTTGAAGGTTTTCAAGATAGTTTTTAGTAAAATCTTATGCATTGATTGTCATTACAAGTTGTGGTGTTTGGTATTATTTAATATTTACTGACTCTAGCTATATTATATGAAATTTCCCTACTTATTGCACAATAAATGTATATATTCACATATTGTTTCATTTTTAATTACTGTATTTATTCAATGTAGATATAATGAGTCGAATTACAAAAAAAATATCAAAACTTAAATGCCATACATTCAAAATCTAGATGCTCTATGAGTTAAAGTTATGTATATAATTATGTACAAGATTATCAAAACTTGAATACCATACATTCAAAATTTATAAGTTCAAATTAAGTAAAAAAATAATCAAAACTCAAATGCCACTTAAATGCCATTCAAATGCCACTCAAATACCCCTCAAGTAAAATACAATATAAACTCGGCGAATTCATCCAACGTCGTAACCCATTGCCTAAACTCCAAGATCAAATCCACAAAAAAACACTTGGTAGGGAGATCTGCTCATATATTACTACTGAGAGTAAATTTTCTTACTTTCTTTTTCAAAAACCACATTCAGGTCAAGGTTACTCATGTAAAAATGACTGCCATCAAAAAATTATAATAAATAATAAAATTATTATTGTTTAATTATAAATATTGATCATTATTTATTATTAATTTTCTGAGTGAAATATTGTGATAGTTGATTTAAATGTATAAATATATATATTTTCTTTAAACTTTTATATAATAGCATAATTAGCATATTATTATAAATTGAGATTCAAAATTTTATATTAAGAGATGGTAAAAAAATGATAATGCACCATTGAACAACAGTTAAAAATTTAATTAAAAAATATGGAATAACGTTTAATGATAACATATGCAAAAATGTAAAAAAATTTTATAATTATTAAAAATAATAAATCATTTGGTGTAAATTGAACAATGATAATTCATTTAGTATGTATATAGTTGTTGGTCAGTGAAGACATGTTTCGAGATTTTATTACCTCCCTGTCAAGAGAGTGATTATACTTCTTGCGATCGTGGGTTTGCCAAGTTTATGTGAACATGTATCGCGGATCCGTCGCACGAGGGATCCGAGATCAGTTGCGAGCCACCTACGATGTATGTGAACCAGGCTTAATACATGTATGTGCTGAGAAACAAATAACACACAGTACTTTATGATATGTACGTGCTGAGAGAACAATTAACACACAGTATTCTATAACATGTACATGCTGAGAGAACAATTAACACACATGTATATTATTTCATTCTTTATACGCCCTTTCTGCTGTTTTGTGAGATAAATTAGCACAGTTGACTGTGTGGCACACTCTCAATCAGATTATAGATTATAGTGCATTATTGTTGTATTTGCATATTCAAATGAGAAGTTTATAAAATAGATTGTTTTGGTAGGGACATTTTGTGTAGGTTGTAAATGAGATAGTAATATATCCATATAGAACATGTTGTAATGGCAAGGTATGTGGAGATAATTGGAAGTATAGAAGTATCACAGGTAAATAAAACAAAAGCAGATCACAACTTTACGATAAAAGTTTAAATGTGATAGTTGGTAGAGCACCTGCAAGCACTACAAGCACCTGCAAGCACCTGCTGGCACTACGGGATTTAAAGCACAACTAATCAGGTGCCTGATTGCTAACAGATTATTACTTTTGACTCTCACTTGCTTGTTCTCATGAATTAAACAGTAATTGTTACTTATTTATCTTTTGATCTTATCATGTTGAAGACTTTTACTTTGAAGGCCTTGCGCATGAATAAACTGATAGTCACAAATTTCAAAGAGTTTTTATGGGACGGTAGATTTACTTTGCCAGAACTCAACATGAAATTTTCATTTCAATCAGTGGAGCATTTCTGCATATTTGACAAGCCGAAAAATTGAATTATTTATGAGTGATTGACATGATGTGTGAAGTTGGCTTCTACTACATGTGTGCACATAGCATACACTTGGTGCACAGAGCAGACACTTGGTGCACAGAGCAGACACTTGGTGCACAGAGCATACACTTGGTGCACAGAGCGTACACTTGGTGCACAGAGCAGACACTTGCTGCACAGAGCATACACTTGGTGAACAGCGCAGACACTTGGTGCATAGAGCAAACACTTGGTGCACAGAGCATACACTTGGTGCACAAAGCAGACACTTGGTGCATAGAGCAAACACTTAGTGCACAGAGCGTACACTTGGTGCACAGAGCATACACTTGGTGCATAGAGCAAACACTTGGTGCATAGAGCAAACACTTAGTGCATAGAGCATAAACTTGGTGCACAGAGCATACACTTGGTGCATAGAGCAAACACTTAGTGCACAGAGCATACACTTGGTGCATAGAGCAAACACTTGGTGCATAGAGCATAAACTTGGTGCACAGAGCATACACTTGGTGCACAGAGCATACACTTGGTGCACAGAGCAGACACTTGGTGCACAGAGCAGACACTTGCTGCACGGAGCATACACTTGGTGCACAGAGCAGACACTTGGTGCACAGAGCAGACACTTGGTGCATAGAGCATAAATTTGGTGCACATAGCATACACTCGGTGCACAGAGCATACACTTGGTGCACAGAGCGTACACTTGGTGCACAGAGCAAACACTTGCTGCACAGAGCATACGCTTGGTGCACAGAGCATACACTTGGTGCATAGAGCAGACACTTGGTGCACAGAGCATACACTTGGTGCACAGAGCAGACACTTGGTGCACAGAGCAGACACTTGGTGCACAGAGCATACACTTGCTGCACAGAGCAGACACTTGCTGCACAGAGCATACACTTGGTGTACAGAGCAGACACTTGGTGCACAGAGCAGACACTTGGTGCACAGAGCAGACACTTGGTGCACAGAGCATACACTTGGTGCACAGAGCATACACTTGGTGCACAGAGCATACACTTGGTGCACAGAGCATACACTTGGTGCATAGAGCATAAACTTGGTGCACAGAGCAGACACTTGGTGCATAGAGCATACACTTGGTGCATAGAGCATACACTTGGTGAACAGAGCAGACACTTGGTGCACAGAGCAGACACTTGGTGCACAGCGCAGACACTTGGTGCACAGAGCATACACTTGATGCACAGCGCAGACACTTGGTGCACAGAGCAAACACTTGCTGCACAGAGCATACACTTGGTGCACAGAGCATACACTTGGTGCACAGAGCATACACTTGGTGCATAGAGCATAAATTTGGTGCACATAGCATACACTCGGTGCACAGAGCATACACTTGGTGCACAGAGCGTACACTTGGTGCACAGAGCAAACACTTGCTGCACAGAGCATACGCTTGGTGCACAGAGCATACACTTGGTGCATAGAGCAGACACTTGGTGCACAGAGCATACGCTTGGTGCACAGAGCAGACACTTGGTGCACAGAGCAGACACTTGGTGCACAGAGCATACACTTGCTGCACAGAGCAGACACTTGCTGCACAGAGCATACACTTGGTGTACAGAGCAGACACTTGGTGCACAGAGCAGACACTTGGTGCACAGAGCAGACACTTGGTGCACAGAGCATACACTTGGTGCACAGAGCATACACTTGGTGCACAGAGCATACACTTGGTGCACAGAGCATACACTTGGTGCATAGAGCATAAACTTGGTGCACAGAGCAGACACTTGGTGCATAGAGCATACACTTGGTGCATAGAGCATACACTTGGTGCACAGAGCAGACACTTGGTGCACAGAGCAGACACTTGGTGCACAGCGCAGACACTTGGTGCACAGAGCATACACTTGGTGCACAGCGCAGACACTTGGTGCACAGAGCAAACACTTGCTGCACAGAGCAGACACTTGCTGCACAGAGCAGACACTCGGATTTTTGCTTATTCACTGAACATAATTTGCTATAGGTTTAGCTGTGTACAGTAAGTACCCAAATCATACCCATAGTCAACTCCTGGAGCAGATCAAGTGTGAAGTAATATAGTTGTTGAGGTTTTTGATGGATAATCTTGTTTGTTTCTGATAAAAATAAAACTCTTGATCATTTATCTCCGAAGGCTTTATTGACTGTTTACCATACAACAAGATTGTTCATAGACCTCTAAGAAGCCCATTCATAAACCTCTAAGAAGCCCATTCATAGACCTCTAAGAAGCCCATTCATAGACCTCTAAGAAGCCCATCATAGATCTCTAAGAAGCCCATTCATAGACCTCAAAGAAGCCCATTCATAGACCTCTAAGAAGCCCATTCATAGAACTCTAAGAAAGATGTTAGACAACTAGTTACTCTGATGCTGCCATTAATAATTGATGAAGTACCAAAAAGGATGGAATACCCCTGAGCAAACCATGGGGTAGGGTGAGTTACTAGTGATAATCCACTTAGTCATTAAAAGCCCTTTTCCTGGCTATCCAACAACTCCATCCCCCCCCCCCCCACTCTCTCTCACTTCTGCTCACTCTTATCACTTCCTGTGCTGGCACAAGAGCCATGAGCTCCACCCCTCGGCTATAATCAGAGTCCACTAAGTGAGATATGTTTCAATACATTGCAATCACTCAGGGCGACAGCTGGTATCTCTGACAAATTATCTCTCCTCCTTTGAATGTAATAAATATTTCAATCTTTTTTCTAGACTGGAAGCTGTTGTTATCAATTATTCTTCTCTTTCACAACAAAGTGATATTTCAATGTTTTGACAACCAAATAAGGCTGTTGGTGAAAGGATTCAACAGTTTGGCCAAATAAGTTACATTAATGGCTGTGAAACTGAATATTTTTGTGTTAGTGATTGTTGATCAACAACCAACGTCTATGATAGAGGAAATATATCACAAAGCCCGGCAAGCAACAGATCACAATACAAAGTATTCGGGACGTGTTCGTTGAGCAGAAGACAACAGATAACAGGTGTTTCTAAGTCAATACGTTGGGTATATATTGGATCATTAGTTTGGAACATCATAAATATTTGATGAATTGTTATGGATTGCTAAACAAATCATACAGAACATAACTTTCTATTGTCAAAACGGTCAAGAAAAATAAAAAAAGCATTGTTATAAACTAGTATAGGTTGTTAAGTGGCCAGTTTTTATTCAGTATCCTTTCTACAGTTGTAGTTATAACATTTTTGAAGATTTAAAACCGGTTTATCAAAATGAACAAATTAGGCCCGCATGTGATAATTTATTTAGTGTTTGGTTTCATTCACAACCGACAAACAATACAAATAAATGCTCGTTGGTTAGTTCTTTTATCAAGTGATCTACTTTTGTTTTGACCACTGAGTTCCGAACAAAATGATTAATTTTTGATGTAATTTATTGGCCATCCGATTATTTATATTACGCTTGTTTGGCCAAACCTGGGCCAAAAAATAATTTTATGGCCAACGCTTTTCCATTAAACTACCACTAAATATTATAAAGAACTTTAATGGTTGATCGATGCAGATAGAATAAAAAGTATGTCACTTTGTATTGAGCTTTATTGTAAATTTTGACAACAAAAACCGGAGAAGGTTTCTTCTGGGAAGATTTCAAGTAGATTATAATAGTTGAAATCTGCAAACTTACTGGATGTGAGCTCCTGTAACTGTGGACAAACACAGACATACAGACAGACAAAACTATCATTGTAGATTTGTACAAAAGCTGGAGTATATAGATAGATGTCTAAGTAATCAATTAATATCTAAACTTTATATCCAGCATCTGTTGAGCAGGAGTTATATATTTCATCTATGATATGTATTCTACACACCGTAGGAAACTGTCAGCAACTCTTTGGTTTGCGTATTTTCTAGAATAATGGTGCCTTCTTGGTGAAAGTGAATGTACAAAACTGTCTGAGCTACCTATAGGACTACTCTCACTGTCTGAGCTACCTATAGGACTACTCTCAACTGTCTGAGCAACCTATAGGACTACTCTTCCCGTTTGAGCTACCTATAGGACTACTCTCACTGTCTGAGCTACCTATAGGACTACTCTCAACTGTCTGAGCTACCTATATGACTACTCTCACTGTTTGAGCTACCTATAGGACTACTCTCACTGTCTGAGCTACCTATAGGACTACTCTCAACTGTCTGAGCTACCTACAGGACAACTCTCAACTGTATCAAGCATTTTCACTTTTTCGATGAGGAAATAAATTTTTATCTCTGACAAAATGTTGATTAATAAAGTGGCGTGAATTAATTAACAATCTCCGTAAGTGATTTATGGAGCACGCATGGTAGTTTGATAATGTAAAGGTCTGTTGACTGGCGAACCGGACTTTCTATATCTATGTGTCAACAGCCATTTGGTATAAACAGGTTGTAGTGAAAAGATGACATACACAACAGGTTGTAGTAAATAGACGACATTCATGCAACAGGTTGTAGTGAATAGATGACACACACAACAAGTTGTAGTGAATAGATGACACACACAACAGGTTGTAGTGGATAGATGACATGCACCACAGGTTGTAGTGAATAAATGACAACACACAACAGGTTGTAGTGAATAGATGACATACACAACAGGTTGTAGTGAATAGATGACAGCACACAACAGGTTGTAGTGAATAGATGACAACACACAACAGGTTGTAGTGAATAGATGGACACACACAACAGGTTGTAGTGAGTAGATGGACACACACAGCAAGTCGTAGTGAATAGATGACACACACAACAGGTTGTAGTGAGTAGATGACATACACAACAGGTTGTAGTGAATAGATGACAGCACACAACAGGTTGTAGTGAATAGATGACACGCACATTCATTGGTCAGCTCATCAACATACCTGGGAAGTTGATGGTTGAGCCTGTGCCAAGTAATTAATTTTTGCTTCCGTTGGAAATGCATGTGATTGATTGTTGGCTGTATGTTTCAAGAAACAGAATTTACATTTCAGACTTTTTTCACAGCCAGGATTCGAATGTGACCAAGGAGTTTTCCAAGAAATGATGGGATGAAAGTACATGGTTGTGGTATTGTGCAATAAAGTATTCATCTATCAGAATAGTCAATTATTGCAACAGAAATGTATTAATAACAAATCAGCTCATCTGAAAGAATCTTTGCATATTTATTTTTGTGTTAATTTTTGATATTTTTATATTAGTAAGTTCCTGGAGCATAGACATTGATAAAACTTTGGATTTAGCTGGTTTTCACACCATTAATAGAAATAATTGTAGTGGTTATTCATGGAAAAATTTTGTTTTTGTTAGAGCAGCCATTTTCAAGATTAAGATTTTCAAGGATGGATTCAATATTTTGTGTGTGATTTCATAGCTATGACATCACAAATGTAACATTTGGGCATTTCTTCATTCGCATTTAATGAATAAAGCTAGGAAGAAGCTTCCAGTTGGTGGTAACATTAGCTAGCAAGTACTATCATGCCTCAATTACAGCTCACCGCTAACTATTTCAGCTAATAGTCACAAATGTCTACTTTTATTAAAAACCATGACAATACGGCTCAAAGTTTTGCTTTCAAGTGTTGACTGAGGATATGATTTATGTACTCACTGTACCCAGTTAACACTTTAGCAACCAAATGCAGTGAATTGTTTGGCATTCAATACAAATGTACCTACTGCACACAATATATCATCAGTGGAGACAGTAAAAGGTAAATTCAGGCATTATGCAAATCACTCAGAAATAATCAATTTTTTACATATTGAGCAATAAGTAGAATCCATCTACTGGTTGGAGTGAAACTTTTTATATTATGTTTCAGCAACGTAATTTTTTCATCCTATCAAAAATCATCAAACTCTGTGACTATTAAATCAACTTATTTATGCTCGAAGGCATTAACTTTCCTCTTTTATCCAGCCAAACATTGGCACCCAAAGTTAACAAAGCACTTACGAACATCAACCTGAGCTCACCTTGCCAGCGGTGTCAATTATTAATGGTGCAATTGAATGCTGGTTGGTATTTGTGGAAAGTGACAACATAACATACAACAACAAGCTGAGAGAGTGTTACCTGTTACATGCACCACAACAAGGCCCTACAAATAGAGTGTGTTGAGCTATCCTACCTTTGCACTGGTGACGAGCTGTGATAGCCTATGTGCGCTATCTAGACTCACCACAAGTATATTGGCTTACTTTCATTAACTTACAGATGTCTACCCTGGCAAGCTTACAGAAAGAGCTCAAAAAATGGACTATGAAAAGTTTTGCATCAATAAAAGAGTTTTGAGGCCAGTTTGTTGAATAAAAACCAAAACCAACAAAAACTGGTCTTGTACAGAACAGATCTAAGTGTATGAAATCAGCACACCTTAAAGGGAACGAGACAAGAAAAGGTCATTTCTCTCTACAAGTACGTGTAAGAATGAAGTAGATGAAACTGAAGTTCCACTGCTGTAAGTAAGCACAATCTCTACCTTATGACTGTGTGACACACATCAACACAAATGTTTAGGTGACACATAACTAGAATATAATGACATTAAACAACCGAAATTGGCTGTAGCATTTAATTCATGCTCCATAAGGCTTTGGGACTGCAAACAGTACACAACAATGTTAGTATGTTTTATTCAGCACGTGGCCTTCAGTAGATCAAATAAAGATTGACTCACCATCTCACTGCTTTTGGAGTTTTTTTGCTGAGGTAACAATAAGTTCAATACTGATATCTAACTTAAAGTCAGCGCTGACAAATCAACACCTGTCCCGAATAAGGGCAGCCATCAATCGAGTAAGATATGCAGCTGGTAGAATTCACCTCGGACATGCATACAAAACGATGTTTTTTGTTCAAACTTTTCCAAGTTTGAGCTTTGGACTACAGTTTTCGTTTCATTCATCAGTTTGATTTGATGAAACAGTTTAGACTTCATGTGTTCAACTTCTTAACTGAACAACCAAAGTAGGTGAGGTTTGTTTGTATCTTTAACTTGATAAATAGTTGACCTTAGCAGTAGTTGACCAGAGGTTAAGTGAAGAGCAGGGTGGGGAAGGAGAACGGGGGTGGATAGATAAAAAACATAAGTGGAGGGAGAGTAGTGATGGAGAAGGAGCAGGGGAGATCAGGGGTGGAGAAAGAGCAGGGGTTGAGGGAGAACAGAGTTGGAGAGAGAGCAGGGATAGAGTGAGAGAGCAGGGGTGGATAGAGCAGGGGTGGAGAGAGCAGGAAGGGGGGGGGGGCAGGAGATTAATATGAGTTATTTAGAATTAATGGTAAATGCATGTCTCCATCGATGGTATACTGTGTTGTTGATAACTGGTTTTCTAGACATTAAGTTATATGTAGAAAGCAAACTGATATACTGTATATATTGTACTCAAACAGTTTATTAATGTATGCAGCATCCATCGGAGGAGCTTCCACAGGAAACCAATAAGTAGTTATCTGGCACACTTTAAACTGTGGTGGTGATGAACTGACGAAGGAATGTGTCACAATATTTTGTCAGTTCATCAACGTCACCTCCAAGTCTGTTGTTTAAAAATGTGCCAAACAGTTACTTAGCTCACTAAAACCTGCTGTACATGTCACTTGGCTAATTAGTTATAATAGCATGTCAATGAATGGTGAAACTTCAATTTCTACAAGTATGTATATTGTGTTATCTTAGGTGTCTATAACATACATAGATATATTGTGTTATCTTAGATGTCTATTACATACATAGATATATTGTTATATTAGCTGTCTATTACATACATAGATATATTGTTATATCTTAGATGTCTATTACATACATAGATATATTGTTATATCTTAGATGTCTATTACATACATAGATATATTGTTATATTAGCTGTCTATTACATACATAGATATATTGTTATATCTTAGATGTCTATTACATACATAGATATATTGTTATATCTTAGATGTCTATTACATACATAGATATATTGTTATATTAGCTGTCTATTACATACATAGATATATTGTTATATCTTAGATGTCTATTACATACATAGATATATTGTTATATCTTAGATGTCTATTACATACATAGATATATTGTTATACCTTAGATGTCTATTACATACATAGATATATTGTTATATCTTAGATGTCTATTACATACATAGATATATTGTTATATCTTAGATGTCTATTACATACATAGATATATTGTTATACCTTAGATGTCTATTACATACATAGATATATTGTTGTAGCCAAATCAGATGTCCATTATGTCCATTAGTAACAACTTGCTCCAACCATTGATAAGATGTTGAAGTAGCTGATTATGTCATGTTATGTCATGGCATGTCTTGTTACGTCATGTTATGTCATGTTATGTCATGACAAACATTTAATCAACATGTACAGTTTGTGATACGACTTTAGGTTCTTGCATGAACAAGCTTGCATCAAAAATAAACTTTGTACAGCTAAACACCAGCTGGCCTCATTAATAGTATATATTATACAATATACACATAGTGTACTGTACAACTGTATACAGTATAGTATATATTATACAATATACACATAGTGTACTGTACAACTGGATACAGTATAGTATATATTATACAATATACACATAGTGTACTGTACAACTGGATACAGTAATAGTGTATATATTATACAATATACACATAGTGTACTGTTCAACTGGCTACAGTAATAGTATACATTATACAATATACACATAGTGTACTATACAACTGGATACAGTAATAGTATATATTATACAATATACACATAGTGTACTGTACAACTGGATACAGT
The DNA here is from genome assembly GCA_945261195.1 of Cryptosula pallasiana. Taxonomy (NCBI): domain Eukaryota; kingdom Metazoa; phylum Bryozoa; class Gymnolaemata; order Cheilostomatida; family Cryptosulidae; genus Cryptosula; species Cryptosula pallasiana. The sequence continues at coordinate 57,621,577 of OX183132.1, forward strand.
ATAGTATATATTATACAATATACACATAGTGTACTGTACAACTGGATACAGTATAGTATATATTATACAATATACACATAGTGTACTGTACAACTGGATACAGTAATAGTATATATTATACAATATACACATAGTGTACTGTACAACTGTATACAGTATAGTATATATTATACAATATACACATAGTGTACTGTACAACTGTAATACACCTGAGAATGTTGGATGAGATAAATAACAAGTTGTTGCTGGGCTGCTTGCTATTCACTAGTGGCTGTGTCAGAGCAATGAGATCTTTAGGATCATTTGTAGAGTTTTAGAGATGCACTCCTTAGAAATCTATGAACACACTTCGTATAAGTCTATGAAATAGTATTTTTTGCATAAATCTATGAATTTCACTCACAAATGGGCTATGAATGATCTTTATACAGGCCTATAAAAATAATGAAGCACTTTCGCAAAAAATTAGAGGCAAGATAGCTAATAAAAATATCTTTTTGATTCATTCCTGCCGGTTTATCTGGAGTGGATTGCACAAAAACTGCTAAGTAACATAACTCTTTAAATGCAGTGACAATCTAAGTGACGTTACACTAACATAATCGTGTCAAGAGTGACTAGGTCAATTACAGCTCCGACATCTGGCTAATTAATTTTCCGTCAAAAAGCAAAAACAACACTTCCTTTTTTTATAACATGACAAAAACCAATGAGAGCTAAAAAGAAACCATTTGTTAGCTACCAAGCACCTGCCCAAGCAGTTGTATTTTGTATCCATTAGTACCTGCAGGTGCTTGTAGTGCCTACAGGTGCTCTGCCAACTATCACATTTAAACTTTTATAATAAATTTGTTATCTGTTTTTGTTTAGTTTACCTGTTATACTTCTATACTTCCAATTTTCTCCACATACCTCGCCATTATTACATGTTTTATATGGTTATATTACAATCACATTTAGCACTTAAACAAAATGTCAAAAAACCTTCAATCTAGTTCTCACAGAGTAATGTCCCTACCAAAACAATCTATTCTATCAACTTCTTATTTGAATATGCAAATACAAGAATAATGTATTAAAATTCATAATGTGATTGAGAGTGTGCCACTCAGTCAACTGTGTTAATTTATCTCACAAAACATTAGAAGGGGCGTATGAAGAATGAAACAATATGCATGTTGTAGAGTACTGTGTGTTATTTGTTCTCTCAGCACGTACATGTATTATGTCCACCAGGCCTCAAGGTTCTCTGTGTAGATCTGATGGCCAGAGTAATCACTTGTAAGTTGTAGAACTGAATAAACTTCTGCTGTATAGATTACCTGTTACTGTACACCACACACTATATTGTACCTCCTAAAGCATGTTTGTACATGAATACGTAAGGTTATACTTTAACTCTCCTCAGCAGCATACCTGAAATGTGTTTTATATAAACCACCCCCTCTGGATCCACCACTTCAACCCACCCATAGAGCGTCATACGTCAGCAACCCACAAACAAATCTGTTACAGACGACAGTTAAAGTGCTCTAATTGGTTAGTAAAGGAGACGTTTGTAAGATAAAATGGATGGTATCGAGGAAGACATGTTGGTCTATTCCATTTATCAATCGTTTACAGCTATTAGTGACTGTATAGCAATACTTGCTTCATTAACCATTCAACAATTCTCCATCTATTATGTTAATTTTACATATTTGCAATTTTGCCACTTCCACATTTCTTTGCTGATTGATTTTTGTTGATGTTTATAGACCTCAAGCTATATTAATGATTGCACAGGCTAAATAAGTATATAGACAAATCACCTATTTGTAAGTGTGTTGTACCTATATATAGATAATGTGCAATGATCTAGCCAGTACTTTTGTACACTCAATAACTAATAAGATATATCACTTCCTAGTAAACTCTACCTAATTAACTTATTATATAGCAGCACTAGAGTGTAGGTAACACTAGCCACAGGTAAACTGGTACAAAATGTTTCCTTCTCAGTCTAAACAATCCAAACACCTACTAGATTGGATAATGAGAGATCGTGGTTGACTCCCTGTAGCTGGTGCTGTGTAACCTTCCACAATGTCTTGTCTGCACCCACCAAATGTTACTGTCTATACTCTATATCCACTGCATAAGGTTTTGGTGACCAGAGCTTGTTTAGAATACATGGGTAGTGATATGATAACATTCCATTGATTTGATTGTGGCTCAAAGTGATACCATTTCTTGGGTTGATGGTGTGACTGAGAAAGTTCTATTGACAGCGCCTATTATACCATCCAAGCAATTGGCCATCTATGAATAACTGTTTGAATAAGGTCTGTTTCGTTTCAGTAGAATAATCTTTGAAATAGTCTTAAATGGCTGGTAACGTTATTAGATTAATCTAGACAATGAGACGATTAAAAGTTTACTTTCAAAGACAAGATTGTTACAGAGAGCAAACGTAGAGGGTTGGTTTGGCTGGCTCTTTGATCTTATCTGATGTAACTCATTTTAGTTAACTCTTTGAGATGTGATTGATATCATTCCAATTCATCTCCACCAATATTGGTTCCCGTGCCAACGCTTCCTGTATTTGCCTTCTCATTAGCATACATTGAGGGAGTTAGTAATGGATAGTGTCAGGGTATACGAGTAGATATGATTTATAGACTTGTACGACAGTATATATAGAGCTGTAACATTGAATGTTATCATTGCATTCTCAGTTCTTCTACGGACCAGGACTCAGTAGAATATTCTATCAAGGTAGATTGTTTACAGTTGTATATTGTATCTACAGCTCAATTATATGCATTCACTCTGATGTTCTATTGTATAACTAAATGGTATACTTGTATTGTATATAACTAAATGGTATACTTGTATTGTATATAACTAAATGGTATACTTGTATTGTATATAACTAAATGGTACACTTGTATTGTATATAACTAAATGGTATACTTGTATTGTATATAACTAAATGGTACACTTGTATTGTATATAACTAAATGGTATACTTGTATTGTATATAACTAAATGGTATACTTGTATTGTATATAACTAAATGGTATACTTGTATTGTATATAACTAAATGGTATACTTGTATTGTATATAACTAAATGGTATACTTGTATATAACTAAATGGTATACTTGTATTGTATATAACTAAATGGTATACTTGTATTGTATATAACTAAATGGTATACTTGTATTGTATATAGCTAAATGGTATACTTGTATTGTATATAACTAAATGGTATACTTGTATTGTATATAACTAAATGGTATACTTGTATTGTATATAGCTAAATGGTATACTTGTATTGTATAGAACTAAATGGTATACTTGTATTGTATATAACTAAATGGTATACTTGTATTGTATATAACTAAATGGTATACTTGTATTGTATATAACTAAATGGTATACTTGTATTGTATATAACTAAATGGTATACTTGTATTGTATATAACTAAATGGTATACTTGTATTGTATATAACTAAATGGTATACTTGTATTGTATATAACTAAATGGTATACTTGTATTGTATATAACTAAATGGTATACTTGTATATAACTAAATAGTATACATGTATTGTATATAACTAAATGGTATACTTGTATTGTATATAACTAAATGGTACACTTGTATTGTATATAACTAAATGGTATACTTGTATATAACTAAATGGTATACTTGTATTGTATATAACTAAATGGTATACTTGTATTGTATATAACTAAATGGTATACTTGTATTGTATATAACTAAATGGTATACTTGTATTGTATATAACTAAATGGTACACTTGTATTGTATATAACTAAATGGTATACTTGTATTGTATATAACTAAATGGTATACTTGTATTGTATATAACTAAATGGTATACTTGTATTGTATATAACTAAATGGTATACTTGTATTGTATATAACTAAATGGTATACTTGTATTGTATATAACTAAATGGTATACTTGTATTGTATATAACTAAATGGTATACTTGTATATAACTAAATGGTATACTTGTATTGTATATAACTAAATGGTATACTTGTATTGTATATAACTAAATGGTATACTTGTATTGTATAGAGCTAAATGGTATACTTGTATTGTATATAACTAAATGGTATACTTGTATTGTATATAACTAAATGGTATACTTGTATTGTATAGAACTAAATGGTATACTTGTATTGTATATAACTAAATGGTATACTTGTATTGTATATAACTAAATGGTATACTTGTATTGTATATAACTAAATGGTATACTTGTATTGTATATAACTAAATGGTATACTTGTATTGTATATAACTAAATGGTATACTTGTATTGTATATAACTAAATGGTATACTTGTATTGTATATAACTAAATGGTATACTTGTATTGTATATAACTAAATGGTATACTTGTATATAACTAAATAGTATACATGTATTGTATATAACTAAATGGTATACTTGTATTGTATATAACTAAATGGTACACTTGTATTGTATATAACTAAATGGTATACTTGTATATAACTAAATGGTATACTTGTATTGTATATAACTAAATGGTATACTTGTATATAACTAAACGGTATACTTGTATTGTATATAACTAAATGGTATACTTGTATTGTATATAACTAAATGGTATACTTGTATTGTATATAACTAAATGGTATACTTGTATATAACTAAATAGTATACATGTATTGTATATAACTAAATGGTATACTTGTATTGTATATAACTAAATGGTACACTTGTATTGTATATAACTAAATGGTATACTTGTATATAACTAAATGGTATACTTGTATTGTATATAACTAAATGGTATACTTGTATTGTATATAACTAAATGGTATACTTGTATTGTATATAACTAAATGGTATACTTGTATTGTATATAACTAAATGGTACACTTGTATTGTATATAACTAAATGGTATACTTGTATATAACTAAATGGTATACTTGTATTGTATATAACTAAATGGTATACTTGTATTGTATATAACTAAATGGTATACTTGTATTGTATATAACTAAATGGTATACTTGTATTGTATATAACTAAATGGTATACTTGTATTGTATATAACTAAATGGTATACTTGTATTGTATATAACTAAATGGTATACTTGTATATAACTAAATGGTATACTTGTATTGTATATAACTAAATGGTATACTTGTATTGTGTATAACTAAATGGTATACTTGTATTGTATATAACTAAATGGTATACTTGTATTGTATATAACTAAATGGTATACTTGTATTGTATATAACTAAATGGTATACTTGTATATAACTAAATGGTATACTTGTATTGTATATAACTAAATGGTATACTTGTATATAACTAAATGGTATACTTGTATTGTATATAACTAAATGGTATACTTGTATTGTATATAACTAAATGGTATACTTGTATTGTATATAACTAAATGGTATACTTGTATTGTATATAACTAAATGGTATACTTGTATTGTATATAACTAAATGGTATACTTGTATTGTATATAACTAAATGGTATACTTGTATTGTATATAACTAAATGGTATACTTGTATTGTATATAACTAAATGGTATACTTGTATTGTATATAACTAAATGGTGTACTTGTATTGTATATAACTAAATGGTATACTTGTATATAACTAAATGGTATACTTGTATTGTATATAACTAAATGGTATACTTGTATTGTATATAACTAAATGGTATACTTGTATTGTATATAACTAAATGGTATACTTGTATTGTATATAACTAAATGGTATACTTGTATTGTATATAACTAAATGGTATACTTGTATTGTATATAACTAAATGGTATACTTGTATTGTATATAACTAAATGGTATACTTGTATTGTATATAACTAAATGGTATACATGTATTGTATATAACTAAATGGTATACTTGTATTGTATATAACTAAATGGTATACTTGTATTGTATATAACTAAATGGTATACTTGTATTGTATATAACTAAATGGTATACTTGTATATAACTAAATGGTATACTTGTATTGTATATAACTAAATGGTATACTTGTATTGTATATAACTAAATGTATACTTGTATTGTATATAACTAAATGGTATACTTGTATTGTATATAACTAAATGGTATACTTGTATATAACTAAATGGTATACATGTATTGTATATAACTAAATGGTATACTTGTATTGTATATAACTAAATGGTATACTTGTATATAACTAAATGGTATACATGTATTGTATATAACTAAATGGTATACTTGTATTGTATATAACTAAATGGTATACTTGTATATAACTAAATGGTATACATGTATTGTATATAACTAAATGGTATACTTGTATATAACTAAATGGTATACATGTATTGTATATAACTAAATGGTATACTTGTATATAACTAAATGGTATACATGTATTGTATATAACTAAATGGTATACTTGTATATAACTAAATGGTATACTTGTATTGTATATAACTAAATGGTATACTTGTATTGTATATAACTAAATGGTATACTTGTATTGTATATAACTAAATGGTATACATGTATTGTATATAACTAAATGGTATACTTGTATTGTATATAACTAAATGGTACACTTGTATTGTATATAACTAAATGGTATACATGTATTGTATATAACTAAATGGTATACTTGTATTGTATATAACTAAATGGTATACTTGTATATAACTAAATGGTATACTTGTATATAACTAAATGGTATACATGTATTGTATATAACTAAATGGTATACTTGTATTGTATATAACTAAATGGTATACTTGTATTGTATATAACTAAATGGTATACTTGTATTGTATATAACTAAATGGTATACATGTATTGTATATAACTAAATGGTATACTTGTATTGTATATAACTAAATGGTACACTTGTATTGTATATAACTAAATGGTATACATGTATTGTATATAACTAAATGGTATACTTGTATTGTATATAACTAAATGGTATACTTGTATATAACTAAATGGTATACTTGTATATAACTAAATGGTATATTTGTATTGTATATAACTAAATGGTATACTTGTATATAACTAAATGGTATACTTGTATTGTATATAACTAAATGGTATACTTGTATTGTATATAACTAAATGGTATACCTGTATTGTATATAACTAAATGGTATACTTGTATTGTATATAACTAAATGGTATACTTGTATTGTATATAACTAAATGGTATACTTGTATTGTATATAACTAAATGGTATACTTGTATTGTATATAACTAAATGATATACTTGTATTGTATATAACTAAATGGTATACATGTATTGTATATAACTAAATGGTATACTTGTATATAACTAAATGGTATACTTGTATTGTATATAACTAAATGGTATACTTGTATTGTATATAACTAAATGGTATACTTGTATTGTATATAACTAAATGGTATACTTGTATTGTATATAACTAAATGGTATACTTGTATTGTATATAACTAAATGGTATACCTGTATTGTATATAACTAAATGGTATACTTGTATTGTATATAACTAAATGGTATACTTGTATATAACTAAATGGTATACATGTATTGTATATAACTAAATGGTATACTTGTATTGTATATAACTAAATGGTATACTTGTATATAACTAAATGGTATACTTGTATTGTATATAACTAAATGGTATACTTGTATTGTATATAACTAAATGGTATACTTGTATTGTATATAACTAAATGGTACACTTGTATTGTATATAACTAAATGGTATACTTGTATTGTATATAACTAAATGGTATACTTGTATTGTATATAACTAAATGGTATACTTGTATTGTATATAACTAAATGGTATACTTGTATATAACTAAATGGTATACTTGTATTGTATATAACTAAATGGTATACTTGTATTGTATATAACTAAATGGTACACTTGTATATAACTAAATGGTATACATGTATTGTATATAACTAAACGGTATACTTGTATTGTATATAACTAAATGGTATACTTGTATTGTATATAATTAAATGGTATATTTGTATTGTATATAACTAAATGGTATACTTGTATATAACTAAATGGTATACTTGTATTGTATATAACTAAATGGTATACTTGTATTGTATATAACTAAATGGTATACTTGTATATAACTAAATGGTATACTTGTATTGTATATAACTAAATGGTACACTTGTATTGTATATAACTAAATGGTATACTTGTATTGTATATAACTAAATGGTATACTTGTATTGTATATAACTAAATGGTATACTTGTATTGTATATAACTAAATGGTATACTTGTATATAACTAAATGGTATACTTGTATTGTATATAACTAAATGGTATACTTGTATTGTATATAACTAAATGGTATACTTGTATTGTATATAACTAAATGGTATACCTGTATTGTATATAACTAAATGGTATACTTGTATTGTATATAACTAAATGGTATACTTGTATTGTATATAACTAAATGGTATACTTGTATTGTATATAACTAAATGGTATACTTGTATTGTATATAACTAAATGGTATACCTGTATTGTATATAATTAAATGGTATACTTGTATTGTATATAATTAAATGGTATACTTGTATTGTATATAACTAAATGGTATACTTGTATATAACTAAATGGTATACTTGTATTGTATATAACTAAATGGTACACTTGTATTGTATATAACTAAATGGTATATTTGTATTGTATATAACTAAATGGTATACTTGTATTGTATATAACTAAATGGTATACTTGTATTGTATATAACTAAATGGTATACTTGTATATAACTAAATGGTATACTTGTATTGTATATAACTAAATGGTATACTTGTATTGTATATAACTAAATGGTATACTTGTATTGTATATAACTAAATGGTATACTTGTATTGTATATAACTAAATGGTATACTTGTATTGTATATAACTAAATGGTATACTTGTATTGTATATAACTAAATGGTATACTTGTATTGTATATAACTAAATGGTATACTTGTATTGTATATAACTAAATGGTATACTTGTATTGTATATAACTAAACGGTATACTTGTATTGTATATAACTAAATGGTATACTTGTATTGTATATAACTAAATGGTATACCTGTATTGTATATAATTAAATGGTATACTTGTATTGTATATAATTAAATGGTATACTTGTATTGTATATAACTAAATGGTATACTTGTATATAACTGAATGGTATACTTGTATTGTATATAACTAAATGGTACACTTGTATTGTATATAACTAAATGGTATATTTGTATTGTATATAACTAAATGGTATACTTGTATTGTATATAACTAAATGGTATACTTGTATTGTATATAACTAAATGGTATACTTGTATTGTATATAACTAAATGGTACACTTGTATTGTATATAACTAAATGGTATATTTGTATTGTATATAACTAAATGGTATACTTGTATTGTATATAACTAAATGGTATACTTGTATTGTATATAACTAAATGGTATACTTGTATTGTATATAACTAAATGGTATACTTGTATTGTATATAACTAAATGGTATACTTGTATTGTATATAACTAAATGGTATACTTGTATTGTATATAACTAAATGGTATACTTGTATTGTATATAACTAAATGGTATACTTGTATATAACTAAATGGTATACTTGTATTGTATATAACTAAATGGTATACTTGTATATAACTAAATGGTATACTTGTATTGTATATAACTAAATGGTATACTTGTATTGTATATAACTAAATGGTATACTTGTATTGTATATAACTAAATGGTATACTTGTATTGTATATAACTAAATGGTATACTTGTATTGTATATAACTAAATGGTATACTTGTATTGTATATAACTAAATCGTATACTTGTATTGTATATAACTAAATGTATACTTGTATTGTATATAACTAAATGGTATACTTGTATTGTATATAACTAAATGGTATACTTGTATTGTATATAACTAAATGGTATACATGTATTGTATATAACTAAATGGTATACTTGTATTGTATATAACTAAATGGTATACTTGTATTGTATATAACTAAATGGTATACTTGTATTGTATATAACTAAATGGTATACTTGTATATAACTAAATGGTATACTTGTATTGTATATAACTAAATGGTATACATGTATTGTATATAACTAAATGGTATACTTGTATAGTTACAGAATGGCTGCTGTCAAGTCTCTCTATCTCTTATTGGCTATCGCTGCTGTGGCCACAGCTACATACACCAAACGAACTAACTACAGGCCTTCACCACCTGCCCACTACAACCCAAGTCCCACACCACCTGCCCACTACAACCCAAGACCCACACCACCTGCCCACTACAACCCAAGACCCACACCACCTGCCCACTACAACCCAAGACCCACACCACCTGCCCACTACAACCCAAGACCCACACCACCTGCCCACTACAACCCAAGACCCACACCACCTGCCCACTACAACCCAAGACCCACACCACCTGCCCACTACAACCCAAGACCGACACCACCTGCCCACTACAACCCAAGACCGACACCACCTGCCCACTACAACCCAAGACCCACACCACCAACACAACATTACCGTCCCAGACCTCAGCCTGGCCACACCGTCAGTAAGTACCAAGGGCGCAACCCTAGAGCCTTCTTATATGAGACTGTCTATGTACGTTTGTTTTGTTTGTTTGTTCGTCCGTTCATTTGTTTCTCACACATGCAGGTACATATGGTCATTTTATATTGTAGTAGACAAATGTACCTGCTACGAGAAAGGTAACTACTATTCACCAGTATCTAGTGACAACTGTAGAAGTTTTACTCAAAGAACTGCCTTCCTACCAGCTCAAACACAACAATGTCCCTATGGAACTCAGTTTGATGTGAATACTTGTGTATGTAACCATGCATCAGCTACTAAATGCCCAAGTTACTGCCCAGCTAAAGCATACCACGCTCCTGCTACTGCTCACAGTAAGTCTATGATCTCAGGCTAAATAATAACTGCTCATCCATTGACGTCTAATGCAATAGTTATAGTATTATCTCCCAGAACAGATGTCTATGAATATTTTGTGTATCTTACAGAAACCTGCACGCAGAATGGTAACATCTATGCCCAAGTTCCTAACACAAACTGCAACCAGTTTACTCAGGCTACAGCTACCCTCCCACCCCAGAGGCATTACTGTCCCCGAGGGCTACAGTTTGATTTAGCTACATGCGTATGCAACTACCTTAAAAACACCAAATGTTATTATTGATTAGTTTGTTGACTCTTTAGCAGGAGTTTGAAGGGAATGGGTCTCAACTCATAGTTTTAAGTAATATTAAACGTGTTTGCTCTTTTCCATGTTTTTCACAATGTTCTGTTTCTAGTTTTGTTTGTGATTTGTTAATAAACATTTACCTTTCATCTCCTTGTTGTCTTCTGTGAACAAATAACAGCTATTTATGGAGACAGCTCCTTCTAATTATTTTCTCCTAGTACCAGGTAAAACTGGTTTTTGAGGTGAGATGATACAGCTTTTGTATTAGATGACAAAAACTGGAACAGATTTGTTAGATACCGCATCTGTTAAATAAGGGTGAGACAATTCTAGAACTAGTGTTACATACTGTATGCATTTGTTGCTGTGTTCATGCTGTATGATTAGCGGAAGCAACGCCAATATTAATTCTGAACTATAAAGACATATTATATAGACAGTATATTATGTAGACAGTATATTATATAGACAGTATATTATATAGACAGTATATTATGTAGACAGTATATTATGTAGACAGTATATTATGTAGACAGTATATTATATAGACAGTATACTATGTAGACAGTATATTATGTAGACAGTATATTATGTAGACAGTATACTATATAGACAGTATACTATATAGACAGTATATTATATAGACAGTATATTATATAGACAGTATATTATATAGACAGTATATTATATAGACAGTATACTATATAGACATTATATTATATAGACAGTATATTATATAGACAGTATACTATGTAGACAGTATATTATGTAGACAGTATATTATATAGACAGTATATTATATAGACAGTATATTATGTAGACAGTATATTATATAGACAGTATATTATGTAGACAGTATATTATATAGACAGTATATTATATAGACAGTATACTATGTAGACAGTATATTATATAGACAGTATATTAGATAGACAGTATATTATATAGACAGTATATTATATAGACAGTATATTATATAGACAGTATATTATATAGACAGTATATTATATAGACAGTATATTATATAGACAGTATATTATATAGACAGTATATTATATAGACAGTATATTATATAGACAGTATACTATATAGACAGTATACTATGTAGACAGTATATTATATAGACAGTATATTATGTAGTTAGTATATTATATAGACAGTATATTATGTAGACAGTATAATATATAGACAGTATATTATATAGACAGTATATTATATAGACAGTATATTATGTAGACAGTATATTATGTAGACAGTATATTATATAGACAGTATATTATGTAGACAGTATACTATGTAGACAGTATATTATATAGACAGTATATTATATAGACAGTATATTATGTGGACAGTATAATATATAGACAGTATATTATATAGACAGTATATTATATAGACAGTATATTATATAGACAGTATATTATGTAGACAGTATATTATGTAGACAGTCTATTATATAGACAGTATACTATGTAGACAGTATATTATATAGACAGTATATTATATAGACAGTATATTATGTAGACAGTATATTATATAGACAGTATACTATGTAGACAGTATATTATGTAGACAGTATATTATATAGACAGTATATTATATAGACAGTATATTATATAGACAGTATATTATATAGACAGTATACTATATAGACAGTATACTATGTAGACAGTATATTATATAGACAGTATAATATGTAGACAGTATATTATATAGACAGTATACTATGTAGACAGTATATTATGTAGACAGTATATTATATAGACAGTATATTATATAGACAGTATATTATATAGACAGTATATTATATAGACAGTATACTATATAGACAGTATACTATGTAGACAGTATATTATATAGACAGTATAATATGTAGACAGTATATTATATAGACAGTATATTATGTAGACAGTATATTATGTAGACAGTATATTATATAGACAGTATATTATGTAGTCAGTATATTATATAGACAGTATATTATGTAGACAGTATATTATGTAGACAGTATACGATGTAGACAGTAAATTATATAGACAGTATACTATGTAGACAGTATATTATGTAGACAGTATATTATATAGACAGTATATTATGTAGACAGTATATTATGTAGACAGTATATTATGTAGACAGTATATTATGTAAGTAGTAATATACGAGCAGATCTCCCTACCAAGTGTTTTTTTGTGGATTGGATTCTGGGGTTGATGCAATGGGTTACGGCGTTGAATGGTTTCGCCGAGTTAATATTGTATTTCATTTGAGGGGCATTTGAGTGGCACTTGAGTGGCATTTAAGTGGCATTTGAGTTTCGATTTTTTTTTTTACTTAATTTGAACTTATATGGCATGTAGATTTTGAATGTATGGCATTTAAGTTTTGATAATTTTTTTACATAACTCGAACTCATATGACATCTTGAGAGAGAGAGGAGAGAAGAACGAGGAGATATAACTACATTGAATCAATATATGATTATATACATTTATTACATAGTAAGTAGGGAAAATATCCTTGTATAATATAGATAGAGCTAGTAAATACTAAGTAATACAAAGCACTACAACTTGTAATGACAATCAATACATAGTCTTTTTCTTTACAATGATGTCATTGATGTGCTGTTATATCTTAGGAAGGAAGAATTCTGTTCTATGTACTTTTGATTCCGTAATGAACTAAAATAAAAAGTGATGTATTAGTATAGGATGATTAAACAAAAATGTAAAATAATTACATGAATTTGAATTATAGTTCTTCTTACATTGGTTAGTTAACATTATATAGAAAAGGGAAGTAACTCACCAAGTTATATGGTTCAGTTTGTTTTTTCTTGAGCATAATTTTCATCAAGTGTTTTTGATTCTCTCTCTTCTATCTAAAGCAAAACAAAAAATACTTGCTTTATAAATAATTTTTTATCTAATTGGAAGTATTACTTATATCAGTTAGTTTCCATTAAATAAAAAAACACTCACTGAGTTGTATTGACTGGCTTGCTCTTCTTGAGTATAGTTTTCACCAGGGGGTGTTGGTTCTCTCAAAGTCGTAGAAGATGCATTTCCCGCTCCCATTGAAAGCACTAAGACCTTGTTCTCAACAACCTCATCTGTAGTAAAGTACTTCAACTGGTTGGAATCATCAAGTTTGTTGGATAGGTTTTGAGCTGTTTCTATCGCTTGTAATGCTGTGAATGTGATTATATCATGTCGATGATAACCAAATCTACTAACTTCACGATTTCTTTGAAGTATGACTCCTGTTCCAATCTGTTTGATCTCGCTAGCATGTTTTTCAGGTATATATAGAACTCCCATCATCAAACCATCGTATTGCAAACATCTGTAGTTTACCAGTAGCGCATCCATCACAACTTCTCCATTAGGTAATGTTAACTGAGTTGATATTTGAGGAGATTCAAAACTGATTACACTTCCAACAGCGAATTGAGAGAGTGTTGCGATACGAACCATACTGATCAACTGGCTAGGTGTTTTTTTTTTATTAATCTACTTAGCTGTTTAGCTTCCTCAATGGAAATATTGGATGGGAAGTTGATTGGGTGAAATATTGGATGCTTGTCTGAATCGAATCCCATAAAAACCACCAGTTTTGGAACATCCGGTTGTGTTGGAGCTAATTTGTTGTAATCCTCATTTCTCACCATGGACCTCACTTGTCGTCTGTTGCCAAATGTTTCGACATTGTAGCGAATAATACATAAGTTTTTATATACATCCCCAGATGGTCTTTCGATGGAGATTATCTCGAGAAGCGATGGTGTTTGATTTAAGTGAAGTGGTTGAAACCTTCCAATCATTACTCTTTCATTGGTATCGCAAGAATTGAGTAAACTAGCAGCATTTTTCGACAAGCAGGAAAGATGAGAAATAGATGGTGCTTTCAAAGTTCAAGCATAGTCAATCGTTTTATTTCTATCCGAATCCCATGGCTTTGGTCGAACTGTTTTCAGTTTCCTCCTTATTATATGTGAATCAGGAGGGATATTTTCTTTATCATCAGAGTATGGTTCGAATGTTGAGAGAAATGAGGTATTGCGGTCTTCATTCATATTCGGAGCAATCAGTGAGAAGTTGAACTGAAAAGAGAGTAAAAACTATGTAACAGATGGTTGGAATTTTGAAAATTATTTGAAAAGAATAAACTAACTAGATATTTATAAAATAAATACATAATCAAAACCATAATAATTTTTCTGATGCGTTATGGTGAAACTATTTGATCTTTTATTAATAAGAACAAATTATTAAAACATAAAATTAACTTTCTGAAGCATTATAGCAAATCTAGTTGAACTTTTCTATCAATATATGTTAAAGAATTATTTAGTGATTCTCACCTTATTGACTGAAAGTCTTTCTATCGTTTCAAGTAAATGTAGCAGTTGCTGTGTAGATGTTGCTTCTTCGCTAGCTATTGTAGAACTGGATGCTTTCTGTGTGAAAACACTGGTTCTTAAATAGCTGAAGTCGCACTGATTAACCCTATGAAAACCATCTCGTGACACCTTTTTTATAATATATCTGTGATTCAACAATTTTTCACGCAATATTCCCGCGAAAGCATTGGTTTTTATTCGCGTGAGAATCATTTTTTTACTCCCGCAAAAGCAACGGTTTTTATTCCCATGGAAATAATTGTTTTATTCCCGCGAAAGCATTGGTTTCTATTCGCGTGAAAATAAAATTTGTATTCCCGCGAAAGCAACGGTTTCTATTCGCGTGAAAATAAAGTATTTATTCCCGCGAAAACATTGGTTTTTGTTCGCGTGAAAATAAAATTTGTATTCCCGCGAAAGCAACGGTTTCCATTCGCGTGAAAATAAATTATTTATTCCCGCAAAAGCATTGGTTTGTATTCGCGTGAAAATAAAATTTTTATTCCCGCGAAAGCAACGGTTTCCATTTGCTTGAAAATAAATTATTTATTCCTGCGAAAGCATTGGTTTGTATTCGCGTGAAAATAAATTATTTATTCCCGCGAAAGCAACAGTTTCCATTCGCGTGAAAATAAATTATTTATTCCCGCGAAAGCATTGGTTTGTATTCGCGTGAAAATAAAGTATTTATTCCCGTGAAAACATTGGTTTTTATTCGCGTGAAAATAAATTATTTATTCCCGCAAAAACATTGGTTTTTATTCGCGTGAAAATAAATTATTTATTCCCGCGAAAACATTGGTTTGTATTCGCGTGAAAATAAAAATTTTTATTCCCGCGAAAGCAACAGTTTCCATTCGCGAGAAAATAGATTATTTATTCCCGCGAAAACATTGGTTTTCATTCGCGTGAAAATAAATCATTTATTCCCGCGAAAACATTGGATTTCATTCGCGTGAAAATAAATTTTTTATTCCCGCGAAAGCAACGGTTTCCATTCGCGTGAAAAAAATGCTGATTCATAGATATATTATAATAAAGGTTGGTTCGTGATGGTATTCATAGAGTTTAATCAGTGCAACTTTTGCTATATAAGAAGCACTGTTTTCATACAGAAAGCATTCACTTCATCGTTAGTAACTGAAGGAACAAGATCTACTACATCATCATCTACTACAGTACTCCTTCTTGATCATCTGAATTACATAGGAAAACAGCTGAAGTTCAAACAACTATGCATATAATTCATCTAATTCAAAGACAAAGAAAAAACAAGTCTTCATTTGTGATGTAAGTATTTATATTTTGTTTTAACTGTAATCAATTTAAACGTGAAGACATTTTCTGAAAAAACATGATTATTCACTATTTAAGCCATCAAAAATGTTGTATGTAAGTTTTAATTATGATTTATTATTATTATTTTAGGACTTCAAAATGAAAAAAAGTACTCCTTCTTCATACGAATTTTATAGAGAGCAGCTCAAGTTCAAACAACTAGAAATATCATTCATCTAATTCAAAGAAAGACAAGTCTTCATTTCTGATGTAAGTATTCACATTCTATTACAATAGTAATCAATCCAAGTGCAGATGTATATTGAAAAAAATTGAAACCGTAGTCTTTTTTTATTTTTTGCTACAAAGCATTATCATTTTTTTTAGAATAACAAAGAGCTAGAGTATTAACTGAAGCCACTACTTATATTGTATATAAATAATGTGTCGAGTAACAAACAACAGATATGTAACAAACACTATTTATAATGAAAAAAGAGAAATGAAAAAAAATCGGAATTGTTTTGAAAATACTAAAGACTCCATCGGATGGATAGATGATAGTTTACTCCTTACTTCCTCGTTGTTTTTACAACGAACTTTTCCTGATACCACTACAATAATTTATGTCGTCGCAACTTATCCGGATAATCACTGTAGTCTTTTGTCATTAAAATTACAAAAAACTATAGCGGAACTTTCCCCAACGGACTTTTTCAAGTTCATTTACACTGAACTCTCTTTTTATGAAAGAGAGACTTTAATGCTTGATGAAAGTTATCGAAGAAAATCATTTCTTACAAACTGGAGACGAGTAGGTAAACATTGTGGTGAAAACATGGCTGGAGCTGGTTTCTATAACCTTGAAAAAGACAACGCTGCTCGATGTGTTTTTTGCCAAGGGGTATTACTAAACTGGAAGGATGTAGATGAACATCCGATGAAAGAACATGCTAAAAGTTTTCCGTTTTGTCGATTTGTTAGAGGATTTAACACTCACAATCGTGTGTATAGACCTAGGAAACTACTTGCAGATGAAATGAAAAACATCTCAATTGTCAAAAGTTATACGATGGAAGAACAAAAAACTAGAAGAGGAGATTTAACTGCAGAAGTATTACCTCTAGGTATATTGATTGATCGTGCTGG
The DNA here is from genome assembly GCA_945261195.1 of Cryptosula pallasiana. Classification (NCBI taxonomy): domain Eukaryota; kingdom Metazoa; phylum Bryozoa; class Gymnolaemata; order Cheilostomatida; family Cryptosulidae; genus Cryptosula; species Cryptosula pallasiana. The sequence continues at coordinate 57,639,740 of OX183132.1, forward strand.
TACACCTCGTTTTGCTACTGAAACATCTAGAGAAGACAGTTTCAAACAATAGAAGGGTAAAGTTTCCATGAAACTCCTTTCCAATGCAGGTTTTTACTATACTAAGTTCGGAGATAGTGTAAAATGCTTCTTATGCTCGGGTGAACTTAAAGAATGGAAAGAGAGTGATCTAACGTGGGAGGAACACTGTCGATGGTTTCCAGACTGTTCTTTTTTACTCAGGAGTAAAGGCGAAGAGTATGTTGAGGATGTTTATGCGCGAACGGAAAAAGGCAAAAGGTGTGAGCGACGGGTTGAAAAATATCGAGAAAAAGTGAAACGAATAACACAAAACAATGACACCGAAGAAATGAAACTTATCTGCAAAAAACTAGGATACAGTCACAACGATATCGAGCAAGTTTTAGTGTTAAATGGAAAACCTTTTGAGCGAATAGGTTTTATGATTGAAGCCTTACATACTTTTGAAAATGATTTTACATCTGTTGAGAATTCGTCAACAGTGTTAAAAAATGATGCTAAATCAATTGAATCGTTAAAAAAAGATAAAGATCAGACTAAGCAAAGCAAACTCGCTCAAAGTGTGTCTGAGTCACATGAAATAAAAGTAATCGCAAATCATATCTCTCTTCCATGCGATCATCTCATTTACTGTAGTGAGTGTAAGGAAAAAGCACTTACTGAATGCTCATCAGAAGTAAAATCTTGTCCAATCGATGGTTGTCAGGTTGAAATTAAAGCATTTATGAAGATCTACATGAGCTAGCATAACAATTAACCTCAAATAAAAGAAAAAAGTTATGAATGATTAAATAGGTATTTCAATTTGAAAACGAATCATTCTCGTTTTGTAATTCAACGGAATAGCAACAAATATGTTACGTGTTGAAGACTTTGCTCACCAAGAAGCTTCCGATGCTATAGGACCTAAGGCTTTTTTGGCTGAGGTTTCTGATGAAATGTTGAGGATTTGTTTTACGGAAGAATGTGTATACTGTGTGCTAGGAGGAAGTTTTTACAAGCAAGCAACCAATCTATCACTACTAAACTGTTACTGTTCACACGTTGATGACCAATGTATCACTTGTAAAAGATATGCTGAAATGGTTGAAGGCGCTACACCTACCAAAAAAGAATTGGGTGATGCTATCGACTGGATTGATAGAAGACAAGTTTTGAAAAACGCTAAAATGGGTTTTTTGGTGCATGATGAATGGATTAATGCTTTTTTGGATCTTTCCTCCGATCATTTGAAGTCTCCCTTTATGTTAACAAATTTGAGAGCACGATTAAATCCCTACCTATTACCTGCTAGTCAGAGCAAACTGGCTTATCAACGTCTAAAGGATAAATTGCTTGCGATAGCGGAAGGATATCCATATGCTCATACTCCTGATGAAAAAGAAGACTCAGTCAACTCGATAATAACTATTGATTCGACAAATATATCTGAGGACTCATAAAAGAACTGCTACAAAAAATCTTGCTTCATTTATCTCTGAACTACAGAAGAAACATGAGTGGAAAAACTCAAGGATTCAAGTCAATTGCTACATTGGCTGATTTTGTTCCTGAGTTCATAAGGACTCATTTTGAACACATTCCTTTAGAGCGTTCGAATCCTCTTTTTGTTCAACCCATCACCGAAGAAGTATTTTATTTTGTGTTCGGATTCAATCTAGTTCGTAAATCAATACAAAGCATGCTTTTGAGCTGTAATTGTATTTCAAGAGCAAATCCTCTCGAATGCTTAAACTGTTCTATGAGCTTTGATCCAAAAGTATGCTGCCCGCAAGACAAGTTGATAGACTTTGAAGATCTCAAAAGAGCGATCGAACTGATTGATATAAAGCAATGTTTGAAAGATGCTGAACTAGGTGATTTGATAGATATTTCGATTTTAAAAGGTTTGACTTCATTTCGCTGGACAGGAGCACATGTTCTTTTGTCTCAATCTCGATTGGAACCATACTTACATTTTGGTAACCACTTTGATGAGATTGTTTCACATCTTCAAAATCAGCTGAGAGAGCTGAATAAGCCACTAGCCACTTACGTATAAATAGAAAAAACATCAAGAAAGAAAGTATTCAACTTTCAACACAAAAGCAAAAACATTTTAAAAAATGAGCTGCGTATTTATCTTGCTGCTGGCACTAACATTTTCCAATGTTAGTGGAGTATTCTATACCAACAAAATTGATGAATGTATAGCCGGAGCTATGGATAAGAATGATGTCTTGGTTTTTTCACCTTTCGAAAGGACTATACGATATAAAGATGAAAATGGAAAAAACTGTGTGCGACTCTACCCTCCTGACTTATTATATTGTGGTTTTTTCACCCCTCGAAGCGCTTCTTGGATCTGCAAGAGCACAACTTCTACAGATGCTGTGTCTTATAATACTCCAACAAAATACACTCTGAATCAGGAGGAATGTGTAATAGGAGTTAAAAATGATACAAAAGGACTTACTCAAAATACAAAATTATTTCGGAATGGGGAACTATGTGCATTTGAATACAACACCTCACGTTTGTTCTGCCCAATAACAGAAGAGTTTGAGACATTCAAATTTGCATGCGTGCGATGCAATCGTTCGATCAACAAGGAACCAAAACCAGCTAACATCACTAACATCAAAGATTCATCACTTTCGAGTTTTGACAGTTTCAAAACTAGTGGAGTGTTTTATAGCAACAAAATTGATAAATGTCTAGCTGGAGCTATGGAAAAAAACGATGTCTTGGTTTTTTCACCTTTTGAAAGGACTATACGATATAAAGATGAAAATGGAAAAAACTGTGTGAGACTCTACCCTTCCGACTATATGTATTGGGTTTTTTCATCCCTCAAAACGCTTCTTGGATCTGTAAGAGTGAAGATTCTACAGATACTGTGTCTTGTAATATTCCAAAATACACTTTGGATCAAGAGGAATGTAAAATAGGTATTAAAAATAATACGGAAGGACTTACTCAAAATACAAAAGTATTTCGAAATGGGAAATTATGTGCATTTCAATACACCACCTCACGTGTGATCTGTCCACTAAGAAAAGAGTTTGAGACATTCAAATTTGCATGCTTACAATGCAATCATTCGATCAACGAGGAATCAATTCCAGCTAACATCACTATCATCAATGATATCGAAGGTGTAAATGAGAAATCAAATCCAGCTAACATCACTAACATCAATGACATCAAAGGTGTGAATTCATCATTTTCGAGTTTCGACAGTTTCAATGTCAGCGAAGTATTTTATGTCGATGAAAGCAAAACTTCTACAGATACCCTGGCCTGTAATACGCCAAAAAAATACACTCTGAATCAGGAGAAATGCACATTAGAGATTAAAAATAATACGGAAGGTCTTACTCAAAATACAAAACTATTTTGGAATGGGGAATTATGCGTATTTGAACACCTCACGTTTGATCTGTCCACTAACAGAAGAGTTTGAGACAACCAACTTTGCATGCGTGGAATGCAATCATTTGACCAACGAGAAGCCGAAAATAGCTACTATCATCACTAACATCAATGGTATTGAAGGTGTAAATTTGTCATTTTCGAGTTTTGAAAGTTTGAAGTCTATTCAAAACAAGATTATCATCAGTATCACATGTCAAGGAGATAACAAAGACAAATGCAATCCCAAGGTTATATATATAGAACTTTAGTTGAAGCATATTAACCAAAGTCCACCGAAATGCAAGACAGTTAACTCTAGATGATGAAAGCATAAACTAGGATAAAAGTCTCTCTCTGAATAAAAATGAAATACCAAATCTATCTTCTACTATTCCCAATCCTAAGCAGTTATTGTCTTGTAACAGATATTCAACCATTCACTTTATCTCATACAGTTTACGGATGTTATAGGGGAGTTCTTAATATGGAAGCGGTTAATTCAGTAACTCGTATTTTAAGACTAAACTTAAAATATCGTATGCGTACACTCACATGCTTCATCGAACCTGCTCACCTACGTAGAAGCTGTGACACTCGTGATATGTGGCCTCAACACTACTTTGTTTGCAAAACCGATGAAGCTTTAAATTACATCAGTTTATACGATGAAGGATTACTAACTACGACTCGAAGAACAACTCCAACAACAACCACTGCAACTCCACATACAAGGACAACAATCACCACAACTCCACAGACAACAACCCCGCAGACAACGACGACAAAAACTACAAACAAGTCAGTGGTTCCAGCTTTATCACCATCAATTCCATCTCTTCCACAAGCTCTGGGTTTAGTCGATTTAATTTTGGAACACCCAAGCCCTACAAACTCTACTATATACAATTATGAAGAAACCGAAACTACTACTGATTGCGTGTGTGATAGATACATCATATGCGAAAACAATTCAATAGCAATTACAAATTCAACACCACCGATTTAGAGAGTTTTTATTTATAATGATTTGGAGGATTTTTAGAAACTTTCTTTGTCTGTATCGGAAGATAGTAAACTTAAACTTGAAGAAAATCTTCTCATCATCATTGAACCTGAATGTGATGATATTTCTTGTAAAGTCATCAAATACTTTACAAATTAAAAAGTTTTTATAGACTTTAACACTATATATTCAACCTATTACACTTTATTATGATATCTATTTTATCACATTCACCAGTAAGCAAACAATGTAATAATTATTAAGTAATAATAAAACTATAACAATAACTATAACATTGTAGATAGTTATATCATATACAAAAACAATTCAGTGGCAATTACAACTCCATCTTCATCAAAATGTCGTCATATGAGTTCGAATTATGTAAAAAAATTATCAAAACTTAAATGCCATACATTCAAAATCTAGCTGCCATATGAGTTCAAATTAAGTAAAAAAACAATCAAAACTCAAATGCCACTTAAATGCCACTCAAGTGCCACTCAAATGCCCCTCAAATGAAATACAATATTAACTCGGCGAATCCGTCCAACGCCGTAACCCATTGCATTCACCCCAGAATCCAATCCACAAAAAAACACTTGGTAGGGAGATCTGCTCATATATTACTACTTATGTAGACAGTATATTATATAGACAGTATACTATATAGACAGTATATTATGTAGACAGTATATTATGTAGACAGTATACTATATAGACAGTATATTATGTAGACAGTATATTATATAGACAGTATACTATGTAGACAGTATAGCCTACTATGTATACAGTATACTATATAGACAGTATACTATGTAGACAGTATATTATATAGACAGTATATTATATAGACAGTATATTATATAAACAGTATATTATATAGACAGTATATTATATAGACAGTATACTATGTAGACAGTATACTATGTAGACAGTATATTATATAGACAGTATATTATGTAGACAGTATATTATATAGACAGTATATTATATAGACAGTATACTATATAGACAGTATACTATATAGACAGTATATTAGATAGACAGTATACTATATAGACAGTATACTATGTAGACAGTATATTATATAGACAGTATATTATGTAGACAGTATATTATATAGTCAGTACACTATGTAGACAGTATATTATGTAGACAGTATATTATATAGACAGTATATTATGTATACAGTATACTATATAGACAGTATACTATGTAGACAGTATAATATATAGACAGTATACTATGTAGACAGTATAGCCTACTATGTATACAGTATACTATATAGACAGTATATTATGTATACAAAATATTATATAGACAGTATACTATATACACAGTATGCTATGTAGACAGTATATTATATAGACAGTATATTATGTAGACAGTATATTATATAGTCAGTATATTATGTAGACAGTATATTATATAGACAGTATATTATATAGACAGTATATTATATAGACAGTATATTATATAGACAGTATATTATGTAGACAGTATATTATATAGTCAGTACACTATGTAGACAGTATATTATGTAGACAGTATATTATATAGACAGTATATTATATAGTCAGTACACTATGTAGACAGTATATTATGTAGACAGTATATTATATAGACAGTATATTATGTAGACAGTATATTATATAGACAGTATATTATATAGACAGTATACTATGTAGACAGTATAGCCTACTATGTATACAGTATACTATATAGACAGTATATTATGTATACAGTATACTATATAGACAGTATATTATGTATACAGTATACTATATAGACAGTATACTATGTAGACAGTATATTATATAGACAGTATATTATATAGACAGTATATTATATAGACAGTATATTATATAGACAGTATATTATGTAGACAGTATATTATATAGACAGCATATTATATAGTCAGTATATTATGTAGACAGTATATTATATAGACAGTATATTATGTAGACAGTATATTATATAGTCAGTATATTATATAGACAGTATACTATATAGACAGTATATTATGTAGACAGTATATTATATAGACAGTATATTATATAGACAGTATACTATGTAGACAGTATAGCCTACTATGTATACAGTATACTATATAGACAGTATATTATGTATACAGTATACTATATACACAGTATGCTATGTAGACAGTATATTATATAGACAGTATATTATGTAGACAGTATATTATATAGTCAGTATATTATGTAGACAGTATATTATATAGACAGTATATTATATAGACAGTATATTATATAGACAGTATATTATATAGACAGTATATTATGTAGACAGTATATTATATAGTCAGTACACTATGTAGACAGTATATTATGTAGACAGTATATTATATAGACAGTATATTATATAGTCAGTACACTATGTAGACAGTATATTATGTAGACAGTATATTATATAGACAGTATATTATGTAGACAGTATATTATATAGACAGTATATTATATAGACAGTATACTATGTAGACAGTATAGCCTACTATGTATACAGTATACTATATAGACAGTATATTATGTATACAGTATACTATATAGACAGTATACTATGTAGACAGTATATTATATAGACAGTATATTATATAGACAGTATATTATATAGACAGTATATTATATAGACAGTATATTATGTAGACAGTATATTATATAGACAGTATATTATATAGACAGTATATTATGTATACAGTATATTATGTAGACAGTATATTATGTAGACAGTATATTATATAGACAGTATATTATATAGACAGTATATTATGTATACAGTATACTATATAGACAGTATATTATATAGACAGTATATTATATAGACAGTATATTATGTAGACAGTATATTATGTAGACAGTATACTATATAGACAGTATATTATATAGACAGTATATTATGTAGACAGTATGATATATAGACAGTATACTATATAGACAGTATATTATATAGACAGTATATTATATAGACAGTATATTATATAGACAGTATATTATGTAGACAGTATATTATGTAGACAGTATATTATATAGACAGTATATTATATAGACAGTATATTATATAGACAGTATATTATATAGACAGTATATTATATAGACAGTATATTATATAGACAGTATGTTATATAGACACTATATTATATAGACAGTATATTATATAGACAGTATATTATATAGACAGTATATTATGTAGACAGTATATTATATAGACAGTATACTATATAGACAGTATATTATGTAGACAGTATATTATATAGACAGTATATTATATAGACAGTATATTATGTAGACAGTATACTATGTAGACAGTATATTATGTAGACAGTATACTATATAGACAGTATATTATGTAGACAGTATATTATGTAGACAGTATATTATTTAGACAGTATATTATATAGACAGTATATTATGTAGACAGTATATTATATAGACAGTATACTATATAGACAGTATATTATGTAGACAGTATATTATATAGACAGTATATTATATAGACAGTATATTATGTAGACATTATATTATATAGACAGTATATTATATAGACAGTATATTATGTAGACAGTATATTATGTAGACAGTATATTATATAGACAGTATATTATGTAGACAGTATATTATGTAGACAGTATACTATGTAGACAGTATGTTATATAGACAGTATATTATATAGACAGTATATTATGTAGACAGTATATTATATAGACAGTATACTATATAGACAGTATATTATGTAGACAGTATATTATATAGACAGTATATTATATAGACAGTATATTATGTAGACAGTATATTATATAGACAGTATATTATATAGACAGTATATTATGTAGACAGTATATTATGTAGACAGTATATTATATAGACAGTATATTATATAGACAGTATATTATGTAGACAGTATACTATGTAGACAGTATATTATATAGACAGTATATTATATAGACAGTATATTATGTAGACAGTATATTATATAAACAGTATACTATATAGACAGTATATTATATAGACAGTATATTATATAGACAGTATATTATATAGACAGTATATTATGTAGACAGTATACTGTGTAGACAGTATACTATGTAGACAGTATACTATGTAGACAGTATACTATATAGACAGTATATTATATAGACAGTATACTATGTAGACAGTATATTATGTAGACAGTATATTATGTAGACAGTATATTATATAGACAGTATACTATGTAGACAGTATATTATGTAGACAGTATATTATGTAGACAGTATATTATATAGACAGTATATTATATAGACAGTATATTATGTAGACAGTATACTATGTAGACAGTATATTATATAGACAGTATATTATATAGACAGTATATTATGTAGACAGTATATTATATAAACAGTATACTATATAGACAGTATATTATATAGACAGTATATTATATAGACAGTATATTATATAGACAGTATATTATGTAGACAGTATACTATGTAGACAGTATACTATGTAGACAGTATACTATGTAGACAGTATACTATATAGACAGTATATTATATAGACAGTATACTATGTAGACAGTATATTATGTAGACAGTATATTATATAGACAGTATACTATGTAGACAGTATATTATGTAGACAGTATACTATATAGACAGTATATTATATAGACAGTATATTATGTAGACAGTATATTATGTAGACAGTATATTATATAGACAGTATACTATGTAGACAGTATATTATGTAGACAGTATGTTATATAGACAGTATACTATGTAGACAGTATATTATGTAGACAGTATACTATATAGACAGTATATTATATAGACAGTATATTATGTAGACAGTATATTATGTAGACAGTATATTATGTAGACAGTATATTATATAGACAGTATATTATGTAGACAGTATATTATGTAGACAGTATACTATGTAGACAGTATATTATGTAGACAGTATATTATATAGACAGTATATCATGCAGTCAGTAGTAGCCAGGGGTGGATACAGGGGGTTAAAAGGGCTGCTTGTTCACGGAACTTTACAACAGATTCAACTACCAGTGGTGAACTGTCCCAAGGGTTTGGTAAACCTTTACTTGCAGCATATTAGCTTTCGAATTGTAACTAGTATGTTCTTTACCAATATTTGGGTAATTATCTAGCGCGTCAAATGTGATATCAAGTGTTGCACTGTTTTTATAGGACTATCATGTCATTCCACTCTACCACCATTCACCTTATCCGCACGCCATGTATGTGATTCATTGTACAATGTGTCTATCCAAATGCTTGATAGTGGTAATGATGTGAATTAGTGGCGTAGTTAGTTTAGGTAATGTGAACACACCTACACCTCTACCCTTTGGATCTCTACCCCATTCTCCCCTCTCCCTCTACATACACTCCCATTCCTCCTGCCCTCAAGGTCTTTTTCTTCCTACAGCAGGTGCGAACCTACCCAAAATGACCAGAAACTTGGGGTCCCAAAAGGCAGCTCTTCCCCCTCCCCACCCCCTTGTTTATGGACAGAAATAATCGCAGATCTGGGATGATTGACAGTCACTTTACCATCAAATTTCACCCTTTTTGGACACCAGGAAAACCCTTCCTTTCCCTCAAACGTCTACCCCGAGCTACCCCAAGCTACCCCGATCTATCCCGAGCTATCTCGAGTTACCCACAGCTACCCCAAGCTACCTCACGCTGACTCAAGCTGCATTACATCATCTCTCAACTGTAAAGATTGAAGGGCAGAACTACAGCAATAGGAGACACGCAATGACGATACGAGGGTGAGTAAAGATGAGAGGCCCCGGCTATGTTGAGAAGATGATGTAGCGGTGGTGCAACAGCTAGAGAAGAGGTGGAGCCTAAAGAACCAGATGAAAGACCATTTGTTAATTAGCCCTGTATTGATGTTGGTGAACAAGTATTATTATGTGGATTAGTTTTATCTTGTATTATTGTATTTGATGATTGGTGCTGTACATATTTGGTAAGACTTTCTTGTAAAAACCAGACCAACTTGTACAGTCTTGCAGAGCAACTTTAAGTCTCAGTTAGAGGGCCAGATACTTGTATCGTGTCTTGCTGGAATAAACTGTATTATCACTGGAACACTTTAAGCCTGTCAGGCCTGTTGGCTATTGCTAGGAGGAGGAGTAGTGGAGGAGAAGGAGATTATTGAGTGGAGCCTCAGTGGCAGGCTCTGCAACAGTCGGGAGCTGTGAGTCTGGGAGAGCAGTAGCTGATTTAGAGGAGAACTCTGTGGTAAAGCTAGTGGTGAAACTCAGTTACACTGTAACTGTGTCCGTGAAGGTGCAGCTCAGTAACACTGTAGCTGTGTCCGTGAAGGTGCTGCTCAGTAACACTGTAGCTGTGTCCATGAAGGTGCAGCTCAGTAACACTGTAACTGTGTCCATGAAGGTGCTGCTCAGTAACACTGTAGCTGTGTCCGTGAAGGTGCAGCCCAGTAACACTGTAGCTGTGTCCGTGAAGGTGCAGCCCAGTAACACTGTAGCTGTGTCCATAAAGGTGCAGCTCAGTAACACTGTAGCTGTGTCCATGAAGGTGCAGCCCAGTAACACTGTAGCTGTGTCCATGAAGGTGCAGCTCAGTAACACTGTAGCTGTGTCCATAAAGGTGCAGCTCAATAACACTGTAGCTGTGTACGTGAAGGTGGCAAAATACTTCACAGTGTTATGCACGTACAATGTGGAACAATATGGATGGAATAATATTATATGGTTGGGTTGGTATTACATTGTAGTAGATTTTGGTCAGTTACCACAAAATGCTACTATGCTCAAGTATTCTACCTCCCTCCGGAGTGAAAACTGCCAGTATGGCTAGGACCACTTGTTCAAGTGACTTTATTATCTTGATACAGAGCCCACAGCCCAGACACATTAGTCCAGTTGTTTCTGTACAGATAAACTTATTTGTATTCTGTACGGCTCTAGGGAGGCTATCCTCTAGTATACAATGGCAAGAGTAAGTGCAGTCAACAAAAGCTAAGAGTATATAGAGAATTCAGCCTATTATAGGCGGGAGCACAGGAAGCATAAATTGTCATAAACAATGAAATGTCCAAAACACGGATGGTAACCAATCATGCGTACAGGAAGTAAAGTAGACAAATAATAATGCATGGCTAAATATACTAACAAATATGAGAATAATGCAAATAGTTGAATGGAATACGTGCCCAAGGACAAAGGGGCGGAGTTGAAATGTCTGCTGGTAAGTGTTTCCATCTCCGGCTTAGTCCTAGGGCTTACTGTGGCCTGGTTTCCACCTTTCTCTGGAGTTGTTTAAGTTCTGAATTTAGCCTTTTGAAGTTCTACAGCTATTTTCAGGATCCTAGGCTTAGTTAGAAATTTGACTCTGAGCCAGTAAAGGTTACCACTGGCCCTGCCGGGGTCACCATCGGCCCTGCAGGGATTTATACCAGCCCTGTCATGTTTATGACGCAGGAAAGGCAACAATGCTCTCTCTAGTACTGCAACGGGGACAACTATTTGCCTGTTGCTTGTGTTGAGTCATCGCTAGAGGGTGTCTCTGGCCAACAGAGACACCCTCCAGGTAGGTAAGTGCTTGTAAAAGTGAGTGTTTACAGGGTATGTCTATAACATCCTACCTATGGTTTAGTATGGTAAACTATAATATATCATTATATGGTAATGGTTATATGTTATGGTATGGATTGGTATTATATGGTACGATATGGTATGGCTCAGTGTTGGGTAATGTAATACGCTGTGGTAGATTTTAGTATGGGGTGGTATGGTAACGCATAACCTTCTGGGAGATGCTAAAATAAGGTAGTGAGAAAGCTGTAAGGCATTGGCTTGTAGAAGTTGAACTGTTTATTTATTTTGGTTTGAAATCATAACAAAAACAAACAATGAAATAATCAGAGAAAAACATTAAAATTTATTATAGCTAGTGATCAGCAAATATCTTTGGTAGTATAAAGAAAACAAAACAAGTAATATTGTGTCTTGACTAACTAACACAGCTGTTATGTGATAAGTACTTGGTGTACTCAGCGCAGTGAAGAATGGCATTTGCAGGTGGAGATAACTTATACATAGCACACAATCTCAGGTGGAGATAAATAATACATAGCACACAATCTCAGGTGGAGATAACTTATATGTAGAACACAATCCCATGTGGCGATAACTTATACATAGCACACAATCTCAGGTGGAGATAACTTATACATAGCACACAATCTCAGGTGGAGATAACTTATACATAGCACACTGTGTTCCTGGGGTAGTTGCATACACACTCATTCAGATCAAACTGTAGCCCTGCTGGACAGTAATGCCTCTGGGGTGGGAGGGTAGCTGTAGCCTGAGTAAACTGGTAGCAGTTTGTGTTAGGAACTTGGGCATAGATGTTACCATTCTGTGTGCAGGTTCCTGTGAGAGAGGGAGTGGTAATCTATTATATCGTATACAATTGACGGGAGAGAGAATGGAGAGAAGACAACTCCAGCACTAAACACTAAATACCATACATAGACTGAGTACTTACTGTGAGCTGTAGCTGGTTTCTCGTAAGGTTTGGGGCAGTAACTTGGGCATTTGGTAGCTGATACATGGTTACATACACAAGTATTCACATCAAACTGAGTTCCATAGGGACATTGTTGTGTTTGAGCTGGTAGGAAGGCAGTTCTTTGAGTAAAACTTCTACAGTTGTTGGTAGATACTGGTGAATAGTAGTTACCTTTCTCGTAGCAGGTACATTTGTCTACTACAATATATATTCTATAGAATTATACTTGGACTATACCGGCTTATATTACAATAAAATACTTTGTTTTGTTTGAGGCTACAAGTGAAACCATAACAAACAATAAAACAGAGACGACACAGTTGATGGATTTGATATACTTACTAACTATTGGTCCATCATAGGGAGAAGGTGTATAAGCTGAGACAGCAGCAATGGCTGCCACCAGAAGACATGCAAGTTTTGTTACTGACATTCTACAAAAATAAACAGATACTCTGTACAATACAACTCTTCATTAGTGTATAGGATACACTAATATATAGAACTGATGAATATAATATATATTGACATCTCACCTGTTGTATGTTGTCTCTCTTTGTATGTGTAGAGTTGATATGTAGCTCAACACTGTAACTGTCACTATATATACTACCCATACAACAGGAAGTGTATGTCCCAACACATATATGTCACACACAGCGAGTGCGATGTTTAACTACACCAAGCCCGTGATAGCACAGTTTATGCAATGTGATATATCATCAATAATTGACAGATTGACGCCTTTTGTATTTCCTAGTCAACGCAAGAGAAACGCGTCAATAGCTGATACAAACTGGTTATACTTCCACATGAGTCAAAATTAATCTTTGGCGATGTCATTTTACATTCACAACTCCTATTTATCACTACCACCTCTCATCATTGGTTGACGTCTGCTATTTCAGAACTGGGTGTGAATTGTATACACACATTTCCTGGAATATTGGCAAACTTGGAGCTGATAATTAATTTATTTTTGTGAAAAAGAACTTGGCACTTTTTTCACATTCCACTGCATGAATTATATTTAGTTCTGTCTTAGTTAGTAGTATACAAAATGGTACGTAGTTGTTGTATAAGTGCGTGTTGTTATATATATGTGTGTGTTGCTATACATGTATGTGTGTTGTTATATATATGTGTGCTGTTATATATGTATGTGTTGTTATATATATGCGTGTTTTGTTATATTATATTGTGGTAGATTTTGGTGTATGTTCATAGTAAACTGCGAGTTTGCTACACCATTTCTCCACTCTATGCGCTGGCAATGCACCTACAGCCATCGGTGAGATGCTGTGTTGGTAGCAAAGCCATACTGTGCCGGTGGCACAGTACACAGGGCCAGTACAGGGCTGGTTGTGACCTCTACATGGCCGGTATGATGACTCAGGGCCTGCATAAGACGGCTGCCATAGCTGAGGACTTTTGAAACTAGCTAGGACTTTCCACCAAGCCAGGAACCGAAGCTACCTACCTTAACATCTGTGGTATCCAGGACCACAAGCTATCTAGAGCCTTGGAACCCTGTAGAACAGTCTGATTGGACAGTAGGAGACAGGACTCCACCCTTAGCCACTTAGCGCCTTATTTATTTAATCCTTATTGATTGTATGATTGGCTAGTTATTTATATAATTCATTGCATTGGTCAGATAACTTCCTACGCTCTTATTGTTATATAGAACATGCTAATCAGTTCCTGTGAGCTCTCCTATAAAAGGAGAGACTTTTGCCTTACTCTTTGCATTCATTCTTATGTCTTGCCACAAACACCCTAGAGGAATAATTACCCTTTAGGACTTTGTCTTGAGAATATAGCCATTTACACAAGCACTACGCTGTATTGTTTGTCTGAGCCATGGGCTCCTGCCATACCGGGTAATTCAGTTGCCTGAACACAGTTGTCACTGTCAATCAGCACAGTGTCCCCTTTGGAGAGAGGTATAATACTCGAGACTAGTGGATGTCCGTGGTAAACAGACCGGAATCCATTACAATATGTGTGTGTGCTGTTATACACGCATATGTGTATATTTTCCCCTTTACTCTCCTTCTGTCCTCTTTCCTAGCCCACACTCGCTCACACCTTTACTGAATAGTGTCATTTACCCTCCCTCTTCGCCCCCCCCCCCCCCCCCCCCACCCGTCATCCTTAACCTCCCCCACCTCAGCCCATTGTAACCCGTGTTATCTGAAACCCCCCTCCTCCCCTCACCTTTCCTTCCCCCAAATACCAGCCCTCTAGTGGAGATAGTAACTCTAGTGGAGATGTCAAAGCATTGGTAGAGGCTGTTACCCATCCCCACTGGGTTGTCTTTCCCCCCTCCCCCTTTCTTGGGGACACAACTCCTAATAAGTAGATGATACCAGTGCTGCAACTTAGATATAAGGCAGATGTACCGAGGAGCTAAATGAGGAGTCCCATCCCCCCCCACAAACAAGCCAGAATATACCTTAAACTTGCTCAGAATAGATTTATTCACCTCTATAACTAACGTGACCAAAATCTGAATAAACTGACCTCAGCTGAATCTTCACCTGAACCAACCAACAAATCCTATTC
Source organism: Cryptosula pallasiana (assembly GCA_945261195.1). Lineage (NCBI taxonomy): Eukaryota > Metazoa > Bryozoa > Gymnolaemata > Cheilostomatida > Cryptosulidae > Cryptosula > Cryptosula pallasiana. Next base: position 57,655,303 of record OX183132.1, read on the forward strand.
CAACCAACACCAGGTGTAGTAATGGTAACCAGCCACACACAAGAGACAATGGTAAAAGTTAACCAAGCTTTTAAAATCTTTATAAGGGAAAAAATACAATCCACGATTATTTGACATTGATATGACCTTCGAGCGATTGACATTGATATGACCTACAAGCGATTGAAATTGATATGACCTGGAAGCTTTATGTTTTATGCGGTGTAACATCACTGAAGTATCAATAATGATAACGATACGTGGAATTATTCATCATCTGTTAGCTGTCACAATCAAGTTGTAATTTTTAGGAAAGAAACTCTGAAATTGATATCATTTTCCAACCTATTCTGAAAAAAGAAAATATTAGACCAGTTTACGTTCTGTGACAGTGCAAGTGATTAATAGCTTTTTAAGGTCATATATAATATTTAGTGTTAACTTAGTCACAATAGTTGGAGATCACCAAGTGTGGGCAACTCCAAGCACTACTGGTGCTCACAGAACATTGCAGGAGCTTCCACGACATGGCTGGAGATCAGCGCTAACTAACAATTGACTACGATAATATTTGGTCCTACGAATATAGAGATATGCTGCCATGGTTGAAAGGGTATATTTATGGTCTTTGACAAGCAGGCCCGGTATTAACTTTGCTGAGGCAGCAGCTAGTTTGTCTGTTCTGCAGCTCATCTCCATTACAACTCTCCTTGATCACTTGAGTTGCGGCTCCCTTGAATTACCTGACTGAAGGAGTTGTGTCCCCAAAGGAAAGACAACATGACAGAATATCAGCTATTTACCGCTTAACAGATTTGATTGAGATTTGCAGGGAAAATGTGTGAGGACTTAAGCCATGGAATGGGGTGAAAGGGAAAGGGGGTAGGAAAAGGGGGTGTAGGGGAAGGGGGTATCATATTAATTCGCAGGGTATAGTTACTGTTTTGCTTGTCAGTTTTAAATTCTCTGTGCTGCTCTGGTAAGAACTGTTTGTGTACTACAATAAGATATCAAGGTAGAGCTGCACTGGTAAGTATTGTTGGAATACAACAGTAAGATATCAAGGTAGAGCTGCACTGGTAAGTATTGTTGGAATACAACAGTAAGATATCAAGGTAGAGCTGCACTGGTAAGTATTGTTGGAATACAACAGTAAGATATCAAGGTAGAGTTGCACTGGTAAGTATTGTTGGAATACAACAGTAAGATATCAAGGTAGAGCTGCACTGGTAAGTATTGTTGGAATACAACAGTAAGATATCAAGGTAGAGCTGCACTGGTAAGTATTGTTGGAATACAACAGTAAGATATCAAGGTAGAGCTGCGCTGGTCATCTTCCACTCTGCGCTATTTGAAATACAACTTTTATTGTCACAGGCAGCAAACAAACAAACTGAGTAAAATAACTGACTGAACAGTCTTCAGAAGAGGTTGCACTACCACTTGACAGTCACATCCCACTTGAGATGTTACTTGCACATGACAGATGGTAACAGGTGCCCCCATCCCAACCAACTGTTGAACTGTACATGCACTTGTATGACTCTACTGTGAAGCATCTAGTATGTTGGCTAACTCTAGTTCTGTTTCAGTTTCAAAACAAAACATAAATTCCTACAATTAGCTCACATACAAATGTTGCAATAGGAGTGTTGTTTGTGGTGGACATTAATTTCATTGGGTGGGGAAATGCGCACTTTTGGTGGCGCAAAATATGATATGAAGTATCATTAATCCAAAAACAAATTTTCAAGAACTTTCACAGTTAATCATTTCCTTAAAACAGCAGTGATTTAGCTTGGGCAATAGAGTGTTCAGAACTGAGTAATATATTGACAGCGTTTACGGATGGTTACTGGCTGGTACAACAAGGTAGATCTAGCGATCTATAAATTTGTGAGCTTCCTGATTTTGCTTCACTACCATTAGACTGTTAGCTGGTTGAAATTTGAACTATGCGGCTTCTTCAAGAAAATGCTCTATCACCTGGTAGACAGATTAAATGGTTGTTTGGCAGATAATTGATAGGAATAACGCAGGTGGATCACAAATAGCTCTGATACATATAATTTATTTATTATCTGACAAGTTTATTGCATTCTTTGAGTCCTGGCAAACCACAGTATAAATCTCCATCTGATCTATATATAGCTCTCAGTCTCTTAACAGCTTATTGTATCTATACAGTATCATATTGGCTTGTGGTCAGGTTTCTACGAAATACCACTAACCTCCAGTATTCTATGTCTCTCCAGAGGACAAAACATGGACATAGACATCTAAGTAGACCACTACCAAATATTATGATATACACAGAGCCCTCGGCTCATACAAGCTAGGTAGAGTGCAAGCTTTATACTAGCATTTATTGGTATAAACTCAGCTCTAAGGATGCAATTGCCTTGAGAGTGGCAAGTGTACATAGCGCTACACCAAATGAATAAATCCACAGAGTAATGAAAACTTCAGGCTTTACATAGACCGAAGGACAAGAAACAAGCAACCCAATAATGGTCTTAACAAGTCAGATGTACAGGAAGTAAGCCATAACTAATGCAATCAAGTGTGTGAGTAAACAACCAATAATATGAGAGTACAAAATAATTAAACAAACATGGCGGCAAGTGGCTAAGAGGCAGAGTCATAAGCTGGTGATGTTCATTTCGAAGCAGTTCATTTAGGTCTTGGATTAAATATAGAAAATAACTTCGTATATGCAACTATTATCTATTAATTTTGTTTTTTTTATTATTAAACTGAACCACATGAAGCTGCTTTCATATTGTCATAATGGTCAATTGATTCATAATATCACTGTTGTTGCACATGCTTATGATATTTATTATTTTATAATTGTTATTGTTAATTCTATCCTGATGAAATTGTCATGTCACAAAGATGTCATGTTTTCCATTACAATACATATCATTATATTATGTGTAGCCAAATAAAGGTTATACTATGATACTGCTGCAACTGCTTTGATAACTGTCTTATACTAGAAGTACATGGTAGTATTATAAATAAACCATTAATACTAAATTTATATGGATTTATCTCCTCTTTTTCATTTAAAACCTAGATGAACTGCTCCGATTAACCTTGTGAGAGTCCTGAGGCTCCATCTAGCCTGTGGTCATTAGTGTAGTGTAGCTCTGGATACGTAACTCCTAGATAAAAGTTAGTGGACATCCTCGGCTATTTTTAGAGTCCTCGTCTAAGGCGATCTTGTATCGACCCAGTAGGGTTCCTACTGTCATGGTAGGCATCGTTACCAACCATGCAGGGGTCATTGCAGTCCTGTATACCTCCTGTATTTAGTTATGGGCTGGGATAACGGTTTTAGCTTTTCCTTACCTGTTTACTACCACCTCTAAAGGTAAGTACAAAGATCTAGTATGTAGGTGCACTATTGTATGGGTCCATTGTATATATGACTATTGTATGGGTGCATTGTATATATGACTACTGTATGGGTACTTTGTATATATGACTATTGTATGGGTACATTGTATATATGACTATTGTATGGGTACATTGTATATATGACTACTGTATGGGTACATTGTATATATGAATATTGTATGGGTACATTGTATATATGACTATTGTATGGGTACTTTGTATATATGACTATTGTATGGGTACATTGTATATATGACTATTGTATGGGTAAATTGTATATATATTCCAGGGTATATATAAATCCTGTATTAACAATTGTATACACATACGTGTAATATATAAATTTTGTGTTTGTACATTGTATGCTGTGTATATACATAGGTTTCGTATAAGGCTGTCATAATGGTGATGGTGCCAATAAGGGTACATACGTTAGGAATAAGCCAATAAGGGTACATACGTCGGGAATAAGCCAATAAGAGTTCATATGTCAGGAATAAGCCAATAAGAGTACATACACCAGGAATAAGCCAATAAGAGTTCATATGCCAGGAATAAGCCAATAAGAGTTCATATGCCAGGAATAAGCCAATAAGAGTACATATGCAAGGAATAAGCCAATAAGAGTACATATGCTAGGAATAAGCCAATAAGAGTTCATATGCCAGGAATAAGCCAATAAGAGTTCATATGCCAGGAATAAGCCAATAAGAGTTCATATGCCAGGAATAAGCCAATAAGAGTACATATGCTAGGAATAAGCCAATAAGAGTTCATATGCCAGGAATAAGCCAATAAGAGTTCATATGCCAGGAATAAGCCAATAAGAGTACATATGCAAGGAATAAGCCAATAAGAGTACATACACCAGGAATAAGCCAATAAGAGTTCATATGCCAGGAATAAGCCAATAAGAGTTCATATGCCAGGAATAAGCCAATAAGAGTACATATGCAAGGAATAAGCCAATAAGAATACATACACCAGGAATAAGCCAATAAGAGTGCATATGCCAGGAATAAGCCAATAAGAGTTGTTCATATGCCAGGAATAAGCCAATAAGAGTGCATATGCCAGAAATAAGCCAACAAGAGTACATAAGCCAGGAATAAGTCAATAAGAGTGCACGATTTTCAGGTAATCAATTTTATTGGCTGAAATGTACATAGACTGAAAACTTTTATCAATTTAGGAAAAGGACGCTCCAAACAAGAACTACCAAACTAGGTGCAAGGGGTATCATCTCGTAGCCCGCATGGCATTGATGTTACAATACCACAGCTATCGATAACTTTCAGTCTCTGGTCATATTATCTGAGAAAGTATGCATTTCCATCTTTTTAATGTGCAGAAATTATTACCACTTTGTTATTAGTTTAAATTACCAGATAAAACCCTTTGAAAGGTGATTTTTTAATTTCCATTTCGAAATTAACATGTTTTCTTTCTTCTGAATTTATTTTAAAATCAAGAAAAAATAATATAAGAACAAATTAAATAGCAAACCTGAAAAATACCGTAGAATATAATTCAATCTGGCGATGAGCTGTTCCTGGTAATTGAGCTGACTGAGAAAGACAGTCGCCATTCCCATTCCCTAAACACTGTGAGCAGACTTGTCTAATAATACACATTGCACCGCATCAAATGGCCTATTGAAGTTTTTGAAAATTACAAAAAGTTAGCATCAAAATTTATAAATTAATTTTTCTTTTGCATGACAACCTCATCCACCACAATGGGTCTCCGCCCAAGCAGAAAATATAGCATGAGGGACATTTAGATGTAGGCGATTTCTAGAGAAAAATTAATGGAGCTATTTAAACACATATCTGAAGGTAAAACTGGCTCCAGCAAGAATGCTTCACAGCAGAGTTGTACAAGTGCAGACATACTTCAAAGAGGCAGGTGAACCTGTTACCATGTGTCATGTGCAAGTAACATCTCAAATGACATGTGACTGTCGAGTGGTAGAGTCTGTTTGATGATGTTCTGTTTATCAATTTGCTTGCTACCTGTGATAACAAATGCTGTCGTTTACCTTGAGCAGCGTAAGGTATTTATAGATGACCAGCTCAGTTGTACCTTAATATCTCACTGTTGCACACAGACAGCATCTATCAGTGCAGCTCTACGTTGACATAACTGTTCGACACAAACGGTACCCCAAATGCACCTGGCCGGCAAAATTTTTCACCAGGTTAATCTAAAAGTGATCCCAGATTATTTCTTTTGCATTTTAATAAGAGTTTTTGTTGCTTGGGTGAGGAAAGCACAGCCATAAATCACCAAATGTAATGGAGACCAGCCAAGCTCTATGTTAAGGTCAGATGGTGATTAAATAATTGCTGAATCTCCCATCGAAGATCAAAATTGGAAGATTTATTTCTTTTCTGTTAGAATTATGAGATTCTAATATGTTTTGAATCATGTTTATTCCTCACTTGATGGCCATCAAAAGAGGTAAATATCACTTTTGTACAGTTTATAGGCTATCAAGTATCCAAATGGGAAACGTGCAAATTCTTTTTGGCACTTCCAAATGAAACTGATGTCTTTTTCACCTACTTTGAAGTGTGCAAAACAAATTCCTCAAGTGCTAATGGAGTTGTTGACAGGCCGCACCCTGCTGGTAGTGTGCAATTATGTAGAGTATAAATAAGGGGACTTGTGTGCCTTCTACACCAGAACACACTTGGAGAGATAAACTATAACATACAACAATGTGTGTAACTAGTGTAAGATGTGTGTTGTTAGCAGTTGTATATGTACTTTATATGTCTGTGGTTAGTGCCCATGGAGCTGTAGTAGGTATGTTGTATATGTACTTTATATGTCTGTGGTTAGTGCCCATGGAGCTGTAGTAGGTAAGTTGTATATGTACTTTATATGTCTGTGGTTAGTGCCCATGGAGCTGTAGTAGGTAAGTTGTATATGTACTTTATATGTCTGTGGTTAGTGCCCATGGAGGTGAAGTAGGTAAGTTGTATATGTACTTTATATGTCTGTGGTTAGTGCCCATGGAGGTGAAGTAGGTAAGTTGTATATGTACTTTATATGTCTGTGGTTAGTGCCCATGGAGGTGAAGTAGGTAAGTTGTATATGTACTTTATATGTCTGTGGTTAGTGCCCATGGAGGTGTAGTAGGTAAGTTGTATATGTACTTTATATGTCTGTGGTTAGTGCACATGGAGGTGAAGTAGGTAAGTTGTATATGTACTTTATATGTCTGTGGTTAGTGCCCATGGAGGTGAAGTAGGTAAGTTGTATATGTACTTTATATGTCTGTGGTTAGTGCACATGGAGGTGAAGTAGGTAAGTTATATATTTTATATATGTGAATGTATGTTATATATTTTAGTTTTAGTATAAAAAAACAAAACCCAAAAGCTCCTAGTTTTGAGAGAGCACCTTCGATAGACTATTCACTCTGTTCAGAACAAAATATACCAGTGTGTTGTTGGGACAGACTTCAAGCAATCATTACTTTTGTAGAGTTGCCAAAGAATTGGTCACAGATTTTTAAAACTTGAACATGTTTTCCTTAATTAAGTGAAGGTGTGCTACAAGCTCTATAGCATATTTTAGAAAAGCACTCATTAAACTAATAGAGATCAATGCAACGTTTTAAGAAGAGTCAACCAGTAAACCACAGACTTATTGTCTACAGTTGTGGTACAACGACAGTATGTAATACTTATGTATATATTATACTCCTCAGTTGATGACTGCACGTGCTTTGAGCAAGGCAACTACTACTCTCCCATCTCAAGAGACGACTGCAGGAGTTATCTGAAAAGAACTGGCTCTCTACCAGAGGAAACTCTACAGTGTCCCTATGGTACCCAGTTTGACGTTAAGACTTGTGTATGTAACTACAAGGCAGACACGTACTGCCCAGCTACATGCCCCACTCTCAGCCCCACTCTCAGCCCCACTCCCAGCCCCAATCCAAGTAAGTAACTCGCTCTTTGGCTCAATCGGTGTAAAATAAACAGCTTTGGAATTGTCCTCTTTCGTCTCTTTCCTCTGCTACAATAACTGTATATATTAATATTCTTTCCTGTAGGAACCTGTCCACAGAATGGTAACATCTATGCCCAAGTTCCTAACACCGACTGCAGTCAGTTCACTCAGGTTACGGCCAGCGGAGTTCTTCAAACACTGAACTGTCCGGCAGGGCTACAGTTTGACCTTGAAATGTGCTTGTGTAACTACCCAGAGAACACTGTGTGCTATGTATGAGTTATCTTCTCTTGTCACTGTGCTATGTATGAGTTATCTTCACTTGTTACTGTGTTATGTATGAGTTATCTTCACTTGTTACTGTGTCATGTAGGAGTTTCCTCCTCTCATTACTGGGTTATTTATGAGTTACCTCCACTTTTGCAGTATCATGTAAGAGTTATTTCCACTCATCGTTGCTTTTTGTATGGGTAGGATTATGAAATCATACTCAAACGCAAACATGTTTTTGCAAAGTAGTAAAATACAACATTATATCAGACATACGTTTTTCAAGGTTTCTTAGCAATTATGTCTATTGTGTATGGAACACAGCACCTCTCACTTATTTTGTGCTAATGATTAAATGAGAAAGCATTACCAAAAGTGATTAAAATAAATAAATTCTGACTCCAAAGCAGATACAAAAGACCAGCATACATTTTTCTATGAACGATTCGTTTTAGCATCGCTATACTCTAACATTTTCCCAAATTGTTCACAAACTGGTGCAAGCACGGCTACTCTCTGAAATCTAAAAGAGAACAAATAATGGGAGATTAAGGTTAGTGGACACTGAGTATACGTAAGGGCACCAGCTACCAAGATACTCGTTATGTCTGTGCACAGCAGTTTGTAGCTTGTTCTTCCATATTCTATTCTTTCTTCTGTTAGATCCACAACGTTTGTATCCTTTGCTGTATAACAATCTGTCTAAAGCAAACAAAGGAAACAATTTCTCTAGAATATTGCATCACCAAAATAGAAACAGTTTATATTCATGTATACTGGCTTAGCAACATTATCCATTATATCCAATTACGTGCTGCCCTCTTTTTCTCATGCTTCGATTCTCCCACCTCCAACTTAACCAAATCCGCCTTCTGCAAAAAAAATTATTACGAATAATATATAAAAAGTCTGTTACTGCTCACACAATACGTCTTTTCCAAAACTCATTAATTTTACCTGTTCATTCAATATACAAACACAAACTACTAATACTTGCTCACAAAATTTTTTGTACTCTACCAAATCTCACTCGCATCCCAATTACTTGACTCGTGCTTCCCAACTTAGCCTCTACCCAAATCAACCACTGCTGCAAGACATCGTAGAGTGAGTTACCGGTGTGCTTCCATGTGGAATGGGCTGGCGAGTTCGATTCGATCTAATAGGCGGAGAATCGCTTCAGGCAAGCTCTTAGCAGACCTTGTGAAAACAATAATATCAGCTAAATACAATGGGGTATTCAAAAAAAAATTAAGAACCGATGACAAAACATTTTCACATCTGAGAGACCAACGTCTATATCTATAGACGAAACCAAAAACCACTTTTTTGGAAACGTTAAGAAGACCAAAACTCAAAAAGATTTATTGTGATTACTTTAAATTCTAAATTGGTGTATTGATATGCAGCACCACATAAGCTTTGCAATCTTTAGGCCAATCAACCATATGCTTTTCGATCAGGAAAGCAGTTTGCGCTATAAATCGCATAAGTTAAAAAAAATACTCGAGGTGGTCGCTACCTAATTCATTTCAAAGATTATTTTACCACCAAACATAACTAGACATCTATAGACACCAACACACACTAAGGGACTTTTATAGACATCTATAGACATTTATAGACATTTATAGACATCGTTCGACAGCTATGGACAGCTATGGAAAGCTAAAGTGCAAGGTACAACAAGTTATCAAACTTCATTGACCTGCTCTAAGTTTATTAGAACTTGAGTGCTTTAATAGCTGCTAGAATATATTTGATGCGGACCAGAAATTTAATACAAAGAAATTCCAAGTGCATTTTTATTTGCATGTAAATATTGTTATGAGAGGCAACCCAAATTTCCATCATCAGAAGTGAACAATCTGCAAACATAAGCATCAGGTTATGTGCAAAAGATTAGGTTTCTCTTTAAAATATAATTGATAAACCAATAAGAGAACTTGCGTAGTATTTCTTTTTATTACGAGCAGCTCGGAAATTTGTCGTAATTTGTTTTTAAGCCCCATTAACTTAGAGACAAGCTTTCAGTTTTCAATCGGTTTCGAGAGACTGAACATAATCGGTTTTTGGAAAGGAAGTACAAAGTTGGGAATGAAATATGGTAGAAGTAAAAAGAAATACAGACAAGGAAGAGTCTTAGATTTTCATAAATAAAAGTGTGCGATCTATCCATCCGTTTGTTGGTACTTCGTATGCCCAATCAGCTGCACTGACAGAGGTGAAGGTTGCTGTATCAGCTGTCTGGTGGATTATTCAGTTGTATAATCGGGGCTTGGTTTTGGCAATTAAACCATAAATGCTTGTGGAATAAAAGAGAGAGGGAGGGAGAGAAAAAGAAAGAAATAGAGAGAGTAGAGTGTGACAGAGTGTGACAGAGTTGGACCATCTTGAGGGGTAGACAAGGCAGGGAACAAGAAATGAAGAGTGGTGGAAAGAGTGCAGCTGTTGAAGAGCAGGTTGAGTAGAAGAGAGTGGAGGTAGATTAAGGTGAGTGGAGGTGCCAGGGTAAAACCGGCGAAAGTTGAGCAACACGGGAGTGAGAAGTGGAGCGGGGCTGATGGTGGAGCTGTCCGACGCGAAGTGGGAGGAATATATAACGTAGGGAGGTATTACTGCTGGTTGAGTATCTAACTATGATATTAGTACATTGTACATGCATACATTGAGTACTAGTTGTATAGGTTTTACCAACCAAGTCTTCAGTTCTTACCATCTAAACACTTCCTAACCGATTTGTGGTTCTCGAAACAGCTTTGGGCAAAAACTTGTGAAACAAAATCAGGAAGCTCATAAATTTATAGATCGCTAGATCTACCTTGTTGTACCAGCCAGTAACCATCCATAAACGCTGTCAATATATTACTCAGTGCTGAACACTCTATTGCCCCAGCTAACTCACTGCTGTTTTAAGGAAATGATTAACTGTAAAAGTTCTTGAAAATTTGTTTTTGTGTATAAAATGTTTCCTATCGTATTTGTGCCAACGAAACTATGCATTTCCTCACCCAATGAAATTATTGTCCACCACAAACGACACTCCTATTGCAACATTTATGTGTGAGCTAATTGTAGGAATTTATGTTTTGCTTTGAGATTGAAACAGAACTAGAGTTAGCCAACATACTAGATGTTTCACAATAGAGTCATACAAGTGCATGTGCAGTTCAACAGGTGGTTGGGATGGGGGCACCTGTTACCATGTGTCATGTGCAAGTAACACCTCAAGTGACATGTGACTGTCAAGTGGTAGTGCAACCTCTCCTGAAGACTTTTTCAGCAAAAAAACAATGAGCATATCACATCATATTGTTAACCTAATTCTTACATCATCTCACACAGTTTTGGTGCACTGTTGTACTACCTGCTAGAGCTACCTGTTACGATCACTCCTAGGCAATCAACAGTTTACATGTCTCTCACATTCTGAGACAAATATGCTTGTTGGCTATTAGTTAGTACTAAAAGAATTTAAATATGAACTTCTATTTTAAAAATAGTGATCAAATGTTTTTCACTTTGAAGTGTCAAGGATATGTTGGGTAATTTCTTGGTGCCTTTTACTGGTTGTGCCCTGCTGGTAGTGTGTAATTATGTAGAGTATAAATAAGGGTATTTGTGTGCCTTCCACACCAGAACACACTTGGAGAGTAAACTATAACATACAACAATGTGTATAACTAGTGTAAGATGTGTATTGTTAGCAGTTGTATATGTACTTTATATGTCTGTGGTTAGTGCCCATGGAGGTGAAGTAGGTAAGTTGTATATGTACTTTATATGTCTGTGGTTAGTGCCCATGGAGCTGTAGTAGGTAAGTTGTATATGTACTTTATATGTCTGTGGTTAGTGCCCATGGAGCTGTACTTTATAGAACAGCGTTGAGACTTTTTAGCTTTGTCTGAGGCAGATAAAACTCTTTTAATCATTAGAGAAATATTGCATTTGGCACGTCACAAGTCAAAAAAACTTCAAAGATATTTTTTCAATGTTGAAAAGAAATCATAAGCTTAAAGTAACAGCTTCTGGAGTGGAAGTTGTGTTTTACAGATCCACTAATTTGACTGAACTCTCAAAAGTGGTCGAAAGAAAATGAGATTAAATGAAATTTCGAAGTCCGGACACATGTTACTTGTGATTATATATGGTTGTGTTATGATTCACACTTGTTATGTCATAGTATACAAACATTGTTCATAGTTTTATAAATGTGACATGGCAAGATATATATTGTAAACAGATGCATCTTTGTGATAACATCCAACCGCTATCATGATGTGACAGCTAATTGTTTGATTGGACAGCTGTTTGTTTGATTGGACAGCTGCTTGTTTGATTGGACAACTGCTTGTTTGATTGGGCAGCTGCTTGTTTGATTGGACAACTGCTTGTTTGATTGGGCAGCTGCTTGTTTGATTGGACAGTTAATTGTTAGATTGGACAGTTAATTGTTAGATTGGACAGCTGCTTGTTTGATTGGACAGTTAATTGTTAGATTGGACAGTTAATTGTTAGATTGGACAGTTAACTGTTTGATTGGACAGTTAATTGTTAGATTGGACAGTTAATTGTTAGATTAGACAGCTGATCTTTTGATTGGACAGCTGATCTTTTGAGGTCTCTGTTGGATGATTTATCAAGGAAAATATTTTAATAGGATATCGTGACTATGTACGGAGTAATACAATACTATATATATTACAGTGGATGACTGTACCTGCTATATATATTACAGTGGATGACTGTACCTGCTATATATATTACAGTGGATGACTGTACCTGCTATATATATTACAGTGGATGACTGTACCTGCTATATATATTACAGTGGATGACTGTACCTGCTATATATATTACAGTGGATGACTGTACCTGCTATATATATTACAGTGGATGACTGTACCTGCTATATATATTACAGTGGATGACTGTACCTGCTACGAGAAAGGTAACTACTATTCACCAGTATCTACTGACAACTGTAGAAGTTTTACTCAAAGAACTGACTCCTTGCCAGCAGAAACTCTGCAATGTCCCTATGGAACTCAGTTTGATGTGAATACTTGTGTATGTAACCATGAAAAAGCAACCAAATGCCCAAGTTACTGCCCCAAACCTTACGAGAAACCAGCTACGGCTTACAGTAAGTACTCAGTCTATGTATGGTATTCAGTACTGGAGTTATCCTCCCTCCACTCTCTCTCCCATCAACTGTATACAACATAATAGATTAACACTCTCTCTTTCATAGGAACCTGTACACAGAATGGTAACATCTATGCCCAAGTTCCTAACACAAACTGTTACCAGTTTACTCAAGCTACAGCTACCCTCCCACCCCAGAGGCACTACTGTCCAGCAGGGCTACAGTTTGATCTGAATGAGTGTGTCTGTAACTACCCCAGGAACACAGTGTGCTATGTATAAGTTATCTCCACCTGAGATTGTGTGCTATGTATAAGTTATCTCCACATGAGATTGTGTGCTATGTATAAGTTATCTCCACATGTGACGTCTAACAAATCAGCTTATATTTCTCTATGTCTGTTTGCTATGGTGTCTGTAAGTTTGCTCTAGTTTTATGACATCCTAGCTGCATTTACATTAACTACTGTTTACACCTGAGTCAATAAAGTACAACATTATGCTTACATGTTGTTAACTACTTGTTCGACAAGCTGCTTGCTGGTCAAGCCATATTTATCTAGAACTCTGTAATATACATAGACATATGTGGTAGCTAGAACTCTGTGATATACATAGACATATGTGTTAGCTAGAACTCTGTGATATACATAGACATATGTGTTAGCTAGAACTCTGTTATATACATAGACATATGTGTTAGCTAGAACTCTGTGATATACATAGACATATGTGTTTGCTAGAACTCTGTAATATACATAGACATATGTGTTAGCTGGAACTCTGTGATATACATAGACATATGTGTTAGCTAGAACTTTGTAATATACATAGACATATGTGTTAGCTAGAACTCTGTGATATACATAGACATATGTGTTAGCTAGAACTCTGTAATATACATAGACATATGTGTTAGCTAGAACTTTGTAATATACATAGGCATATGTGTTAGCTAGAACTCTGTGATATACATAGACATATGTAGAGCACAAATAGTGCACTTCAGCAGGTGCTGAAACCTACAGATTAGTTTAATTCAACCCTCGTGTTAGCTTAAAGCTCCACTCGGGTAAAGTAGTATCACACGTGAGTGTCTTTGTCTTCATCATACAAAATACTGAAGTTAAAACACAGCAGAGTTCACAAATAAACTGACATGTGGAAGCAAGTGATCTGCAGTTCAACTTAATGCCATCTAGTTGCATCTAGTCGCTGATTAAACCTGATTCATCACTGAAAGGTCAAATTGTTATCATTTAAAGCTAAAATATTCATACATGTGTTATGTATCGTAGGAGACAGTGATGTTATGTATCGTAGGAGACAGTGATGTTATGTATCGTAGGAGACAGTGATGTTATGTATCGTAGGAGACAGCGATGTTATGTATCGTAGGAGACAGTGTCAGGCTTTAGATGACAAAAAAATATAATTGAATTCTAAAGTTTTACCTTTTCTACAAAGTCCAGTTAATGCTTCTCTTGGCTGATTGGCATATGCTTGTGTCAGCTGATTGGCATATACTTGTGTCAGCTGATTGGCATAGACTTGTGTCAGCTGATTGGCATATACTTGTGTCGGCTGATTGGCATATACTTGTGTCGGCCTATTGGCATATACTTGTGTCAGCTGATTGGCATAGACTTGTGTCGGCTGATTGGCATATACTTGTGTCAGCTGATTGGCATATACTTGTGTCAGCTGATTGGCATAGACTTGTGTCGGCTGATTGGCATATACTTGTGTCAGCTGATTGGCATATGCTTGTGTCAGCTGATTGGCATATACTTGTGTCAGCTGATTGGCATATACTTGTGTCAGCTGATTGGCATATGCTTGTGTCAGCTGATTGGCATATACTTGTGTCAGCTTATTGGCATATACTTGTGTCAGCTGATTGGCATATACTTGTGTCAGCTGATTGGCATATACTTGTGTCGGCCTATTGGCATATAATTGTGAGACTTGCTTCCTTACAATATTTTTATTTTTGATTCAAAGTGTGCCAGTTTTCATGTCACAAACATTTCAACGTATCTCAAAAGTTAAAATTTCCTATGACCTAATACATGATTGGTTGAGCAGACTGAGCTAATACATGATTGGTTGAGTAGAATGAGCTGCTACATGATTGGTTGAATAGAATGATCTAACACATGATTGGTTGAGTAGAACGAGCTAATATATGATTGGTTGAGGGTAAAGAAGTGTGTCTCTGTGTCCTGCTTCCGTCAGTCAGTTACCCAATGATTGGGGTAGTACTACAGCACACCCTCACCTGTGAGAAAGTCTAAGAGTAGTTGCTTAAAATGCAATGTAATACTTTGACCTTGACATTGCTCCTTCCCCCCTTCCACCCCGCCCCACCCCAAGTTAACAATTAATAACTTGTGTTTCTCTTTCTTTCTTTCTCCAGCCCCAAATACTTGCTCACCTCCCATCATATCCACTCTTTTCAATACCCTACAATTACCCCTTTCCCTCCCTTTTGTGAATGGTCTACCCTAAACACTCCAATGGCCACGCAACCAGATCACATTGCCGGAAGGCAACCTATGGGAACTGTTGAAACAGCAGCCCTTGACCATCTAACCATTACTGTATGAGCAGTGCCATATCCCCCAGCCCCTGCCCCAATCCATTTCAGACTCCTCGAAAATTGATGGTCCAAGAGATGTGGATGTGGATAATGCTGGTGTCAATATTTCACCCCAACCCCTCGCTGATATGAGCTCCCATCCCCTGATAAGTCCTAAACCTGTATCACAGTCTGGAGTCCCTCTGTCTTGGCTTTTGGAGGTAGGTAGGTTGCAAAATTGGCCTTCTGCAGCTCCACAGCTTTCTTGAGAACTTAGGCTAAGCCACTCATTTGACCCCAGTCTAGTAGGGTTATTACCGACCCAGTAAAGGTCACCACTGGTCCAGTAAAGGTCACCACTGGCCCAGTAAAGGTCACCACTGGCCCAGTAAAGGTCACCACTGGTCCAGTAAAGGTCACCACTGGTCCAGTAAAGGTCACCACTGGCCCAGTAAAGGTCACCACTGGCCCAGTAAAAGTTACCGCCGGCCCTGTAATGTTTGCAATACAGTGAAGGTAGCACAGCTTGCTCTACTATTTGCAGCAGAGACAACCAGTCACCTGCTGCTCATGTCTAGTCAACAGTAAAGGGATGTATCTGGTCCACAGAGACAGCCTGTAGTAGGTAAGGACCGGTAGGTCAGTGTTCACAGGTTCAGCTCATAAAAATTTACCGCAGTATATTGTTAGAATATGGTTTATATATTCCCTTACTGCTAAAAGCGAAGCAACTTGTACTGTGGAAGCGCTAATGACTACTGGCTGAAAGCTAAGCACACAGAGGATTATTTTAGAAGCATAAAGATAACAGAACATTAGCAAAAGTGTTATAAATCAAATGCTTGACATAATGTCTATCTAATGACAAAAGAAAACACCCAGTGCATAGCTATACAAACATGGTTATGCCACACTACAAACAGGAACTAACTGATAGAACAAAGATAAGCATGAATCAGATCAGAGGTGTTTGACAAAAATCAAAACTAACATGCATGTGAGGCAGTTACTTCGAACATGTATAACAACATATATATATAACAATACACACATATATAACAACACACACATACATATATAACAACACACACATATATAACAACACATATACATATAACAACACACACACATATGACAACACACACATACATATATAACAACACATACATATATATAACAACACACACACATATACAACATCTACATACCATTTTGTATACTACTAACTAAGACAGAACTAAATATAATTCATGCAGTGGAATGTGAAAAAAGTGCCAAGACCTTATTCACAAAAATAAATTAATTATCAGCTCCAAGTTCTCCAATATTCAAGGAAATGTGTGTAATACAATTCACACCCAGTTCTGAAATAGCAAACGTCAACCAATGATGAGAGGTGGCAGTGATAAATAGGTGTTGTGAATGTAAAATGACATCGCCAAAGATTAATTTTGACTCATGTGGAAGTCTAACCAGTTTGTATCAACTATTGACGCGTTTCTCTTGCGTTGACTAGGAAATACAAAAGGCGTCAAACTGTCAATTATGGATGATATATCACATTGCATAAACTGTGCCATCACAGGCTTGGTGTAGTTAAACATAGCACCCGCTGTGTGTGATATATGTGTTGGGACATACACTTCCTGTTGTATGGGTAGTATATATAGTGACAGTTACAGTGTTGAGCTACATATCAACTCTACACATACAAAGAGAGACAACATACAACAGGTGAGATGTCAATATATATTATATTCATCAGTTCTATATATTGGTGTATCCTATACACTAATGAAGAGTTGTATTGTACAGAGTATCTGTTTATTTTTGTTGAATGTCAGTAACAAAACTTGCATGTCTTCTGGTGGCAGCCATTGCTGCTGTCTCAGCTTATACACCTTCTCCCTATGATGGACCAGTAGTTGGTAAGTATATCAACTCCATCAACTGTGTCTTCTCTGTTTTATTGTTTGTTATGGTTTCACTTGTAGCCTCAAACAAAACAAAGTATTTTATTGTAATATAAGCCGGTATAGTCCAAGTTTAATTCTATAGAATATATATTGTAGTAGACAAATGTACCTGCTACGAGAAAGGTAACTACTATTCACCAGTATCTACCGACAACTGTAGAAGTTTTACTCAAAGAACTGCCTTCCTACCAGCTCAAACACAACAATGTCCCTATGGAACTCAGTTTGATGTGAATACTTGCGTATGTAACCATGAAGCAGCTACTAAATGCCCAAGTTACTGCCCCAAACCTTACGAGAAACCAGCTACATCTTACAGTAAGTACTTAGTCTATACATGGTATTTAGTGCTGGAGTTGTCCTCCCTCCACTCTCTCTCCCATCAACTGTACACAATATGATAGATCACTACTCTCTCTCTCACAGGAACCTGTACACAGAATGGTAACATCTATGCCCAAGTTCCTAACACAAACTGCTACCAGTTTACTCAGGCTACAGCTACCCTCCCACCCCAGAGGCACTACTGTCCAGCAGGGCTACAGTTTGATCTGAATGAGTGTGTATGCAACTATCCCAGGAACACAGTGTGCTATGTATAAGTTATCTCCACCTGAGATTGTGTGCTATGTATAAGCTTGCTAATATCAAACATGCATAAACTGTGATATACAGTGCCAAAGCTTACTATTTGATTATGTAATTGTTATTTGTTTTATCATAGATACGTTGCAATAAATGATAATTTTGTTCGAAAATAAATATAAGCCAAAACTGCATCAACTATTGGAATGTTTTGTAGTTAGGCAAAATTTCTTCCCACTTTGTTATGTATATAGGCATGGAAGTAATCTGTCTGTCTCTCGGAGTGTTTATCAATTTTTTTGCCCATAGAATTGTGTTCTATGATGCTGGAGCCTGGTTGTAAGGCCAGGTCTTAAATATTAAATTTTCTTTCAAATTTGAGATGTCAGTGGAATTAACTTTCCTTTCATTAACTTCAGTAGAAAAAAATCACAATAAAACTTCATCTTGCAAATACCACAGAGTTATAAAGTGTTTAATGTTTTTTCATGTCAGTTTATGACTCAGATTATTTTCTTCCAGTAGGCCTAATACCCCGTGTACATATAGCGATTACTAAGCGATTTCCTTAGCGATTGCGTGATTTTGCAACTTCTGTTTCCTACAAAATCGCTAAGCAACCTCAAGCATTTTATTTGAGGTTATCGTCAGGTTTTGATCGAGATCAAAAAATCGCTAGCGATTCTTTGATCAGCCAATCACAACGTAAAGAAGCTTTACCCTTGTTTCCAATAATGTCTTGTCATATTCAGCGCTCCGATCTATTAACGATCCTGTAATAAATTGAAGGCTATGCTTTGTAACAGCGAGTTTGACCGGAATCGCTGAAGAATTGGTAGTAGTGACAAATTGCGCAATTTGGTGGAGGGACTTCCCCAATCGCTAAGCAAAATCGCTAGCACGATTGCTATATGTACATGAAGCATAAACAGCACCGTTATCTCGTGGCTTCTCTTTGTTTTGGTCAGTTGTAAGTGTCTGTATTCATTGGCATTAGCATTAACTAATATGTTTTAACATGAAGTTCAGCAAAACACTTGCCCGAATGGATCGGCTGTGTTCAATAAAAATGTGTGAGAGAGGGAGAGTTGGAGAGAGGACTAATTATAGAGAGGGGTGTTTAGAGAAAGTTAGAGAGAGAGCTATTAAAAGAGAGGGGTAGTTGAAGAGATAGATAGTTAGTGTTATATACCTGCGTGTACCCGTTTGCAGGTACACAGGCTTATGTGACGTCCACTTGACATCGTGACTACTTGTGATTGTGTTCTCGGCTACCCCCAGTGGAAGTCTATGTCATGTACTATTGGGAATCTAATGATCGACTCCCGTGAGACTCGTTCATTCTTGATTCACTGTGCTTACTGGTAAGCACTGCTACGCATTGTAACATGGCGTCATAGGCAGGATTTGAACCTGCACGGGGAAAGAGATACACTGAGAGCCAGAAGGCTTGCTAGAGAATCTGAGCAGATTCTCAGAAGTGCAAAGAAGGAACAACTCCCAGGCAAGCAGGAGGCTGCCGCTGTGGAGAAAGGGGATGTGTCTGCAATTGGCACCACTGGTAGATGTGATAGAAGTGCTAGGAGACCTGGTGGGTCACACAGATCTAGGTTTCCTGCTAGTGACGTGTCAGATTGGCGTAGACCAGGTAAGTTATGTGGTATGTCTAGATCTGGGTCTACCAGCAGTGAAAGTGCTTCTGAGTGGCATAGACGTGGCAACAGACAGGGTGACAGGCATAGAACCCGGCCATCTAGGCGCCAGTCACCTAAGACCACTAGTGATGGTTGTTTTAACTGTGGTGACTATTCACACAGAATTAGAAACTGTCCTCTTGTTCGATGTTACACATGTAATCGCCGAGCTCATACCTCTGCTGATTGCCCGACTAAACGTCACAATTACCGTAGTCGTAGAGATATGAGTAGTGATAGTGCCAGTAATTACGGTTATTCACCTAGTCCTAGGGCTAGACGTGCTATGTATGCTGATACTGGTAGGAGTTGTGGCGGCTCAAAAAAATGACTAGAGAGTAGAATTGTGCTGAAGTTTCTACTCTCACTGAGAGAACTTGTGAGAGGTTAGGTTTGCAGCTTGATCAACCAGAGCGCCAACTGACTGGTGCCAATGGTTCATAGCTGAATGTCGCTGGTATTAGTAAGGTGCGTATTGAGAGTACTTATTGCTCTACCAAATGCCATATTTATGTGCTTAAGGGTTCACGAAAGAATCTGTTCGGTATTCCTGAGCCACGACAACTGGACCTTTTAGTTGTTGTCAACGCAATGTGTGCTAACACCTTTGATCCCATTAGGAAATTTGCTGATGTGTTCAAAAGTTTGGGAACAATGCCCGGAGTGTTCAAAATTCACTTGAGGGAAGGTATTGAACCTGTTAGACTATTTTTACCCCGACCCATCGCCGCCGGGTTGAGGGAGAAAGCTAAACAGGAGATTGATAAAATGCTTGAGGGTGATGTCATTGAACCTGTGGAACAACCTACAGACTGGTGTTCAGGTTTGACCATTGCTCCAAAACCCAATGGTAAGATAAGAATGTGCATTGATTTGACTAATCTGAATCAGGCGGTTAGGAGAGAGATTTACCCTCTACCCAAAATTTCTGATATGTTATCTGATCTGTCTAATGGCATTATGTTCTCGAAACTGGATGCTAATTCTGGCTTTTGGCAAGTAAAACTCGACCCTGAGAGTAGATTGTTTACAACTTTCGTAACCCCTTGGGGTAGATTTTGCTTTAAAAGAATGCGTTTTGGTATATCTTCAGCTCCTGAATATTTCCAACGCGCTACGGAGAAGATATTGCATGGTTTAAAAGTTGTAATTTGTTTGATGGATGATATACTAGTGTAAGGTAAAAACCCGGAAGAACACTGGCATCGCTTGGATAAGGTGCTCAGGCGGATCGCTGATTCCAAGTTGACACTTACAAAGGAAAAATGCGAGTTTGGGTGCAATGAGGTGAAGTTCCTTGGACACTTGGTTAGTGGGATAGGGATAAAACCCGACCCTGATAAGATCAGGGCCATTGTTGACATGAACCCACCCTCAAACAAGACTGAGGCCAGAAGGTTCACTGGTATGGTAAACTACATTATGAAGTTTAGTGACAGACTTGCAAAACTTTGTGTTCCGATTAACGCTGTCACTGGCAGCAGATCGGAGTGGTTTTGGGGACCCGATCAAGACAAAGCCTTTGAAAGGGTCAAAGAGGAGATAACTAAGGCTCCTGTACTATGTACTATGTATGCTAGTAAGAACGCTTTGGGTGCTATTCTTTTGCAGTTGAATGATAATGGATGTTGGCAACCTGTAGAGTATGCCGCGAGGAAAATGACGGAAACTGAGAAACGCTATGCGATGGGTCGAGAAAGAGGCTCTCGCCATCACATGGGCGTGTGAAAAATTTGATTGCTACTTGGTAGGCCATAAGTTTGAAATTGAGAGTGATCATAAACCCTTGATATCCATCTTGGGGGAGAAGGATCTATCATGCTTGCCGGTGAGAGTGCAAAGGTTCAAATTGCGGTTGCTGAGGTATGATTATGATATTTTCCACACTCCTGGGAAAGATATGTGTAATGTTATGTGTCATATACTAGGTTTGGTATTGAGTGTTTGTTAGTATGAATTCATGTATAGACAGGTTGGTGGTTAGTTGTTTAATGACGTAAGATATTAGTAGTATATACGAGTATAAAGCCCGTCACCATGGGCTATCTAAAACATATATAAACGGGTGTGAGCAGCGACACACAGAAAACTATGAAACAAACTATTAAACAGAAACATAAGTATTTAAGAAAGAACATGTACAACACAAGTGATAATAGATAATGGTGTTGTAGTATAATGTACATCGTATGTAAGTATTATGAATGGTAGATAATGTTACATCCTCCCCTCTCTAGTTGTAAACATACGGGTTGTTTAGCCTTTGAGATGGATGAACTGACACACGTCCATAGCGTGAGATTTTTGGGGTCATGACTGGGCGCAATGGCGATGATGGTGGAACAGAATGAATTTGTCTGTTGACTGGTGAAGCTGGAGAAGCTAAAGGAGTTCGTGGTTGCGGGTTGGTTGATACTTCCACTAGAGGTGAGTCAGGGGTTTGTGAATTGGTGAGAAGCCTGTGAAGATCAGCTTGAGTTCTCCTAGGAGATGAAGAAGGCTCTACCTGTTTATCCCCATTTACAGGTGTCTTGAGGAGTTGCTCCCGGGTTCTTCTAAATACTTTGCCATCGGCGGCTTTGATTACATACGAGCTATTAGTAGGACCCTCAGAAACTACCTTGGACTGATTTCCATATCCCTTATCAGCTTGCATTCTCACTGTGTCACCAGCCTGCAGGTTGCTCAAAGGTTTTCTTGTCCTGTTGGCATAATCAGCTTGTTTTTTACGACTCTCGGCTAAAAGATTCTGCACTCTCTCATGGTTAACCACCTCTGGTTTTAGGAGATCGTGAGATATTGGAAGAGGAGGTCTGGCTCTCCGGCTAAGGTTTCGTTGGGCAGGTGATCCGAGTTCACCTTTAGGTGTGTTTCTTAGGTTGAGCATTGCTAAGTACATATCCCCTCCTTCCTGAAATGTTTTCTCCATAAGCTTCTTTACTGTCTGCACTGCTCTTTCAGCAAGGCCATTGGCTTGGCTATGTTTTGGCGCACTGGTTACATGTTCAATGTCCCAACGAGCAGTAAACTCCTGAAACTCTTTTGATGTGTACTGAGGTCCATTGTCGGATATCAGTTGTATGGGGGAGCCAAATCTTGCAAAGTGAGCTTTCAGCTTGTTGATGACAGCTGTAGAAGTAGTTGAAGGAAGGTGATCAACCTCAATCCAGTTGGTAAATGAGTCTACAGTAACAAGATAGGACTTGTTATGCCACTCAAACAGATCAGTTGCCACAGTTGCAAACGGTTGACTGGGAATAGGGTAGTTATTTATCGGCACTTTCTGCTGATGATTCCTCATTTTTTGACAAGGTTGGCACCTGAGAATGTATGCTTCTATGTCCACCGACATATTAGGCCAGTACATAATTTCTCGGGCTCGTCTCCTAGTAGATTCTATGCCAGAATGGCCCTGATGAAGAATGGAGAGGTAATTTTGACGTAGACCTTCTGGTACAATGATCCGAGTACCTCGATATAAAATGCCGGCATCATAGCCAATCTCATCACGAATGGCAAAATATGGCCTTAGCTCTGGATCAAGGGATGACTCAGACTTTGGCCATCCTAAATTACAGAAGTCGACTAGTTTTCTAGTAGTTTCATCTTTTGATGAAATGTTCTGGAGTTCTGAGAGTTTCGACTCAGTGATAGACACGGATGAGACAACAATGCAGTCATCTGCCTCAAGCTCTGATACATGACAATCAGGAAGGTAGGCACGTGATAACATATCTGCAATTAGCAAATCTTTACCCTTCTTGTATACAAGACGTATGTCAAAACTTTGCAGTCTGAGAATCATCCTTTGGAGCCGAGCAGGTGCAGCTGAGATGGGTTTCCTCATAATGGATACCAGAGGCTGATGGTCAGTCTCAACTGTGACCTGTGGGTTTCCAAGGATGTAGTCTCGAAACCTGTTGCACGCAAACACTACTGCTAACATCTCCTTCTCGATCTGAGAATAGTGTGTTTCTGTTTCGGTCATGGCCCGACTTGCATAACTCACTGGTTTGTCATCTTGAAGACAGGCTGCACCGAGTCCAGATTTTGAGGCATCGCATGTTAGGGTGACGGGCTTTTTTACATCAAAATACATCAACGAAGCAGCTTCAGCAATCTTCTGCTTCAGTGCATTGAAAGCCTCAGTGTGGCTGTACATCCAATGCCAATCGATCTTCTTTTTAAGAAGTTGATTCAGGGGTGAAGATATTTCGCTCAGTTTGGGGATAAACTTTGCCAGGTACTTTGACATCCCTAGGAATCTAAGCAGTTCTTCCTTGTTGTTAGGCTGTGGTAGTTCAGTGATAGCTTTGACCTTACCTGGGTCTGGCTGAAGACCTTCATCTGACAGTGTGTGTCCAATATACAGCACTCTAGACCTTTTGTAAACACATTTACGAGCAGAGAGCTTGAGATTGATCTCACGAAGCCTCTTCAACACTTTGTTCAAATTAGCGTCGTGCTGAGCCTCACTAGTGCCGCTCACTAGTATGTCGTCCACTACTACATGGCAAGGGCACCCTTCAAGAAGTTGCTCAATAGCTCGTTGGTATACATCACTAGATGAACAAAGACCCATGGGCATCCTCAGGTATCTGTAACGTCCAAAAGGAGTTATGAATGTGGTGAGGTATGATGATTGTTTGTCCAGCTGGATGTGATAGTAGGCCTCTCTAGCGTCGATTACGGTGAAATATTTGGCTCCTGGGATGTCAGCAGCAATTTGCTCTATGGTTCTAGTAGGGTGGTGAGGGCGTTTGATGGCTTTGTTCAGGTCCCCGGGATCAATACACACCCGTATTCTCTCTGTCCCTTTTTTCTTCTGGATGACCATTGCTGAAACCCAATCGGTTGGTTCAGTTACCGGGGTTATGATGCCACGATTTACCATCGACTTGAGCTCTTGCTTGACTTTGTCCTTGAAAGCGTGGGCCACTGACCGAACAGGGCGTACTACAGGATCCACCTTTTCATCCACTTTGATCTTATATTTAACTGGCAAAGTTCCGAGTTCCTCATCAAACAAATCCCTGAATTCATTCAGAATGTGATCTGGGAGCAGAGGGGTGGTGATCTCACTAACTTCATGTACATCAGCAGACAACCTAACAAACCCTAGCTTAATACAATCATGCAAACATAAAAGCGTGTTCTCACAACCAGCAACCACATGAAATAAAATTGGAAACTGCTCATCACCCTTACAACAAGTAATCTGAATAGTACCTAGTGATCTAGTTATGCTACCATTAAAACCAATCAGAGGTTTACTATTAGTTGTATCTACAGAGTTCGGGCTGACATACTTGTAAGCTGTTACATCAGATATGACATTGGCTTTGGCACCTGTATCACATTTAACAGCGAGTTTCTTGGTCGTGTTGTCGGACAAGACTACATCGACATCAGCAATGGCGCTGGTTGGAATATCCTTACTATAGCAATCAATCGCTTCAATCAATAAATCGTCAACAACTCCATCAGATAGTTGGTCTACTTCCCTCACATCCGTTGCATTCTTGGCAGATCTACAGGCTCTGGCAAAGTGATTCATTTTACTGCAGGCTGCACATTTCTTCCCTTTGGCAGGACACGCACCTTTAGCATGGCTGAAGCCACAGTTACCGCACTTGAGCTGGGTAGACTGAGGTCTCTGATATGTCTTAGGCCTGGTACGAACAGCATCAACTGAAGTGCAGGTAGAGGTACCAGATTTAAATGCAGAAACACCACTCTCGGCCGCTTCATTTATCTGGCATATCTGTACCGCTTTCGACAAGGTTAGGTCTGAAGTTTTGAGCAGCTGTTTTCTGACTGCGTTGTCATGGATTCCAGCAACTATGCGATCTCGAAGAAGCTCGTCTGTCAACTCCCCGTATGCACATTGGCCAACCTTGTTGCGTAAATCTGTGTAAAACTGTGTAAACGCTTCAGCTTCTGTCTGAAATCGAGTATTGAACTTGTGTCGCTCCAAAATTACATTTGTAATTGGGCTGCAAAGTTCCCTAAACTTTTGTTTTAACACTTCCGGGTCATCTCTTGTCTCTGCTGGAAGCTCATCTCCATCAGGGTTGTTCGGGTTTACTCTTGCAGGAAGATAAGCAAATGATCTGGACTTTTCTATAGCCTCTGGGCCAGCTAAGTTCAGCAGTATCATGGCTTTCACCCTGGGGCTTTTATCTGCATAGCCTGCTTCTATATATATGTCGTACTCAGTTTCAAATATTCTCCAATTCTCAGCAGTGTTGCCCTCAAAAGAGAGCTCTTTAGGTCTTCTAAGTCCCTCCATCTTGGCTGTGGATTCAAGATATCTGACACCATGTAATGTTATGTGTCATATACTAGGTTTGGTATTGAGTGTTTGTTAGTATGAATTCATGTATAGACAGGTTGGTGGTTAGTTGTTTAATGACGTAAGATATTAGTAGTATATACGAGTATAAAGCCCGTCACCATGGGCTATCTAAAACATATATAAACGGGTGTGAGCAGCGACACACAGAAAACTATGAAACAAACTATTAAACAGAAACATAAGTATTTAAGAAAGAACATGTACAACACAAGTGATAATAGATAATGGTGTTGTAGTATAATGTACATCGTATGTAAGTATTATGAATGGTAGATAATGTTACAATATGTTATTAGCTAATACTTTGAGTAGACCTAATGGCAACGTTTCTTATAACTAATTAGAGTCTAACCAATGTAGTGATGTTGAATGTTACGTGCAATCTGCTGTCTCTAGATCTGCTTATAGTGATTTAAAAGAGCAGGAAATCAGAGATGCTATGGGTAAGGATAAATCTGCCATCCACTGTCTGCGTTATATGCATGCTCACTGGCCTGAGAGCACTGAACTTGCACTTGATGAACTGACTAAGCTTTATGCCGCCAGAGATAGGCTTTCTGTATATAACGGTTTGCTGTTATATGATGCTAGGGTGTATATACCTTTGTCTTTGAGACCAAGGTATCTAGAATTGTGTCACGAAGGCCATCAGGGCATATCCAAGTGTCGTAATAGGGCACAACGCCACTTCTGGTGGCAAGGGGTAGGCCATGACATTTCTGAGTACATATCTCAATGTAATGTTTGTATTATGCATAGTCAGGTTAAACGTGAACCTATGTACAAACATGTATTGCCATCCCGGCCTTGGGAGGAAGTAGGTAGTGATATATTCATGCTTGATGATGCATTATATGTAATTTTGATAGATTACTATACTAAGTGGATTGAGGCTGTGCCAATTGTAGCTCACACATCTAAGGCAGTGATTAAGGCTATGAAATCTGTGTTTTCATATTTTGGCATCCCAAATGTTATACGATCTGACAGTGGTAGATGTTATGACAGCAGAGAGTTTCGGGAATTTGCTGAGCAGAGTGGATTTATCTTGGCAACTAGTAGCCCTAGATACCCTCAATCGAATGGCGTGGCAGAAAGTGCTGTTAAAATTGTTAAGAGGCTGTGGAAAAGTTGTAGTGATAAATGCGTTGCGCTAGCAGCGTATAGGACTACACCTTTGCCATCAGGGTACACACCCAGTGAGTTAATGTTTGGGCGACCCATACCAGAGGCGTACTGAGTACCCCCGACCCCCCGAACATTCGGGGGTCAAACTCTCAACCCCCTAACGTTAGGGGGTCAAATTTGTCGGGTATTGTTTTGGTTTTCGGGGATTGATTTTTCTATTGATGATTGTTTGGGAGTTATCTTAGCATTACAACATGAAACATAGACCTAGCCTAACTACATGCTTTTACCGCTTCTTTTGTGGATTGACGTTGACCCACCCTTGTGATGAAACAATCAATTTATCAGTAAACTAACAAGGCACATCATTGGCTCATGAACATATGGTTGACCAATCAAATAAAGGAATATTAGTGCTTTTGAGTAAAAGTGGAAAGGCGGCTCTACTGTAAAGAAATATTTATTTACATTATTAAACAACAGCATGCAAATGAAGCTGCTATGCAACAACTAACAACTGTCTGTATGTGGCTTGGTGGTTAAAATTATTATTACTACTAGTAGAGTAACTATTGTTATAATTAATAATGTTTGGATTTTCTCCCACTTCACTACTACTACTATTATTTATAATCATTATTATTATTTATTAATTGTTTTTATTATTTATTATTAGTTATTACGAATGATGATGATGATTATTATTATAATTGTTATAAATAACAGTTAATAATAATTTGAAGCAAGCCAAATTATATTATTATTATAATAATCAAAAATAATAAATAACTATATATTAATTAATGATAACAATAATAAATAATCAAAATAATGAAATACATATAAATAATAAAATAGTAGTAATTATTATTGTACAGGATTTCAGGTTAATGTGGTAGCATTCACCTGTACAGCGGCCCACAGTACTGGATGTGTGCAGGCAGTACAGCGACTTGTCTACTAACGAGCCCAAGGCCCACAAGTTAAACTGGTCGAACTGGATTTGCAGTGTTGTCAGCTCGTGAGCTAGACACAGCGAGGAGTTGTCACAACTGCCTTGCTTTCCACTGATTTCTAGTTCGGCAGGATGACTATGCAGGGTCGAATTAACAGGTGGAACAATCGTTCCAGTATCACACGCCCTAGGGTAGTGTGCAGTGTAAGTCGATTCGACTGACCACTTTCTACTGACTATTGTTCGTTCTGCTAATCGACTTGTCCAAGTGGCTGTTGATGCTTGTGTTTGTTCAAATTGTGTGAATGTACTGTCAGCATGCAATGCTGCTATTGCAATAATCTTGTATGTGCTGTCTACTACTGCTGTAGTAATCTTGTATGAGTCTTTGCTAGTCCACTTAGCTTATCAGCTATTCTTTTGTGTGCGCAAGGTGCTTATTGAAAGGTTTCAAAGAAGCAGTGAGAGTGCCATGTTAACTCTGATTTATTTAGTAAGATGCACACATATTTATACAAAGCCAGTTACATAACATTGATGTCAGTCAGCAAAGAACAAAAGGTGGCTACACCCACCTGGCCTGATTGGCCTAGATAACAAAAGGGGGGGCAGCACTTCGTTACAGCTGAATAAATACATACATGTGTGTTTGTTTACTGAAGTGCTGCCTCTCTGCGCAAAGCTATATGATATATATAAAATAAGTAAAATAGGCTATTGCCGAATGTAGTCCACTATTACTCCATAGAACAGTTATAATGTTAGTAGGCCGAAGCCGAATGTATGCTACATAGAATTGTTTAGGGTCGAAGTGTCACCTGGTGAGATGATCTGTCTGCTTTCCCCAACACTCTCCGCCCCATTGGCGCTCGTCGGGCCAATATAAACGTTGGGGTGATGTACTTAGTAGCTATCTCTCTCTTTCTGTACGCTCAGCTTCAGCTCCTCTACTCTCTGTAGGTGCTTAAATGCCTCTTTCGTTGCGTAGTAGATCTCTTCCTCGTATCGCTTTATTCTTCTGTACCTTTCTTCTCGCCTTTCTTCTTCCATCTGTCTGTCTAATCTTCTATCTCTACTAGGTGCTCTGCTAGTCGTAGGTCGGTATGTGATGCTTCTCTCCCTGGACCTCACTCTAGGTTTTATTTGTTCTATATCTACCTTTAGAATCTTCTGTGCTGCGTCTCCATGTTTGTCTCCCAGTCTCCTCTTGATTGGTTGTCTGCTTGGGCTTACTGACTTTTCCTTAATTGGTGTAGGGGTGCCGAACAGAGGGGGGTGAGTCCAGTTGATGGCGCAGCTAAACTCGTCGTATGAAGCTTTGTCTACTTCATATAGAGGGCGGTTGACACCCCCATGTTCGGCTGAGCCGTTCTGGTGTCGAATGTGCTTCAGCACTGTATCGCGGGAGGTACTTTTATGTCCACACTTGCAGTAAAAGAAAACGTAGTGCTGTCGCACGTGATAGCTGAGCCGTTTTTTGTTTAACTGTAATTCGCATACCCCACATTGCCATCGATCTGCGTCCTCTGTTGGTTGTGTGTTTAGTTTGATGAGCTGGATGGTTCGATCGCTCAACCACGTCTCTTTAGGCTGGTAGTCGTGCATTGGCGCTGGTGGTGTCGGTGGCTGTGGGGTTCGGACCCGACATCTGGCTGCTCCTTCCTCTTTTATGCTGACTTTCCCGACTCTAACTGGGGGTTCCTGCTGCATCTCCTTGTGGGGAATACGAACTCTCCTCCTAGGTGCTGCTACGATGTTAGCAACGATAGCAGTATCCTCCTCCACAGATATGTGTCCTTCGTCAGCCATAATTATTGTTCTTTCTTGGTGATTGTCGTAGTGTGCCTGTTGTTTGTTTAGTGTGCAGCCTCGCTCTGTCTCTAATTGTTTTATCTTGCCGCTCGTTTCCTCGGTCCTTTGTTTTAGTGGCCACGTGTTCTGACGTATTCTTTCGTGGCTCCTCCCATTGTCGATCGCTGTTTTGCTGTTGTTTTGAGTTGTTGGAGGGGTTGTATTCTCTTGTTTCGGGTTTTCCTTCTCGGGTTTCCCGTGGGGAGTTATCCACCCTCGTAGCGTTGTTTCTGGTTTTGCGATCTCCGTGGGAGTTGTCTGTTCACTTGGGGTTGTTGGAGTTACCTGCTCTTCCCTTCGCTCTGACCGTATCTCTTTCCACTTGCTTCTCTCGGTCTGAGTGTTTATTTGTTGATGTAGTCCTAGTTTAGCTCTCGTTTCTGCTGCGTTTGTCCATGGTATATAGACCATGCCTTCTACCCTCCCCCGTGCTCGGGGGGCCTGTCCGTTTACCTGCACTCGTGTACCATTACTGTCTTGTTTTATTTCTGTCTGGTAACACTGATAGTCCGTAAACCGCACCGGAGGTCTCCGCTCTCTCATTGGTCTATTCCTTTCTGCCATTGGTTCTGCATTAAGTGGCGGCCAGTGTTCCTCTCCTACTGGGGGGTTGTGGGGTGCCTCCTCAGCGGGTATGGGCACTGGAGTAGGCGGCGGTTCGTTCATTGGCTCTGGCTGGATTGGGGGTGGTGCTGGCAGTAGTAGTGTTGGAGCGGTTTCAGGTGGGGGTGCCTCAGGAGTCGGAGGTTCCTCTGGTGCTCTTTCTCTTAGCACCTCTGGGGGTGGTGTTACGGCCTCCTCTGGGGGTGGGTGCATCCGCCTTTGGTAGGCTCCCCTCATATTGGGCCGGAGGGCGGTCTCCCGGCTTGGCGGGGCCCTCCCGACCGGTTCTCTACAAGTTCGGTAGGACTTCAGTCGACGACCGTTTTGTGTACACCCCTGTCCGTTTCTTTCTAACCGATATGTGTGATTTGGGTACGTTTCGGTTACGGTGTATGGGCCTACGTAACTGGGTTGTAGTTTCGGATTGCTCCCTTTGGTCCGCCTCTTGTTTTCTACCACTACTAACTCATCTTTGGCAAAGCGAAGGGGTTCTCCGGTCTCTTCTTGCCGAATCTTGGCCTGTTGGTCTCTTACGTATTCGTGCGCCGTTGCCAACTCTCTCTGTACCCGGAGGGTATGCTCAGTGATGCTGTAGGGGTCGAGGGAGGGGGGTGACCCGGTCAGTTGATCGGGGAGCCGTACTTCTCGCCCTAACATGAGTAAGTTGGGGGTCTCTCCTGTGGTTGAGTTGGGTGTGGCTCGGCAGGCACGCATGATTTGTGGAAGTAACCCGTCCCATTCGTCCTGGCCCTTTCCCAGTATTAGAGTCCGGAGCGCGTCTCCCAGGGTCCTATTTTGTCGTTCCACCATGCCATTACCCTGCGGGTGGTACGGGGTGGTACGCGTTTTTCGTACGCCCCACAATGCACATAGCTCCTCCAGGATGGTTGACTCGAATTGGGCTCCCTGGTCGGAGTGTAGTTGCTCCGGGAGGCCCCAATAGCTGAAGACTCTTTCGTCCAGTGCCGTGGATACTGTGGGGGCCGTAGCGTCGGGCAGCGCGATGGCGTCCTGCCAGCGCGTGAAATGGTCAGTGAGCACCATTATCCATTTGTTCTTCCGCTTGGTGATGGGAAGGGGTCCCACCAGATCAACGGCCACTTTCTGAAATGGTCGTCCTGCAAATAGTCTCTGGCCGTCGGGCGCGGTGGGTCTGTTGCTCCGTTTAGCCACCTGGCACACCTCACAGCTCTTTATGAGTCTGCGTGTCAGTCCCGACATCCCAGGCCAGTACCAGTCTATCTGCAGACGGTGTCGGGTGCGGTTGATTCCAGCATGCGCCATCCGGTGCGTATCCC
This sequence comes from Cryptosula pallasiana, assembly GCA_945261195.1. NCBI lineage: Eukaryota > Metazoa > Bryozoa > Gymnolaemata > Cheilostomatida > Cryptosulidae > Cryptosula > Cryptosula pallasiana. The sequence continues at coordinate 57,687,100 of OX183132.1, forward strand.
ACACGACCTTACTTCGCCAAGCTGGAGGGCACACTGCACAGATCCTGATTCGCCCCTGGTGTTCTGATCGCAAGACCAGCGTTCCATTGGGTTGGATGCTCATCATCTCGATCCTGTCGTGCAGTGTCCGTAGCTCAGTGTCTCCCTCCTCTAATTCCCTGGCGGAGAGTTGCTTCTCTGCTTGGACCGCTGCATAGATCTTGGCCACGGAGTGGCGCCCCTCTCTCTGGGCCTGTACCAACTCTTTGGTGTTCTCCGTGGGGTTGGTGACCGTTACATTCACCTGTCCCTTTTGCTCTGCATGGGTGGGTCCCCCAGTCATCTTTCCCTTTTGCTCTGCATGGGTGGGTCCCCCAGTCATCTTTCCCTTTTGCTCTGCATGGGTGGGTCCCCCAGTCATCTTTCCCTTTTTCTCTGCATGGGTGGGTCCCCCAGTCATCTTTCCCTTTTGCTCTGCTGGCCCGCTCAGCGTCAGTTCAGCATGGGTGGGTCCCCCATCTCTCTGTTCTATAGCTTGGCACTGTCGGCAGTCGACGCAGGGGTCTCGGCGGCTGAGGCCGTCTGCATTACCATGCTGGGTCCCTGGTCGATGTTCGAGCTGGAATTTGAACTCTGCCAGTGTTTCTAGCCACCGTGCTATCTGGCAGGAGGGTTCCTTTCTCCTGCAGAGCCATCTGAGGGAAGCGTGGTCGGTGCGCAGCTTGAATTCCCTTCCATAGAGGTATGGCCGGAAGTGCTTAGTGGCTTTAATCACTGCGAGGAGTTCTCGCCGGGTTACACAGTAATTGCGCTCAGCGGGTGACAGAGTCTTACTGTAGTAGGCGATCACTCGTTCCTGTCCTTCTTGGATTTGTGACAGTACCCCTCCTACTCCTACGGCACTTGCGTCCGTATCCAGGATATATGGGAGTTTGGGGTCGGGGTACCCTAGGATGGGTGCTTGGCTCAGGCCGTTTTTCAACTGCTCGAATGCCGTCTGTTCCAGGTTTCCCCACTTCCACGGAATCTCCTTCCCAGTCAGGACGGTGAGAGGTTTGGCTGTAGTGGCGTAGTCCGGCAGGTATTGCCGGTAGTAACCAGCTGTTCCCAAGAACGCTTGCAGCGCCTTCACATCTTGTGGGGCCTGCCAGTTCCTCACCGCTTCCACCTTATCTGGGTCCGTGGCCACACCTTTCGCGCTGACCACATGTCCGAGGTAACGTACCTGAGGACTCAGGAGTTCGCACTTCGAGGGCTTCACCTTAAGGTGGGCACTCTGGAGGCGTTGCAGTACTTCCTCTAGCCTCTGGAGGTGGGACGTGAAGTCGGGAGCAATGACTATCACGTCGTCCAGATAGAGGAGCAACGTTTTCCAGTGGAGCCCTTTCAGTACTCGCTCCATGAGCCGTTGGAATGTGGCAGGGGCCGAGGTTAGGCCGAATGGTAACACCTTCCATCGCCAGAGGCCGCTGCGGGTTATGAAGGCTGCTTTGTCCTGGGCGTCTTCGTCCAGCGGAACTTGCCAGTATCCACTGGTCAAGTCTAGAGTGCTGAAGTACCGGCTCCCTGCGAGAGCGTCCAGAGAATCATCGATCCGGGGTATCGGGTATGCATCCTGCTGTGTAACGTCATTCAGTTTGCGGTAGTCCACACAGAAACGCCACGAGCCATCTTTCTTTCTGACTAATACCACTGGGGAGCTCCATGCGCCCTCTGCAGGTTCAATGAGGTCCTTGGCTAGCAAGTCTTTTACTTGCCTCTCGGCCTCTGCTTCCTTCTCCGCCCCTAGTCTGTGTGGTGGCAGCCGGATTGGCCGTGTGCCAGGAACTACCGGGATGGAGTGTTCGGCGAGCTGGGTGCGGCCGATGTCTCCGTCATTCTGGCTGAACACGTCTTGGTACTGGGTGAGTAAGTTCCGAAGCTGGCATTCTTCTCGAGTGTTCTGGCATCCGTTTCTAGCCTGGGCGAACATTTGCGTGAGGTGGTGTGGCAGCTCTTCTCCTGTAGGTGTGCTCTTCTCTGAGAGGTTGTGCACCGGTCGTACTTCCTCTGGCTCTATCCCCGTGAAAGTGCCGATCACTTCTCCGGCGGGTACCGTGATGCTGGTGTGGGAAGGATTCAAACACCGGACTAGTACGCGTCCGCGTTCGTCAGGGGTGTTAACACTGGTGGCCAACATCAGACCTCCTCCTGTACTCTCGATCACTCCCTGTGCGCACGGGGTGCGGCTCGCCAGGTGGCAGGGTACGGTGGCCTCCGTCTGTGGGGGAATGTGGGTGTCGCGTTGTACTTGGACCTTGGATACTAGATCTCTTCCATGTCTGTCGGTACACGTGAGCTCTTTCCCTTGCACGCACAGGACTGGCCGGTCAAAACCCATCTGACAGTTCTGCTTCGCCAGGAAGGGCATTCCTAAGATGACCTCTTCGTTGATCTGGCTAACAACGAATGTTTCCTCATACTTTATGTGCCTTATGCGTCCTGTCAGCGTCAGCAGACCATAGAATGGCAATCTAGTCCCGTCGGCCATTAGCCCGTGGGAGTCATAGGATTGGAGGTTCTGTTGGTGCTGTGGGGTCAACTGGTCGAACACTTTCTTTGACAATAAGTTGGTATTACACCCAGTGTCGATTAGGTAGGTCACTGGTCGTCCTTCTACGCGCCCGGGTAGGTAGTAACTACTTTTATATGGTCTCTCCACCTGATTTAGGTGGATCGTGAGTGGCTTTCCTTTCCTTGCTGTGGGGGGAATTTCTTTCTTCCTCATTTGTCTCTTTGGCCTAGTGTCGGCGGGGGGTCGTTCCAAGGGTAGGGTCTCCTCCGTTGGTTCCTCCTCCTCGCTTTCGTCACCAGCCAGCGGACCGAATCTATTCCTCAAGGGAAGGGTTTCTATCTCTTCTGGGGGTCGGCTGACCCAGTTGTCTTTGGACAATTTGGCTGAGGGGGCCCTTGTGCAGCTAGTAGGAGTGCCTACTGCTGCGGGCCGCGCTCGTTTCCCTGGCGTGTCTGCCATGGAGCGGTTGTACACTGGCTTCGTACATGACCCGTACGTTGGCAGCCCCAGCAGCGACGGGGAGCGGGCTTCGAGTTCTCTTCCTTCAAGCTAGCCACCTCCTTGCTTAGGCTCTCTATTGTCTTAAGCAACTTAGCCAGCGGGTCCTCCACCTCCTGGCATTTGAGAGTGGCTTCTGGTGCAGGGCTCCTCTCTTCGACTCCGTCCTCTTGTACTGTGCGTATGTTTGACTGTGCTGGGGGCTGATGTTGGACTTGGAGGAATTCGTTTCCTGCCTGCACAGCTTCCTCTAAATCTGCTGGTCGTATGGCCAGTAGGTGTCGTTGCAAATAGACGTGACCGAGCGTACTTTGAAAAGTCTGTAGAGTGAGCTCTGTCCTGTTTCGGAGGGGGAGGTCACCGTATGCGGCTTCCACCAACCGTTCCACCTGGAGTGCGTGTTCCCTCAAACCGTCTCTATGGCCCTTCCGATAGGTGGTCAGTCTATGTTGCGCCTCTGTTCTGGTCAAGCCGAAGCTA